>CM066035.1:436475749-436857371 GCA_033557465.1 Ichthyophis bannanicus
GGATAAACCATCTAAGTGAGGGGAACCGAGTGCTGGAATTACTGCTTCACGCTAGGATGGATATCACCTTATTACAAGAAACTCCCTTAACTCAGCAGCAACACAAGCGAACTCCAAAACTAAAGACTATGAACAAATGTTTTGAGCCACATACAATGTTGGAAAAGAAAGGGGTGGCCAGACCTTATACATATATGGGTAGTCCTTTGTTCAGTAAGCGTTCTGGGGGAAACTTGTCGGGGAAGGTTTGTATTGATCATGGTAGAATATCACATGACTTGGTCCTGCTCAACCTTACACCCCTAACGGACCGAAGCTATTTTTTTTCAGAATAAGTCGTTGACAGAATTTGCAGGGGTAGCTTAGAGGGTTTGGATAATAGGCGGGTGATCTTAACTGTGTTCCTGGGATAGAAAAGACTGCTCCACTTATTCGGCGGCAAAGCTACAAACAATAAGAGCAATGAACTCAGGGAATGCATAAAAAAATGGGTGGAATTGAATAGACAATTTGGCACTGGGAAGGGATGGAGAAAGAGTAAAATACCACCACTACTCATAACAATCCCCCGAACAGATTTTAATCACCCCAAAAAATAGACCACATTCTTACCATAATAATAAAAACAACAAAGTGCAGTCCACCATTTGAGTCAAAGTGAAAATAACCCACCCAATCAGACTTGTCAGATACAATAGGAATTGGATGTGTGCCTCGCACTATGACAAACACCCTGGAGGAGAGGGAGTTAAAGTACTGATTTGGTCCGGGAGCGAGGACCGAGACTCCTCTGTTAAAAAAGACATTGTGTTATCTTCTCAATTAAAATTTGTAATGGCGAGCAAATTACTTACAAGTACCATGGAGAATGCGCAAATTTCACCAGATATGAATCTTAATGGTATGGAGGAAAGCTTTCCATCGAGTAGGGGAATACCCTGTTTTCAAATGTGCGTCCCAAGCTATAAAATGAAAAAAAGAAACAGGGAGAAAATCTAAGATGCTAGTGCCTGCTGCAGCCTAAATTACAAGAACTCCCATCAAACAACACTGGTAGAACTGATGATGCAAAGGCAAGCAGTATCTTGAGGAGCGGAGAGAATTGCGCCCATCTTGCGTCTCACAATAGCTGCACATAATATGAACAGGGGAACAGAAGCAGTGGAAAATTATTAGCTTGGCCACTAAACCCGCACACATGGCCTCAAGGCTTATAGGAGTTGAGCTCAAAGGGAAAGGCTAGAAAGAATACATGCTTCACTAAAGTGCCTGGTTGCCAGACTTTATGACAATTTTGATGAGAACCCTATCACAAGTCTGAATGTGCGGCAGAAAAAAAAAATCCTGAGACCAAGACACAAGGCATACCCCATTGACCTCGTGGCTCTACCATAGGCTGATCGATCGAAGAAGACGATTCTTTCACTCTGATTCGTGAAACTGAAGTGCAACGGGCCATTAAAGCCTTACACGAAGGGGGAAAATCCCACGGGTGCAGTTGGATATCCCCAAGCAGGCAGTATATTTATCAGGGGCTGTGTCCACGAGTTCTCCACCATGTATAGGATGCATTCATTGGCATGCTGAGAGGTCGACACTTGTTGCCATCATCAATGAATCAAAGCCCAAATGTAATCAACGCACGCCACATAAGAAAGAGGTAAACCGTACCCCAATTCAGGAAGCAGCTATAGTGCCCATAGCATTAAATCAATTGTGTCCATAGGTAAAACTATTTGTAAAATTTTTTGAGCAGCGCATAGAGAACATTCCTTCCACATCTAATACCACACCCATATGCATACTAGGGGGAGTTATAAAGGGGGTTTTAATCTCAGATCTGTAAGAAGACAGGCAGTACTTATTCGTGTTTGGCAGCATGCATTAAGGAGCATAAAAGTCCAGTGGCTGTGCATAGTCACCTCGCCGAGAAAAAACATTCAATAATAGAAGTATAGTGTGGGTTTCCTATTTTGAACATGCTTAATGCCATTACTATAATCTAGGACGTCAAGCCTTCCTACAGCAGAATTCAGGCAGCATTATGTTGGCCGATGGCCAAGATTCTCATCCAAGGTTGAACAGTTCCTTAAACCTTTTCATATCGCAGAGGGGCACCCTGAGACAAGGCTTTCCTGCTCTCCTCTATGTTATTTTCCAAGGTAATTATCGAGCCTTTGCAAGCATCAAGGTACAAAAGAACAAACCGTTATGATCTCATCGCCCATTAAGGTGCTGACAAAAAAACTTTAATGTGAATGCCTTCCAAGCAGTAGGCCTGGGTTTTCTTGTCAGCGCGTGACTTGGAAGAGATAAATGACCAGGCTTTTTCCCTCTGAGGAAATGGAGAGATTAAGTTACTTGCCCTAGGGCAGCAAGTTGGAAATGAATCCCTGGATTTTCTTGGTTCACCAAGCCAGTGCTACTAGCCACTAGGGCTCATGCAATCTACTCTGTCATCTTCGGGCACCCTATCTATGTCTTTATATTATAATGATAAAATAAAGATTTTAATACTATAGGCAATAACGAAAGAAATTGTACTATAAACACTCATAATCCAGCCCACATCAAGGAGAAACATCAAACATTATAAACAAAACAAGACTTCCTAAACCTTCAGGATATTAATTAATTAGCATTAAACCCCTTTTACTAAACCCAAGTACATTGAATAATAAAACAGAAAGATTCTATTTCCTTTATCCTTTCCCCTGTAGCAAGACCTCCAAAGAGGGGCCTCCAAAAAAAACACAGATTTCTTCCCTTGATACACAATTGAGGCATTTGCATGGAAATTTCTGGAAGAAGGCTGCCCCTAAAGCCAAAGTACAAGACTTAAGCTTCTAAGAAGGCCTTTCCTCGCCTCTGTGTCTCTCACGTGACATCAGGAAAATTTTGAATTAACTGGCCAAAATATTTCACTTGCTTTTTTGCAAAATATAAATGGAGAATCTGCATCTTATCTGTATCAGTAACAAATCAGACCAAAAGAGTGGCTAGTGAAGAAATCTCAAGAAAGGATTGTAAATATACCGACAAATTATAAACTAGGAACATTCAAACATCACGTTCTTGTTCAACTTCTGCAGAGTCCCGAGCTAGTTCAGAACTCCTACTGGTACGTAATACAATTTTGATAAACAAACTTCCTTGGGGTTAGGCAGCAGGAGAACATACTTCAAATATTTATGCAACAGTATTAATGGTGATAACGAAATTTGTCCGAAGAAAATTCAAAAACTGTAAATTTTATGAGCGATGCTATCTAACGACATATTCTGAGACACAAAACAAGCAAATCGTGAGAAGTAGAGGCGAGGGTGCTTTGTACAGCAATAAGCTAAGATTCTAAATTTCTATTGGAATTTTCAATAGCCGACAAACAGGCTTCGTGCTGTGCAAAAACAACCACCATCTCCTTAGAAAAGGATGATACTCTAGCCAGCGAAGATTGTAAAGAAATCTCTGTCCATGTTACAACCTGCCAAATGTCTTTTAAGAAAATCTCTTGTGGAGGTTGAATCTGCTCCTGAATCAGAGTAAATTCAATTGTTTTTAGGCAGGGTATTAATTGTACAGTCAGACAACACAAAGTCCAGAGACACATTCGACTGGGAAAAGGTGCTGCCTAGGAAACTCCACATCCCTCCCTAGAGCAGGGTCCACTCTAGAAACTCCTTGTCAAGGGTTTGGAGGGGAACAAAAACCTTGTAATTCAGGGAGAAGAAAGTGTGCTCGGAGAAGATGTGTCATCTCCTCGGCGACCATCGGCCTACTTACTGTTATTGCAGAATCCAATGCCAACAAAATGTGCGGTCATTGGACCCACTACATTTGCCGCCTTGGCGGGGATAGCCATCATGATACCTCTCTTCTTACACTTCCCCATAAAACTCTCATAGACTTCTCCTCATTTACTCCTTCATGCTCCGAAGGGGGTCCAAAGGGGCAGACCTGCCCCTTTGGGCATGCCCCTTCACAGTACCTGCCCACGGGCACACACCCTTGGCCACATCCCGCAGTGGGTAGAGTATTTAAAGCCCAATAACAGTCATGTGAGAGACTCCATGCAGACTTCGCGGGTCCTGAAACTCCAATTAGAAGGTCAGCAAAGCAATAGCAGGAAATCAAATGCTCTCATCTTCCTGAAGTGGGGCAGAGTATTTAAAGGCAGTGAACTCTACTGAGCAACCAAGTAGTAGTAGTTGATGTTTTATTATTCTATTCTATGTCTGACTTTGAATTGAAAATAATCTAGTAGGAGCTCAATGTACAGTCACATATTGTGAGGTACACAGTATGTGTCTCTTTTCTAACAAAGGGGGAAGAATGTGCGAGGGAAGCATGTCTATTGATCAGGTTCAAGATGTTTCAAAGTATTCATAATATCCTAGTTGGGGAGAATGTGCTCTTGTTTTATAGAGGAAATGCAAAAATTGACTGAGATATGTTCATTTGCAGATAACTTCTCCTGTTAATTTCCTGTATGTATCTTGGAAGATACTTATTGACCTTTCAACATATATAAGTACCTCTTCGTTAGAATAAAGATAGTAATAAGGAAATAAAGTAAGCATGGGTACTTATATGTGTAGGTAACAAGATCTGACCCTACCTAATGTATGTAAGGGCCAGCACTTAACACGAACAAAGCCTCAAGGAAAGAGCTAACAAAATCAAAAAGCACGGGAACAGAAGCTTGGAAACATACTGAGGATTCAGAGTTGTTGAAAAGTGAAAGGAAAGCCATCTATTAACTGGATCTATGGTACTTTTAACAGGAAGTAATTGGAACAGACTGGAAAGGCCTGATGGTCCTTATCTGCCATTATATTCTATGCTCTTATATAAGTATGAAGTAGAATTATACTAAATATTTACATAGATGAACAGAGTATACAGTACTACCATGTAGCCCAAACTTTGCACATTTAGTGACATCAATAATTCAATGTCTTCACTGGTGCAAATCACACAGTTTTTGCTGTGGAATTTGCATCAATAGTCAGATATACTCGATACCATGGGAAGAATATCCACAAAGATTTGCAATTGTATTTACTCTAGGTAATTTTTCCTTGCAAAGTAACATGCATAGTTTTGAAGATACAAAACGATGCTGCATTTCTACCTCATCACTGAAAACATCTCCATTGAATCAATAAAGGGTTGGCAATTTTCAAGGCCCATTTACATAGGTGTTAGGCAATTCCTTAATTAATTTGTGCTTTTCAAAAAAAAGCCTTTCAATATTTACGAAAAGAAACCTTAGAGGATTCTAAAAGAATGAAAAACAACTTAATTTGGATTTTTAAAAAATAGCAACAGGTAATGGCATTTCAGGGACTAATATTTCTGTGATTATCTGGATAGTTATCCAACTATATTAACAGGATATTCAGTAGGATTAAACAGATAATTCCAATAGCAGAATATAGCAGGCTAAGGGGTATGTTTACTAAACTGCAATAGTGTTACCGGCGCTACGTGCAACGATAACATGAGGAATGCCAAATAAGGAAGTGG
The DNA here is from genome assembly GCA_033557465.1 of Ichthyophis bannanicus. Taxonomy (NCBI): domain Eukaryota; kingdom Metazoa; phylum Chordata; class Amphibia; order Gymnophiona; family Ichthyophiidae; genus Ichthyophis; species Ichthyophis bannanicus. Next base: position 436,481,279 of record CM066035.1, read on the forward strand.
GTGTTCCAGAGTCAAGGTAGCAATGGCTGTTTTATCGTGTGATAGAGGGCGCCTTGGCTTGTTATCGTGGGGTAACCTTAATTTCGTGCCAGCACTGTGATAAAAGCTATAGAGGTATAGCCCACTGGCTAATACAATGACTGCTGAGCCAGAAGTCATGGGTTTGATCCCTCAGAGGTCTCATCTAATAAGGCTGTCCAAGGCAATCCCTTTTCCTGCCTGTAACAGTCAGACACATTTCTACAATCTGTGCTGCCATCAAAAACACCCTCACCTCAGTACTGTAACCTAAGGTGCCCCATAGGCACTTTATAATGTGCCCTATAGGTTATGGCACTGAGGTGAGGGTGTTTCTGCTGGCAGCACAGATTGTAGAGATGTGGCTGACTGCTACAGGCAGGAAATGGAATTGCCTCAGACAGCAGCATTAGATGAGACCTCTGAGGGATAGAACCCACAACATCTGGCTTGGCAAGCATTGAATTAACCAGTGGGCTACACCTCTATAGCTTTTATCAATGCACTGGCTGGCTACAGAAAGACTGCAGGTCACCGCATGAAATGTCTGCTGTGGTTACCAGGATAGGGTAAACTCACCAGTACCCATGATGCAATGCACATGCAGAACAGCATTCTACATCTGATCATAGGATGGGGTATGCGCCTCTACAGCACCTCAGCCTGGTAGGGGGAACTGACCGTGTGTGTTACTGGCACAGAGTAGCTACAGACCATGACATTGTGCGGTTCCTGTACTCACCCTGAGCGTGAGGTGGGGCAACCAGCACCAGGTCTGCAGTACCCGGCTTAGGTGAGATAGGTTGTATTGCAGGTTCCCATCAGTGCCAGTGTGTGATAGGTAGTCCTTGCAAACCCACCTAGAATACTTCTCTGTCCATCTGTATTCCCCAATCATGTCTAACCCTTGATTATAATGCCCCCAGAATAGTGCATATCCTGTGTGGTTGCTGTGGTCACTTGTTATGACAGCAGGGGGGTGTCTGGACCCACATGTGGATTATGTAACTCCATCTACCAACTTGCCCTCTCTGAGTCAGGGTGGGGGACAGGATCTGCCACTAACAGAACCACACTCTACATCTTTGTAATGGAGGCAGTAGAGGGGACATAATGAAGGGCTGTGGACCCATCAACCCCCGTGCTGCTGGGGAAAGGGCACAGCACTGGCAGTCGGCCTGGAAAAGATCAGCTGGGGGCCGCCCCCCCGCCCCCACCACCCAATCTGACATTTACCAGCAGAGAACACAGTCAGTCTGCAGCCGCTGAACCCTGCAAGGTGTTCCAGCCATACACATGCTAACAGCAGACAGTCTGTTAGCCAATACATAGTGCATGTTCCTAGAGGAACTATGTGCACCTCCTCCCATCCCCCACCAGTCTTGTCTATCACCTCTTGTCTTGGTCTTTATTTGTAGCGTCCTTCATCTTTATCTTTAGTGTCCCCCTGGGTCTACTGCTGTCCTTACTATCTTTCTCTCTTCTTTTCTATTGGCTCTCCTATCATACCAATGGCATTCCTTCTTCCGCCTTTACCAGTTGCACTTGGCTACTATTGTACACCGCTTTGACGCTCCAGCAATGGGCAGTATATCAAATGTTTTGAATAAAGAGGAATGTAAGCACAAACACCAAGCAAATATGTCAGTGATTGGGCCCCAGAAAAAAAAGAACTCACAGATATCACTGGAAAAAAACAGTGCATTGCACTATGTGGGAACCTAGACATGCCATGGTCACTGCTCAGTCAGGGTGAGAGTGACATCCCAGCATGACATGCTGTGGCCACCATGTCCGTGCAGGTGGTGGTCAGGCACTACAATGTCCCAGCTATTGCCCTATGCCCTGTGCAGATGTATCCTGCCCAGACTGCCCTGTCCAGGCTATACCCACAATACCTTGCTCCTCATTATGCACCATGGCAGGCTAATACTGGAAACAGTGTAAGCATTGTGGGCTCAGTAAGCTGTAGGCAGCCACAAAATACTGGATAGACATACACACACTCCCACACCTGTTTCAGCATTGTGCAAAGATAGAGGTGGTTGGCAGCCCTGCCCACCACACCAGTCCTGAGCACAGTGCAGGCATTGCTAAGGTATTCAATACTGTTAGGGTCACTCTCCGGGGTGGTAACACTGTCAGAAAAAAAAGGAAACACACTCCACATATATCAGAAAGGTTGCTATGATGAATATCTGTTAACAAATTGTGTTTAATTTAGGATTTGCTATCTGAAATTAATCTTAGCAACTTTTTGATATATGTGGAGCGTGTTTCCATGTTTATGTGCTAAGGTATGCAGGTGCTAGTAGTAGTAACTGCTGCTCCGCGCTGGGTCCAACAGCCTGATTCTCCATGAGGTTTTGGATAGTGGAGCCTGTGGGTGTAGGTGTTTGTGCCCCTGTTGGCTGATGCTCTAGGGAGTGCACATGTTTATGTTGTATGTGCTCTGTAGGGTAAAATATAGGGACATGGTCTGCAGGAGCCACAGCTGTGACTTGAACCTGTGACCTTCTGCCCCTGAATACACTGGCTGTGTGTACTTCACCAAACTGTTGCCACTGAGGCAAATCATTCCCTGGGGATACCATGACTGTTCTTCAGACAGACCTTGTCTGTTGCACTGCACGCCACCTACCTAAACAGGGCTTGGCCTTGGTCTTCTGTGGGAAGATGCCACTTGCCCCCTCCACCATCATAACCCCTCCACCACCATACTGACATGCTCTTATGCTGGTGGTGCGCAGTCTCAGACCATCCAGTGTGCTGGTAGGTGGCTGCCTATGGTGTGGGGTCTGGGGTAGGGGTGCCTACATAGACATCCACACTTCCCCCCGGCACCACCTGCCAATGTTATGTGCCCTTTGGTTTATCTGCTGGGTGCTATCCCCTGGGACATTGTGGGACACACACTCTTGGGAATGTTTGACCCTCTCACCACCCTCTGCGGGCCTTAACGCTGCTGGGGCCATTATCGTGCAATAAGTAACATTATCGCGCGATAACGTTGCCGCTGTGACATTATCGCAGTTTAGTAAACATACCCCTATATTTATCTGATTATACATATCTATGTAATTTTAGGACAGGTATTTCAGTGGCATGACTTATTTGGCTCCTCTCTACTCTCACTCCCAGAGCTGGCTAGAGGAAGAATTTCAGAAATTTCTGTCATGGATTTGGGGGAGAGGGAGATTCAGGACTACAGGGCAAGGAGAAAGAAGGGGGAGGGGGATGCTGAGTGTGGCCTAGCAGGATGCCACTGCAGCAACGGGAAGTAGTCATGGGCCAGGAGCAATGTGGCTCGGCGAGTATAAAGTGGGTTTATGGGCCAGTTTAGGCCTATGGGCCATAGTTTGGAGAGAAAACAGGCATTCAGCATTTCTAAAAATAATATTCAGAGCTTGATTCAGCTTTATATATGTTGGCCTCTGGAGGTCAATAGGGTGAAATGTGAAAAGGAATTTTAGAAAGGACATCTAGATGCTATCTGGGATGTCCATGCCCAAATTATTGACATGTGTAAGTTTGGAGACAATATCAGAAATGTAGGCAACCCCAATATGGACATAGAAACATAGAAACAGAGAAATATGATGACAGAAAAAGACCACATGGCCTATCTAGTCTGTCCTTCCATAACAACTACAACAGTCCCCTTTTTACCTTTAGAGATCCTCTGTGTTTGTCCCATGCTTTTTTGAATTCAGTTACTGTCCTCATCTCTACCACCTCCACTGGGAGACTATTCCACGGATCCACTACTCTTTCCATAAAGAAATATTTCCGCATATCACTCCTGAATCTATCTCCCTTCACCCTCATCCCATGTCCCCTCATAGCAGAACTTGCTTTCAATTGAAAGAGGCTCTCTCCCTGAACATTTATGCCACGGAGGTATTTAAACATCTCAATCATATCACCTCTATCCCGCCTTTCCTCTAAGGTGTACATATTAAGATCCTTCAGTCTGTCCTCATATGCTTTATAATGAAGACCACTAATCATTTTAGTAGCCACCCTCTGCACTGACTCCATCCTGTTCACATCCTTTTGAAGGTGCGGTCTCCAGAATTGCACACTATACTCTAAATGAGGTCGCAACAAAGACTTATACAGAGGCATTATCACCTCCTTTTTTCTGCTAGCCATTCCTCTCCATATGCATCCAAGCATCCTTCTAGCTTTTGCCGTCACCTTTTCTACCTGTTTAGCTACTTTAAGATCATCAGACACAACCACGCCTAGGTCCCCGCTCTTCTTTAGTGGACAAAAGTACTTCACCCCCTATACTATATTGCTCCCTTGGATTGCTGCAGCCCAAATGCATGACCTTACATTTTTTAACATTAAATCCCAGCTGCCAAATTCTAGACCATTCTTCAAGCTTAGCTAGATCCCTCTTCATGTTATCTACCCCTTCCTGGGTGTCTACTCTATTGCAGATTTTGGTATTATCCGCAAAGAGGCAAACCTTACCTGAAAGCCCTTCCGCTATATCACTAACAAAGATGTTAAAAAGAATCGGACCAAGAACAGATCCCTGGGGCACACCACTGATAACATCCTTTTCCTCAGAGTGAGCTCCATTTACTTGTACTCTTTGTCACCTCCCACCCAACCAATTTCTAACCCAAGCAGTAACTTTAGGGTCCATCCCTAGGGTGCTCAGGTTGTTTATAAGTCGCCCGTGAGGAACAGTGTCAAAGGCTTTACTGAAATCTAAATACACCACATCTAGGGCTCTCCCTTGGTCCAACTCCCTGGTCATTGTCAGGGAGTTGGACCATCTACATAGACCCCCCCACAATGGTATCATAGACCGGAAATGTGTTTCAGCCTGCCATTTTAGTAGTGGAGACATTTTACACCTCACAAACCACACAACAGGTATCCCCAAATCCTATCAGTTCTCTTCATTGTTGTGGACTGTACTATTAGAGTACAATCTCCTCTATACCCTCCAAATGCTTTTCTGGGAAAATGCATACTTTTGGATGCCTATCCGTGCCTTGGAGCAGGTGCAGATTTGGAAACGGGCAGAGGCATTGTATCCTGAAATAATGGTACTCCCTACCTCCAAATTTCAGTTTCTTTTTGTGTGTCATTGATAGTGTTATTTTAGATATGTATTGTACTGCATGTATTTTATTGATATCATGTCTTTATGCAGGGTACCCAGACAGTAATGATCATATCATATTCAAGTGCTCACAATAAAAGAAGCAGCCCTTAGTTGGTCCCCATTATTTTTAGCGTTAAAGCAGTTTTTGGTAGGATCGTAGGCAGAACATATACAGGAAAAGCAAACAAAGACTGCTAAATTCTTACATGTCTGCAAACAGATAATGATGAACCTATTTAAGAGTGTTTCCTCTGCTTTTCAGATGTCAGATACACTGAAATGAATTAGTAAGGAGACAATCCTTCCATCGCAAAAGCTGAAACAGATTTGGTTTCTTTGACAGATGTGATTAGGTGCTTCCTTTTAACCTTTGACTGCTCAGATATGTCTTTGAAGCTATCCCTGCTACAGGTATGGAAAGCAGAATGCATGCTATTTCAGCTATTCACCAGCCCAAATAGGAAACAGCTCTTTCACAACAGTCTCTCTTTGCAATCTGATTTATGTGCTCTGTTTGTTTTACCTTTCTGCTGCACTCCTTTCTTTGCAGACTAGTCTGTCTCATGCATACCTTTGTCTGAACTGCTTCCTAGTCTTAGGAAGGCTGAGAGAGAAGGCTAGACATTGCAGAAATGCATGCCAAACATGCATACCAGCAACATTTTCTCTCATGCCTTGGATTTGCCCTAAATATGTTGACGATTTCCGTCAATGGATGTGTAAATGGCTGTTGTATTTCAATAGTGTTGGCTAGAAAATCAATTTGTATTAATAATAATGAGGGAAACGATTATGTAATTTAATAACTCATGTTATTTTTGTACTTGAATTCCTAGACTGTTTTTTTTCCTTCTGGTATAAAAACTTGCAGTATATATACAACACCGATAGCTTACTCAATCTAACATAATTACAAGTTCAGTCCTATGGACTCTACAATTTAAGCTTAAGCTAATAGGGTATTTTTTCTCTTATGAACAATTAAGAGACTGATTGATTTCTCATATAGTGCCTCTAACTACTGTGCCAATACAAGCTTACCTACTCCATAAAAAGCAAACTGGTCCAAGATAGTAAAAGAGCACTGAAAAATGAAGATGTCCCACCTTCTTTCAATTCTCTTTTCACATTTTGTTCCTGTTTCCTGTAGTGTATTATTTATAAGCAAGTTAAAAAGAAAAAAAAATAGTTCAGCCCTCTTACCTCGTCTGCATACCATGGAACATTTCAAAGTTTCATAGGGGATGCAACCTGCAGTAGGCTTCCAAGAGGGCTGAAAAAATATAAGAGGGTCATTTTAAAAGCTCTATTTGTAATTACGATGTCTGAAAATAGGTATTCAGATGAGCAAATTGCAACCACATTCCCAGGCCATATAAAAAAGCCCAAAGGTATACGTGCCCAGCTCGATCACATCCAAGTCATCCAGGGGCGTGTCTAGGGTGTGCCCGGGGTAGGTCAATAAAGATACACATGCAGACACATCGGGACATCCATAGCTATACTTTCTCCAGGGCACAAATAGGATTATTAAAAGTGCTTGTTTCTGCACCTCAGCAACAGTAAGATTAAGAGGGAAATGCCCGTTCACACCTCTGATACTTTTCACTTCTTTGAAAATACTTGCATGTGTCATACAGTATATGCTTGTCCAGAGAAGAGGGACATAGATGTTCTCGTGGTCCTATTACAAAATGTGACCATGGATCTCTCCACCTTTAATGTCCTGGCCTGTCATTTTCAAACAGTCATGTTCTGTAATCGGGCCATGTGAACATCTATGTCTCTTGTATAAAAGCAAAATTGGGGACACACAGAGGTATGGGTTAGACACATTCAGGATGTCTCTAGATTTCAGAAACTTACTTGTGTTGTACATACTCATCTACAGAAGAGGGGGCATAGATATACCTCTATGTGTCCCCGCTTTTGCTTTTATGTAAGAGACATAACTATCTTTCAGGGTGGAGAAAGGTTGATTTTACAAGGTACTTACATATGACCACTTTCTTGGCTACTACTCCTGCTCTATATCGCACATTTTGAATTGGATGTCCCATTTTACAGCCAGCTGTCCTTTCTAAAATGTGCCTTAATCAACCATGTCTATACACTAATATTAATGGCCATGCTTGTATCAAATATAGAGAGCAATGGTGGGAACAGGGTTAAGAAACTGGATAAACTATATGACTGGGCATGATTACTGGTTTAAATATGGGAATGTATGTCTTCATCCATCCAAAAGTGGTAGAATACTAAACAAAGGCAACTCTGTAGCTGGTTGGACTAGTTGGTCTTTACCTGCCATCATTTACCATGGTACTGTTCCACATTTATCATTATGACATCTGGATCACAGTTAGACTTGTTTACAGCCCAAAACTGTTTCAGCCAGTGAGGTTTTCCTGTCACATTGTTGGAATCATCAGTTCTCCTATTATAGAGCTGGTGATATTATTATGCAGTCATCTATGATGCCTTCAGAGCTCCAGACCACCTAAATAAAGATCATCTGTACCTGTGTGCTGTGGGAAAACAGCAGAGATAAAGACAGATGCAAGTAGGAAGTCACACAAAGTGATACTGGAGGAAATAAGAGCTCTCTTGAATTTTTGCACAACAGGAGAGAATGCAGAGAATTTATATACCATGAAGAAAAAGCCTGAAGACTGACTGTATGAGTGACATATCAAACAACTCCAGGTCTGAACACGATTTCTCTCAGTTTCACATCATAAATTGTCAAGAAATTCTAAAGGCTGCAACTGCCCCTATGTGAACCTTACTACCTAAAGAAATCACTGTACGAAGTCTCTGACTTGCTATGACATGGCTGTTCTCTGGTAAAGAACATCAAGAAAAAGTCTGATACTATGAAGTGGACTGAATGAATTGACAAGTTATTGTGTTTTCACTTGTCTTATTCACTGGTAAAGGACAATATTGCCTTACAATGTAAATCTGTGAAACTAGAAAATGAGCTGAAAGATCAAAACATTAGGCTGATTAATTTCACATAAATAGCTTAAATTAATTATCATAATTTAATTAGAGTTAAGGAATAATTTTATAAAGGATTTTTTGTGCATACATCCAGTTTTATGCACAAAAAAGACATCTTATAAAATAACCTTACATGTTATGTGCATATAAGCATGTGTGGTGCTAAGAAGGCACGAACCTTTATGTGAATTGCATGCAAGCATGTTCAGGGTGGAGCGAAGACCGAGTCACAACGTATCACGTAGTTTATAAAATATACATATATGCGCACATTTCACCTACATCCATTTACTCTTGAGCAAATGTAAATGCATGCAGGTGCGTTTTAGCCATGGTTGTACAGGTTTTGTGTGGCTATTTTATGAAGATACATAGGGGCTGTTGGGGGGGGGGGGCATTTTAGAAGCTCTATTCATGATTAACACATCTGAAAATAATCATTCAGATGTGCCAATCACATAAATGCCCAAAAAAACATTTTAGAAACCCTGGGATACACACATGACTGGCGCAATCACGTCTATGATGCTCGGAGGCTTGGTGGAGGTATGGCCTGGGAAGTCTTAAGAAGATGCAAATGTCAGTGCGATTTCAGAAAGACTCATACATGTCTGGACCCAGTTGCAGACATGTCCTTGCCTATACCTGCTCCAGGGCATGAGTAGGTAGCAGAAAAGTCCTTATTTCAGGAAAGCAAAACTTGTAGGGAAAAGAGGAAAATGTGTTTTCACTTCCCTAGAAAGTTTTGCTTTAGGTTAAAGGAACATCCATGTAAATAAACCCATCTTTCATTTTGCTGCCCCAAAATGGCAGGTCTGGACATGTACGAGAGTGCCAGTGGATGAACGTGTACATTAATGAAGATGGAAACCGGCACATCCATTACTGACATGTGCAAATTACTGAAATCACTTGGAAACTTGCATGTATCTAGGGCTATAGTCTGGGACACGTACTGTATCTTTTAGAGCAGAGACAGCTTTATTTTAGAAGACACTTACATATGTCTACCTTCACTGCTGCCCTTTCCATGGAACGTCAAACATTCTGACATGGATGTCACAAATCCAAGTCAGACATCCTTTCTAAACTGTGCCTTCATAAAAAAAAGCTTCAAAATAGGTGCCTACTTGGACTTCCAATCTATATGACCTGTTAAAATACTACTCTAAAGGGATCTATATGACCTGTTAAAATACTACTCTAAAGAGATTGTTAAGGGCACACCATTTGTGAGTGCAAAACATCAATGTTAAGGGCCCCAACGTGTGTTAAAGGATGGAGCAGGGAGTAGGCATTCCAGCAGTAAGGGCGCTAGCCAGTTAGTGGGTGGTTGGTTAGTGGGCCAGTTAGCAGGCGTTAACAGGCTATTGGACAGTAAGGGTGCCAAGCATGCACTTTAACGCCCGCTAAGGTTAGTTACCTTAATGTGGATATAGGAGCATTACTGCAAGTCACATTTTAGATGCTGGAAGCAAAGGTAATAACTGATCGACATGTCTCATCCAGATGCCCATGATGCGTTAGACAGTAAGAGGCCTATTCTATTGTGGACATCCAGGCCTCTGTGCATCTGGTCGGAACCGGATGCACAGAGATAGATGGGATTCTGATTCCGCGGGCACATCTAGCCTCTGCAGGATCAGAATCCCGTCTAAGCTTGTACGTGCAGGCCTGGATCCGATTCAAGTTGGCCTACACGTACAGGCACCTGCCCAGCTAACTCAGTCAAGGCTTCTGAATGGAGCTGCGGCACTATGGCGTCCAGTTGCCATGGCAATGTGGCTCCATTCAGGATCTGCAATCCCCGGCTGCTGATGACTTAATTCATTCCACACAGCTCGACTCCTGATCTGGCCTTCCTAGGCCAGGGTCGGGTTATAAGGAATTTCCTGCACCCCCTCCACCCTTTGATGCGCCTCGGGTCTGCTGTCCCCTCAGAGGTGGAATAAATTCCCTGTCTACTCTTCCAGCTCCGGACATACAGGGCCGACATCAGAATCAGCCCTGTACGTCTGGGGCCGCAGGCTGCCCACAGCCCGCCTTATGTCTGCCTCCATGCCACCCCTTTCCTGCCCCCTTCTAGTTTCCCCATACAAACTCCCTGTTCATACGGGGAAGCTTGGCAGGGGTGGGAAAGGCAGAGGGAATGGGCTATTTGTGTCAGGATAATGTGGGAGGCAGGTGGATGTTATCATTGAGGGGTGCTCTGCTTATTTGGTGAGATGTCAGTGGGTGGCATAGAAGTAGGAATGGGTGTGCCAGTGAGGAACTGCAGTGACTGGGTATGAGTGGTGACCTGCGCATCTTCTGCAGGTGATGTATGTATGATATGTCCTAGGGATTAAAGTGTCATTGTGTGAACCTGGGTGTACCAGCTTGCATGAGAATAATGGGCGATCATGAAGTCGATTTGGAGAATGATGGAAGAGAGTGCTATATGGGCTTGCTGACCCAGTGTATCCCTGCTGCAAAGCTGCACCTAATATTTTGCATAGTGACATTTGTGGGGACAAATCAGTATCAGTCATGTATGGTTCCATAAGCATCACAATCAAAACATAGGTAGTGTCATTGTGACTAACCAAGCATGCATCAGTCAGGTCTATGATATTCAGGTCTGAAGTATGTTCTCTGATTGTCAGCAGGAATGAGAAATGAACAATGCCATTGTAATCCCATTTTCATTATCCTAGAAAGGATGGTCATTAATTCTGGCCTGACAGATGCAGCAGGCTGTGATACAAAGTGCAGGCTGCTCTTGGAATGGCTGGGTAGCCACCTTGGCACCAAGGTTCATAGCAGCATGTATGGGCCAGAACAACTCTCTGACAATAACATGTTGGGTGGCAAGACCCACTACAGTATAAGCATCCATAGCAGCCTTGTGGTCTGAGAAACAGTAAGGTTATCACACAGATGACAGTTTGAATCCTGCCATATCTCTGGGTGTCCTCACACAGCTGATATATGCACACATGACTACTGTAAGAGTGTTGGGGCCACTTAGCAATAGTGATCATAGCATGATTGTGTTTGATTTAATAAATGGAGGAGGGACAGTAAGGAAACCCACAGTGCTACCTTTTAACTTTCAAAAGGGAGACTATGATAAAATGAGGAAAATAGTTATGAAAAAACTAAGGGGACCAGTTGCAAAGGTTAAAGATTTACATCAAGCATGAGTGTTGTTTAAAAATACTATCTTGGAAGCCCAGACCAGCTATATTCCACACTTTAAGAAAAGTGGAAGGAAGTCCAAAAAAATGCCAGCATGGTTTAAAGGTGAAGTCAGAGAGGCTGTTGTTGACAAAAAAGGATCTTTCAGGAAATGGAAAAAGGAGCCAAACGACGAAAACTTGAAACAATACAAGCACTTTCAAGTTAGATGCAAGGCATTGATAAGGCAAGCAAAGAGAGGATTTGAGAAGAAGCTTGCTGTGGAAGCAAAGACTGTAATAAAGACTTTTTGGTAGCAAAAAACCTGTGACAGCGCCAGTTGGACCATTAAATGATAGAGGGGTAAAAGGAGCACTAAGAGGGGACAGGGCTATAGTGGAGAGACTGAATGAATTCTTTGCTTCTGTCTTTACTGAGGAAAACGTAGGGATGCTACCCATGACTGAAATGGTATTTAAAGGTGATGCCACAGAAGAACTGAAAGAAATATCAATATAACAGGAAGATTTATTACAACTATTTGATAAACTGAAGAGTTGCAAATCACCTGGACCAGAGAGTATACATCTGAGGGTGTTCAAAGAACTGAAATATGAGATTGCAGACCTACTATTAGTAATCTGTGAACTATTATTAAAATGATCTGTAATACCTGAAGACTGGAGGATGGCCAATGTAATGCCAATTTTTAAAAAGGATTCCAAGGGAGATCCGGGAAACTACAGATCAGTGAGCCTGACATCAGTACCGGGAAAAATGGTAGAAACCATTATAAACAATAAAATTACTGAACATGTAGATAGTCATGGCTTAATGGGAGACAGCCAACATGGTTTTAACCAAGGAAGGTCTTGTCTTACTAACATGTAATGGTTTTTTTGAAGGGATGAATAAACAGATAGATAAAGTTGAGTCGGTTGATATCGTATAACTGGATTTTGAGAAAATCTTTGACAAGGTTCCCCATGAGAGACACTTGGCAAAATTAAAGAGTCATGGGATAGGAGGCAGTGTACTATTGTGGATCAGGAACTGGTTAAAGGATAGACAGCAAAGGGTAGGGTGAAATGGCCAATTTTCCCCATGGAGAAAGGTGAATATTGGAGAACCTCCGGGATCTGTGCTGGGTCAACTGCTTTTTAACATATTCGTAAATGACCTGAAAATGGGAATAACGAGTGAGATAATCAAATTTGCAGATGATACAAAACTATTCAAAGTTGATAAATCCATGAGATTTGTTGAAAATTGCAAGAGGACCTTGATAAATTGGAAGACGGGGCATCCAAATGGCAGAAGAAATTTAATGTGGACAAGTTCAATGTTATGCACCTAGGAAAGGACAACCCAAGCTATGGTTACATGATGCAAGGTTCCACATTAGGAGCCACCATCCAGGAAAAAGATTTAGGTGTTATCATGGATAACATGTTGAAACCCTCTGCCCAGTGTGCAGTAGAGAGCACATAGAATGTTAGGTATCATAAGGAAAGGATTAGAGAATAAAACAGAGCAAATAGAATGCTAGGTATCATAAGGAAAGAAATAGAGAATAAAACAAAGGATATTATAATATCTCTGTATCGTTCCAAGGTGAGACCGCACCTTGAATATTGTGTGTAATTCTGGTCGCCACATCTTAAAAAGGATATAGCGTTATTAGAAAGAGCCACCAAAATGGTAAAGGGGATGGAAGGATACTCCTCTGAACAGAGGCTAAAAAGGTTAGGGTAGTTCAATCTGGAAAAGAGACGGCTGAGGGGAGATATGATAGAGGTCTATAAATTAATGAATGGGTAAATGTAGATCGATTGTTTACACCATCAAAATATAGAAAGACTAGGGGACATGCAATGAAACTACAGGGTAACCTATTTAAGACTAATAAGAGAAACTATTTCTTCACTCAACGTGTAATCAAGCTCTGGAATTTGATACTGGAGGATGTTTTATAGGGTCTTCAAGATAGGCACACATCTCTCAAGGGCAGGAAGATGTTTAAGAGGGAGTATAGCAGCACATCCTGTTTGAACCACTGTTCTACGCAAGCAGGATCATATGCTACCAGAAGGGGAGTAACGTTAATGAAGGGTTGTATGGTATGTTCAGAAATTATATGTTGTGTGCTAGCCCCTACTCAAATATGGAAAAGGAACTGCATGCCACAGGGCCACTTTGTGAAGGCTGCACTCAATGACCAATGCACACAGTACTCGCAAAATCTTGCCACATGTGTGATCCCAAAGATAGGAAGCAAAGAAATGAGACCAAAACAAACAAAACATCGGTCTATGCACACAAGGCCCTCCCCATGATAGGTGAAATGTCACCATGGCTGCACTGCTGTTGCAGCATCTGCAAATATGTCAGTCAAGTCTAATGGCAATAAAAAGCACACAGCTTATAGCCAGTTGTGATTAACACAATAACACATTAACCAGCACATACAGGAAAGGTTGGGAGTTTGAAACCACTTTCTGGCCATAATAATTGAATGTAAGATTAAGAACATAAGATTAAGAACATAAGGAGTGGAGGAGTGGCTTAGTGGTTGGGGCAAGGTACTTCAGGCCGGAAGGTTGGGGGTTCAAATCCCACTAGAGGACAGCAACCTGGGGCCGGAAGGACTGAGGTTTCTAATCCCACAGGTGCTCCTTGTGGTCTTGGGCAAACCACTTAACCCTCCATAGCCCATGTTCCTTGTAAAATAGTTATCTCCAAGTTATAATGCCCTGTTCAATGTAATTTCAGTTTGTTCAATGTAAATGGCACTGATACAGAATAGCACTGTATATAATATGCCATATTGGGTCAGGCCAAGGTCCATCAAGCCCAGTATCCTGTTTCCAATAGTTGCCAATCTAGGTCATACGTACCTAGCAGTTTCCCCAAAAGACATAGGTTCCACAATGCTTGTACTGGGTCAAGCACTGATATCCTGGGTCCCTTCTTAATAATCATTTATGGACGTTTCCTCCAGGAACCTGTCCAAACCTTTTTTAAACCCAGCTACACTAACAGCCTTTACTACATCCTCCGGTAACAAATTCCAGAGTTGGATTACATGTTGAGTGAAAAAAATATTTTCTTTTATAAGTCTTTACGAGTCTTAAATAGTTTACCATGTAGCTTTATTGCATGTCCTCTAGTTTTTCTATATTCTGATAACGTAAACAATCGATCGACGTTTACCCGTTCCACTCCATTCATTAATTTATAGACTTCTATCTTATCTCCCCTCAGCCGTCTCTTTTCCAGGTTAAAGAGCACTAACCTTTTTAGCTTTTCTTCATAGGAGTATCCTTCCATCCCCCTTACAATTTTGGTGGCTCTTCTCGGAAACTTTTCTAATAACGTTATATCCTTTTTAAGATACGGTGACCAGAATTGCACACAATATTCAAGGTGCGGTCTCACCATGGAACGATATAGAGGCATTAGAATATCTTTTGTTTTACTTTCCATTCCTTTCCTTATGATACCTAGCATTCTATTTGCTCTCTTGGCCGCCGCTACACACTGGGCAGAGGGTTTTAACATGTTATCCACAATGACGCCTAAATCGTTTTCCTGGGTGGTGGTTCCTAATGTGGAACCTTGCATCGTGTAACCATAGTTTGGGTTGTTCTTCCCTAGGTGCATAACTTTGCAGTTGTCCACATTAAATTTCATCTGCCATTTTGATGCCCAGTCTTCCAATTTATCAAGATCCTCTTGCAATTTTCCACAATCCTCTTGGGTTTTAATAACTTTAAATAGTTTTGTGTCATCTGCAAATTTGATAACCTCACTCGTTATTCCCATTTTCAGGTCATTTACGAATATGTTAAAAAGCAGTGGACCCAGCACAGATCCCGGAGGTTCTCCAATATTCACCTTTCTCCATGGGGAAAATTGGCCATTTCACCCTACCCTTTGCTGTCTATCCTTTAACCAGTTCCTGATCCACAATAGTACACTGCCTCCTATCCCATGACTCTTTAATTTTGCCAAGTGTCTCTCATGGGGAACCTTGTCAAAGATTTTCTCAAAATCCAGTTATACGATATCAACCGACTCAACTTTATCTATCTGTTTATTCATCCCTTCAAAAAAACCATTACAGGTTAGTAAGACAAGACCTTCCTTGGTTAAAACCATGTTGGCTGTCTCCCATTAAGCCATGACTATCTACATGTTCAGTAATTTTATTGTTTATAATGGTTTCTACCATTTTTCCCGGTACTGATGTCAGGCTCACTGATCTGTAGTTTCCCGGATCTCCCTTGGAATCCTTTTTAAAAATTGGCATTACATTGGCCATCCTCCAGTCTTCAGGTATTACAGATCATTTTAATAATAGTTCACAGATTACTAATAGTAGGTCTGCAATCTCATATTTCAGTTCTTTGAACACCCTCAGATGTATACTCACTCGTTATTCCACTTTCCAGGTCATTTATGAATATGTCAAAAAGCAGTGGAACTGCACAGATCCCTGGGGTACACCACTATTCACCTTTCTCCATTGGGAAAATTGGCCATTTAGCCCTCCCCTCTGCTTTCTATCTTTTAACCAGTTCCTGATCCACAATAGTACACTGCCTCCTATCCCATGACACTTTAGTTTTGCCAAAAGTCTCTGATGAGGGACCTTGTAAAAGGCTTTCTGAAAGTCCAGATACACTATATCAACCGACTCACCTTTGTCCACCTGTTTATTCATACCTTCAAAAAAGCATAACAGATTACTAAGACAAGCTCTTCCTTGTCTAAAGCCATGTTGGCTGTCTCCCATTAGGCCATGACTATCTACATGCTGAGTAATTTTATTCTTTATGATGGTTTCTACCATTTTTCCCAGTACTGACGTCAGGCTCACCGGTCTGTAGTTTCCCGGATCACCCCGGAACCCTTTTTAAAAATTGGTGTTACATTGGCGATCCTCCAATCTTCAGGTAATACAGATGATTTTAATAAAAATTCATGGATTACCAAGAGCAGGTCTGCAGTCTCATATTTCAGTTCTTTCAACACCCTTGGATGTACACCATCCAGCCCAGGTGATTTGCTACACTTCAGTTTATCTAATAGTTGTAATAAATCTTCCCGATGTATCGATATTTCCTTCAATTCTTCCGCACTTTTAAATACCACTTCAGTCATGGGTAACATCACTATATCTTCCTCAGTAAAGACTGAAGCAAAGAATTCATTCAGTCTCTCCGCTATCGCCTTGTCGCCTCTATCATCTAATTGACCAACTGACTCTCTCACAGTTTTTTTGCTACGAATGTACTTGAAAAGGTCTTTATTTCGCGTTTTTTCTCCCACTGCAAGCTTCTTCTCAAATTCTCCCTTTGCCTGCCTTATCAATGCCTTGCATTTGACTTGCAAGTGCTTGTGCTGTTTCCAGGTTTCATTGCTTGGCTCTTTTTTCCATTTCCTGAAAGATCCTTTTTTGGCAACAACAGCCTCTCTGACCTCTCCTTTAAACCATACTGGCAGTTTTTTGGACTTCCTTCCACTTTTCTTAAAGCGTGGAATACAGTTGGTCTGGGCTTCCAAGATAGTATTTTTCAACATCACCCAAGCTTGATGTAAGTCTTTAACCTTTGCAACTGCTCCTTTTAGTTTTTTCTTAACTATTTTCCTCATTTTATCATAGTCTCCCTTTAGAAAGTTAAAAGGTAGTACTGTGGATTTCCTTACTATCCCTCCTCCACTAATCAAACCAAATGTGATCATGCTATGATCACTATTGCCAAGTGGCCCCAACACCCTTATCTCTTGCACTAGATATGGTGTTCCATCAAGGACTACGTCTAGTATGGCTTCCCCTCTGGTCGGTTCATGAACCAGCTGCTCCAAGAAGCAGCCATTTATTTCATCTAGGAACTTTATCTCCCTAGCAGGTCCTGCCATGACACTGACCCAGTCGATACCGGGGCAATTGAAATCACCCATAATTATTACTGCGCTATAACGTTTGTTAGCTTCCCTGATTTTTTTGAGCATTTCATCATCCATTTGTTCATTCTGGCCAGGCGGTCGATAGTACACCTCCACTGCCATCGCCTTCCCCTTTTTACATGGAATTTCAATCCATAGAGATTCTACAGCAAATGTTGTTTCCTGCAAAACTTTAATCCTTTCTGACTCAATGCCCTCTCTAATATAGAGTGCAACCCCTCCACCAATTTGATCAGCTCTATCATTATGATATAGTTTGTACTCAGGTATCACAGTGTCCCACTGGTTGTCCTCCTTCTACCATGTCTCTGATATTCCAAAAATATCTAACCTCTCTCTCTCTATATATATATATTCTAACTCTCCCATCTTATTTTTTAGACTTCTAACATTTGCATACAAGCATTTTAGAGACTGTTTTTTATTCATATTATTTTGACTATTGGTAGACATGGGTAATTTGGGATCTTTAAGCTCTGACTGCTCCATACTCGAGGGCATTTGGGCTACTTTACTCTTTTTTGGAACCTCTCTGCTTTTGGTAGTATCCTTCAAGGATACATTCTTCCGAACCATCCACTCTTGGGCGACTGTCGGCTTTCCCCTATTATCTAGTTTAAAAGCTGATCTATCTCCTTTTTAAAGGTTAATGCCAGCAGCCTGGTTCCATCCCAGATAAGGTGAAGCCCATCCCTTTGGAAGAGCCCCTCCTTTCCCCAGAATGTTCCCCAGTTCCTAACAAATCCAAAACCCTCATCTCTGCACCATTGTCTCATCCACACATTGAGACTCCGGAGCTCTGCCTGCCTTTTGGGTCCTGTGTGTGGAACGGGAAGCATTTTGGAGAACACTATCCTGGAAGTTCTGGATTTCAACTTCCTACCTAAAAGCCTAAATTTAGCCTCCAGAACCTCCCTACCACATTTTTCTATGTCATTGATACAGTAGACTCCTCCCCAGCACTATCTAAGACCTTATCTAGGTCCGCTACCTTTGCACCAGGCAGTCATGTTACCAGGTGATCCTCACGTCCACCAGCCACCCATCTATCTACATGCCTAATGATTGAATCACCAACTATAATGGCTGTCCTAACCCTTCCCTCATGGGCACATGGCCCTGGAGAAACTTCCTCGGTGTGAGAGGGTTTTACATCACCTGGAGGAGAGGTCCTAGTTACAGGATCACTTCCTGCCAGATCAGGGTGATGCTTTCCTGTCACGTGACCTCTCTCCTCCTGCATGCTGCCAGACTGGAGGTGGGACTTCAGGACTATATCCCTGTAGGTCTCATCTATGTACCTCTCTGTCTTTCTTATGTTTTCCAAGTCTGCTACTCTATCCTCTAGAGAACGGACTTGTTCCCTAAGAGCAAAGAGCTCCTTGCGCCTAGTGCACACATAAGATCTCTCACCAACTGGGAGAAAATTATACATGTGACACTCAATGCAAAAGACTGGAAAGCCCCATCTCGCTGCTGGACTGCTGTCTGCATCTTAGTTTTAGGCTTGTGTTTAGATCTTTAAGTTCTTTACTTACTAAGGGTTCCTATGGATATTTATACTAATAACACTGTACCTAATACATCTAATATACCTTGTTCACCTGAAGCTTAATTAATCTCAGGTCCTTAGTGTATGACTGATTTGGGTAATGAGCTTCACCTGAGAGCACCTCCTGTCCTTTAAGATGTGTAAGTACCTATAAAGCTACGATTATCCCAGGGGTGGGTGGGTGTTGGGGAGGGAGGGAAATAACACTTATTAAAAGAGGGCTGCTACACAGTACCCTGTCCTGGGCTGCTGAGGTAAGCTGTGACCAACTTCCTGGGTGATTAACAGTCCTTGCTTGGATAGAAGGAGTCTTTCAAAATGGCCTTTTGACCTGCCACCTGGTGTTAACACCTATTGAAAATGTTTCACAGGTCTCTTGCCCAGTAGGTAGAAGGCCTCTTTGTAAAGGTCTCTAGAAGACTTTATTTGTTGCTCAAAGAGTACTGACCCTGTTTTGCCTTTTATGCTAAGCTATATTCTGATTTGATTTAAATTATAGCTCTTTGCTGCTGCTAGGCTCTGACTTATTATGAAATTTATACTACAAGCTCTCTGCTGGGTTCTAAATTTAACCAGAAAGCTCTCTTCTGTGTTTTACATTTAAACTAAAAGTACTTTGCAGTACTTTGCTGATACTAGGCTCTGAGTGACTATTAATTTTAAACTACAAGCTCTCTGTTGTGTTCCAAATGTAACCAGAAAGCTCTCTTCTGTTTTTTAAATTTAAACTAAAACTACTTTGCTGATACTAGGCCCTGAGTGACTATTACATTTAAACCATAAGCTCTCTGCTGGGTATGAAATGTAACCAGAAAGTTCTCTTTTCTGTTTTAAATTTAAACTTAAACGGCTACTACTAGGCCCTGACTGATTTAACAAAAAACAGTGGGTTCACAGATTAATTAGCTTTAATGCAAAAATTCCTTTCATAAAATTCCCAGAAGTATATACTCACAATTGCAGATCTCTCTCCAGAAGTAACAGTCCCCTTTTCTAGTCCTTCAAGACACATATCTCCAGGGGTCATGCAATAAACCACAAACCTGTCACTGATGTTTAGTCTGCACTGAAATAAAGAGCCCTGTGTCTGATGAAAATCATCAAGTGCCATATCCAAGAAGATATAGATGTAAAACCAACCTTACAGTTTGGGGAAAAGAAACAAGCAGCAGAACCATCAGAGATAGATAGCATAGTTTTTGATCATATATGTACAGGGGTTTCAAAACTCGCCTCCTAGTTGGGTTACTTTTCTGGATATCCACAATGAATATGCATGACAGAGGTTTGCAAACACTGCCTCCATTGTATGTCGATCTATCTCATGCATATTCATTATGGATATCCGGAAAACCTAACTGGCTGGGGAGGCTCCAGGACAGAGATGGGAACCCTTAGTCTAGAATGAATGTATGCTACTTACACTAGGCATAAAGAGACCACACAGCTTGTAAAGATTCACAAGAAGGCAGGGCCCAAGCCCCTGTGCAGGCCAGCTATGCCCTGCTCATGTGTCCCTGATGTGACAGTCCATATACAGATAACCTTGGTTGCAGTTTATGTGACAATAGCTTCCTGTGACACAGGAATCATGCAAGAACATCTATATTGTTTTCATAGCTGTCTCATCTGCTTGAATGAGTCAACAATCATTTGCACTCATATGCATATAACAAATGCACAAATAACCTGTCTAGGATCCAAGGACATCACAGCTACACTTCTCTATAGTCTGAATGCAACTGGAAAGTGCACCTGTACAGATAATGCTCTTGCCACATTGGAGATGTGCCTTTCCCAAGTCCACTGTCAGACTGTGTGCTGGAACAAAGTTACTCACATGAAATAAGATACCTGCCATACACTCACCTCTCTGAAATGATGTGGGTCTCTTCTTGCTAATATGGACCATTTAAGTCAGTTGGATAACCTGTGCAGATGGCCTTCCCAACAGTGTGACATAGATTGCCTATAATATTGCCTGTAATATGTGATGGAGCAACAGATGTGCATTCTATGTTATCTATAAAGTTTCCACTCATGTAAAAATTGTTTGTCATGTATCTACTGGGTGGACTTGTAGGGCCCGATATTAAGACAAGAGGGCTATGTGCCCCTTCGGCACATAGCCCTCCCCTCCGACCTCTAACCCTGGATATTCAATGCCGGGGTCATATGTGGCCACAGCATTGAATATCTGGGATTACCGCACTGCCTTTTAGCCGTAGTTAATAACCAGACAGCAGCAATATTGAATACTGCCTGATTAGCTTCTGCGATTAAAGGTAGGTGAGCTTTTGTCTCATCTATCTTTTAATGACACAATTTAAAAGTTGTCACTTCCAGAGTGAAAAGAACTAAGTTAAAAAAATCCACTCTACTAGAATTACAGGCTTGGGTATCAGATGTATAAAATCCCTTTCACAAGCATTAGAAAGAGGAGAAAAAGGCCTCAGAATAAACGGATCAGGCTAGGGCATCAAAGCGTACCTATGCCTCCATCCATCACATCAACAGCCAGAAAAAAACTCCTCTTCTATATAACATTTCTAAAAATATTTTTAATATTTTCAAATTTTCAACATATTTTCAAATTTCAACATTAATGTTTTAAAGTTAATAGCGCTCTCCTCTAAAGCATGTCATCCCAAAACTTAACTGAAGCAGTCTCCAGATCACATTCAAATATCCAGGGCTTAAACTAACACCCCGACGCCAACAATCCTGTCGACTAAGCATTTCGCATAGCGCTTTTTCAAGCGGTCCCAAACAGATTCAAGATACCCAACTGACTGCCACCATCACTCGACATACTCAGCAGGGATCTGTACTGTAGTAATTAGACTTGTTCAGCACAATCCAATCCAGTGTAACCCCCATAAGGGGTTAAGATTTTTTTTACCAGAGAGGCAGGCAGCAGCATCTAGTCGCGATCTTTTCCGATGCGGGGAGGGGCCGAAATAGGGCAGAGAGGCAGCCATAGTTGAAGAGGACGTCAGGCCGTGCATGTGCGCATCACCGCATGCACGCGCACATTCGCGGTAGGCCCGGAGTGAAGCCAGGGGCCTCGAGTTAGCTGCTGCTCAGGTAGAGTTCCAGGCGAGTTGGAGGTAAGTGCCTCGAATTTGATTTAGGCACCCGACGGGATTTAGGGGTCCTAGAGACTCGGGAAAAGGGTTGACTTTCAGTAAAGGGACCATGGGGAATCCGATTATGGGGTCAGAATTTGGAAAATTTTAATGTTTTATGGCTCAATTTTACAGGGTTGGTAGTAGTGTAGCAGCAGAGCTCAGACAAACCAATAATACCAGGAGTCTGTTCAGAAGGTCCAAATCATTTATTTGTGCACAAGTCTCAAGCAAAGTCAATTTCAAAATGGCTGAGCAATGTTATCTGGCAATACAACAACTTTTATAGACTTTTGCTCCATTCTAGGTATAGAAAAACATTTTATTGGTCCCGGTAACCTCCCGTACCTCCCGTACCCCTTCTATTGGTCCCGGTATTGATATGATTATCCAATTATGTTCTTTGAGTGGGCTCAGCACCTGCTTACCCCCCCTCTAGTCCCAATTACAATGGCCAGTTCACCAACTTGTTACTTTCCTTCTTTCAAGGCCATTGAGCTAGTTTGTACGTGTAGGGAAGCAGGGCTCTGTAATTTCTCTGTCAGCAGTTTTAAACATATTTCTTCTGTATTTTTCCATCTATTCTGCTTGTCTAAGCTAAATCAATGCTTTTACTGAGTTCTAATTCTACAGCAGCATATTGGGGGGATGTGCAATTCCTATGGGCCTCTCTACAGACTTCATTTACAGGTCAAGCTAGTTAGGCTTGCTTGCTTATGTCAGACACTGTGGATCACAGGCCTTCACCTGCCACATTCCCCCCTTTGATTAATCTCACCCTATTACTTAATAAGGTGTGAGAATTAAATCACTTCAAAATAGTTATACCATGGTCAGAGGATTCTGACTATATGCAGGAGGTTTAGGTTGATATAAGGCCATAATCTTAGTTGCGGTCTTCCGCTCTACTGTACTTTCAATAGCACTATGAATAGAACGCATACAACATGGGATTATACATGGTAACAGTAAAATAACAGCAATAATTATTAGTACTAATATAAGGAAAGTTTTAAGTCCTCCCAGCCATGAGAAAAGGTTAGCAAACCAGTTAGGAAACTTTAGTGAGTGCCAAGTCTGTACTGGCACATAAGCATGTTTTCGCATATCTTCAGCAAGTTCTTCAACTACTTGACCCTTATCATCTATTTTTAAACAACAATTGGTTAAATTCAGCTTACCACATACTCCTCCTTCAGCTGCTAACAAATAATCAAGTGCTAAGCGATTCTGATATATAGCAGTGCGCATTTGAGTACTTTGTCTAGCTAAAAGCATAAGAGCTTGGCTAGTTTCATTGGTTATTATTTCAACTACTGCTTGTAAGCGAATAATACGATTAATCATATAGACTGGGGTTCGATAGCCCCACATACCATCATCATTCCAGGTGGCAGGCCCATAATATTCAATGATTCTTTCTGGCGGCCAATCATCACCCTTCCACATCTCCCACTTGCCTACTTGGAGGGGTGCTCTCTTCTGTCTCA
Source organism: Ichthyophis bannanicus (assembly GCA_033557465.1). Classification (NCBI taxonomy): domain Eukaryota; kingdom Metazoa; phylum Chordata; class Amphibia; order Gymnophiona; family Ichthyophiidae; genus Ichthyophis; species Ichthyophis bannanicus. Next base: position 436,504,733 of record CM066035.1, read on the forward strand.
GGGCTCTTTTGTGTCTGTGAGTAGAGTATACTGGGTATCCTAATTGTTCTCCATGTTCTGTGGGTAGGAGAAAGAAAGAAGGTCTGATGGTCCCTAAGACACATGCTCCTCCCCAATGTGGTGGGAGTCGGGCATACGCTCGGTTTCCACAGATCCAATACAGGCCAGGTGGGGCTTGCCAAGCATGGGATTTGGCGAGATTTGTCCATAAATGAGAAAGCTCAGGAAATCTAGCTAATGGGTTAGGTGGTTCAGGTTCTTTAATTCCTGACCACCAAGACGTTTTTTTGGTAGTGTCATTATAGAACTTCTGGCTAAGACAGACCAGCTGTCCTACCTGTTGGGTAAACTGAGGTCCAGTTCTGGCATAGCAAAGACGTCCAACAATTGAGTGCGCTAACACCCATTCGCTAGTAGTCTTGTGTAATTCAGTCTGATTGTAAGTCAGAGAATAATTTAATTCTTGAGCCTCCCATGGCCACTGGTCACCCATCTGGGTTCCGCCACAGAAATAACAATTTGAGATTTTAAGACTAGATACTACCGCTCCTGCTAATTCTAAGAATAAATTCTGAGAAGGATGAGGGATCTCAAACTTATTTACATGCATGGCCTCATAGAAAGTGTTATAGATGTGATATTTAGATGACCTGTTGGCTTGGGTATTCAATCTTATATACACAATGGTTCCTGGATCTGATCCGGAACCTGTGATACGTAAACCAAACTTGTATCCTTGTTTCCATACATTAGGATTACGTATCCGTAATTGTAAAGGGTTACAGGCACTTTTCTTACATTTGTCATCTGATTTAGACTTAGTTAAATTGGCCACTCGATTGTCTATAGCTTCTTCTACTATACCAGCATTCCATGTAGCATAAAAGACGCATTCCCAATTTGGGCAATAGTAATCTGCTGCTGCTGCAGTACTATATGAACCCTTCTTACCTGTACACTTCCCCCATCTTGTGGCACCTTCTGAGCACATATACTTATGATCATTGCGGTATGCTTTTTCCCAGGTACCACATTTAGAGCGACTATCTCTGTTTATAACATCACATGCATCAAAATTCAAAACAGCAGGTTTACTAGGATCTCTAAGTGGTTGTGTGGCATTGATTAAAGGTCCATCTGCATATTTCCATTGTATTTCCAACGTGTAATAGGATGGATTCTGATGCGGATTATAGCATACTCTAGATTTACCTTTAGTGCAAACATTTAGTTCAGTGGTGTTATAAATACACCGAGTCACTTTACCAGTGCAGGTATAGTAAGAATGGTAAATCAAAGTCTGAGTTACTTTCAGTCCAGTTCGAGTAGAAGTAATGCAAGCAGTGCATGGAGGTAAGGCATGAGTCAGTTCAAAGCCTCCAAAACAGGCAACCAGGGCAAAGCAAAGGTAAAGATACATGTTGATTGGAGTTCTTCTGAATCCTCAGCTTGAAAATCTTGATCACGACGTTCTTTTCTTCGTCCCGTTTGCTAATAAAGCAATTCAACGGGTGCTGAGTGTTGATTGAAGATCCTCAAGTTGTCCATCACACATTAACCAACTTAGCAATTTCAGTTGGCTTCTGAAGTATGGTCAATCAATGTAGCATCAAAGTAGTGTGTAAAATCACACACATGAGGTTCGTTGAAACAAACTCTTGCTGTATGTAAAACAGCAATCCTCTTCGAAAGACTTGGCTACTGCAGGGCACTGTGACAAAGTGTCTAAGCTGCTGGTTGCCGTCTCAGAGTAACTCGCAAAGGTGCATCAGGATGCCGTTCTGCTGTCCACTGCTCAGTTTCGGGATCAGCTGCGGGCTTGACTCTGCTGTGGTGGATCCAGGAATCGATTTCTGCTACCTTTACTGCAGTTGGGGTAGACAGGATGACGGTGTATGGTCCCTTCCAATGGGGTTCCAACGGTGTCTTCTTCCAATCTTTGATCCACACCGAGGTACCAGGCTGGTAGGGATGCAAGGGTTCCGTCAAGTTGATAGGCAACTGGTCTTGGATCCACGCATGAAGGGTCTGCAGAACAAAACTAAGAGCTAGGAGTTCTTGCCTGGTTATTTCTGAACCAATTTGGGCTAGACTTCCTCTAATTCCCTGCACTATTGGTGGGGGTTTACCATACAGAACTTCAAAAGGGGAAAATCCTGTTGACTTTACAGGAGCTGAGTGTATCCTGAGTAAAGCTATTGGGAGCACTTGGGGCCACTTCAGGCGTGTCTCCTGACAGAGCTTAGACATTTGGGCTTTTAGAGTACGATTCATTCGCTCAACTTTCCCTGAACTCTGGGGTCTGTATGCAGTGTGAAGCTTCCATTGTATCTGCAAAGCTTTTGCTAACTGTTGAGTAATCTGAGAAACAAATGAGGGCCCATTGTCTGACCCTATTACTGCTGGAATTCCAAACCTAGGGACAATCTCTCTCAGTAAAACTTTAGTGACTTCTCGAGCTTTTTCAGTTCTGGTTGGGAAGGCTTCTACCCACCCAGAGAATGTACAAACTAATACTAATAGGTAGTGATATCCATTGGCTTTTGGCATATCAGTAAAATCAATTTGCAGGTGGTGCATGGGGGTTACACCTCCTGACTGAACTCGGGGTGGTGGTGTGGGACCTTGCTTGGCATTATTTTTGGCACAAATTAAACACTGGCGTGCCACTGAAGCTGATAGGGCTGCTATCATGGTAATACAGAAATGTGGTCTGAGTGCTCTTTCCATAGCACTTTTTCCATAATGGGTGGCTTCGTGGAACGCTTTGACAAAGGCTGGACCTAACACTTCGGGAATTACTATTCGTCCTGGGGATTGACTACCCTCTGCTGGTGGCAGCTCAATCCACCCATCTTTCAGTACTCCATCTTCTTTGTTACAGTAGTAATCTAATTCTTTGGTGGTATATCGTGGTGTCCATAAGTTTAAGGGTACTGGAAACAATGCTGCCTGCATCGGCATAGCTTGTGGTGTAATTTGTCCTGTCATAGCTGCCTGTCGTGCTGAGGCATCTGCAAACCTATTTCCTCGGGCAACTTCTCCTTTTCCTGCTTGATGTCCTCTGCAATTCATGACAGCTACACGAGTTGGGGCCCATACTGCATCAAGTAACATCAGTATCTCGGGGCCATACTTGACTGATTTTCCTCCGGACGTGATGAGTCCTCGTTCTTTATAGAGAGCTCCATGGGCATGTAGGGTAGTGAAGGCATATTTAGAGTCTGTATATACATTTAGCACCAGTTTGGCACCTAACAGTAGTGCTCGAGTAAGTGCTATCAATTCTGCTTTCTGGGCTGATGTACCTGAGGCTAGAGCTGATGACTCAACGACTTCATGTTGAGTGACTACTGCATATCCGGCACAGTGTCGTCCATTGATGATGAGACTGCTTCCATCTACATAATAGACTTGGTCTGGATTGTCTATGGGCACATCTGTCAGGTCAGGTCGGCTGGAGAATACAGTGTCCATGACTTCTATACAATCATGTTCTGGGAGTTCTTCACTAACAGGTATCAATGTGGCTGGATTCAAGGCATGGCTCACTTCCAGTTGTATCTGTGGGTTTTCACATAACATGCTCTGATATTTCAACATTCGGGAATTGGTGAGCCAATGATTTGCTTTCTGTTCCATAAGGGCAAGGACTGCATGTGGCACAGTGACTCGTAGATTCTGTCCTAGTGTGAGCTTATCTGCTTCACTCACTAACAATGCTGTAGCTGCGACTGCTCTCAGGCAAGGTGGCCATCCTTTGGCCACCATGTCCAATTGTTTCGATAGGTATGCTACAGGTCGCTCCCAATTTCCCAATTTCTGAGTCAACATGCCTAAGGCATTTCCTTGTGCTTCATGTACAAACAAGTGGAAAGGCTTGTGAACATCTGGTAGTCCAAGGGCTGGTGATGACATCAATTCTTCCTTTAACGTCTTGAAGGCTGTATCCTGCTCAGGTCCCCACTCCAGTGGCGACTTTTCTTCTCCTTTTGTGGCTTCATACAGTGGCTTGGCAATTTGGGCAAAGTTGGGAATCCAGATTCGTCAATATCCTGCCGCTCCCAGAAAGGCTCTGACTTGCTTTCTGTTAGTTGGGGTTGGAATTCTGCATACTGCTTCTTTTCTCTCTCTGCCTAATTTTCGGCTTCCTTGGGTTATACGAAAGCCCAAGTATTTCACTTCTTTTTGGCATAGTTGTGCTTTTGCTCTGGAAACTTTGTATCCAGCTTCATCTAGTAACTTCAAGAGGTCTTTGGTGGCTTGTATACATTCACTTTCTGATACAGCAGCTATCAGCAGATCGTCCACGTATTGGAGAAGCACTCTCTTCCCCAGGGCCACTGGATAGCTTGAAAGGTCTTGATTCAGTGCAGCACTAAAGATGGTAGGCGAATTCTTGAATCCTTGGGGTAATCGTGTCCAAGTAAGTTGGCCCCCTCTTCCAGAGATAGGGTCCTGCCATTCAAATGCAAACAATATCTGACTTACGGGGGCTAATCTTATGCAAAAGAATGCATCTTTTAAATCTAGTACAGTAAAGTGGGTAGCTTCAGCAGGTATCAGTCCTAGAAGAGTGTAAGGATTGGGTACAACTGGATGTATAGTTTCAACTGCTTCATTCACTCTTCTTAGATCTTGCACTGGGCGGTAGTCATCTGTTCCAGGCTTTTTCACTGGCAGTATTGGAGTGTTCCATGGGGATTGACATACTTTTAGTAGGCCATGTTCTAGTAGTCTTTGCAAGTGACGATGGATACCTTCAATTGCAGCTCTTGGGAGAGGGTACTGCTTGACATGTACTGGTGTAGCACTAGGCTTAAGGGTTACAATTACTGGAGCTATATGTTTGGCTAGGCCTGGAGGACTGCCTTCTGCCCATACTCCAGGTGGGGCATCAATACTTTTCAAAGTTTGTTCAAAATAGGTGTCTTGGACAGCATCATCACTGTAATATCTCCATTCTTCTTCTCGGGGAACTGTAAGCAGCATCATTCCTGCTGGTTTGGCTTGAGAATTTACTGTCATTTGCATTTCTCCTCTTTCAGTGAAGGATATTTGGGCTTGTAGTTTGGCTAACATATGTCGTCCCAGTAGTGGCACTGGACATTCAGGCATATAAAGGAATTGATGAGTTATTTGTTGTCCTCCTAGACTGCATATGCGATTCTGAAGAAAAGGTTTTGTAGCTTTGGCACCAGTTGCTCCTACAATGGTGACTGCTTTTGTAGAAAATGGGGCTATCTTCTTGTCTACTACTGAATGTTCTGCTCCAGTATCAACCATAAAGTTCATAACTTGGTCTCCTATTTGTATTCCGACCATAGGCTCCTGGAGACCTAAAGCAAATTCGGAGCCCGGTCTGTCCTAATCCACGTTATCGTGAGGATTGTGGAAGACAAATTTATTTACTCACAAACCTAGGCAACCCGACACAGGCCGTGAAGGAACAAACAAATTCATCTAACAAATACATAAAAGACATAATAAAAACATGATAAAAATAAAAATATGTAATTTAATTTTATTAATTTCTATTATTTTATTACAATATGTTTAGATCTATAGCGTTCCAACACTATTACACTATGTATTTATTATTATATTATATATCATTATATGATTTGTTCTATTTATTATTATTATTATTATTTTTATCATGTTTTTATTATGTCTTTTATGTATTTGTTAGATGAATTTGTTTGTTCCTTCACTTTTAATATATTATGTTTCTATGTTTATAGTAATTTTGCCTTACAACCCCTGACGAAGGTTACGAAACACGGCCTGTGTCGGTTGCCTAGGTTTGTGAGTAAATAAATTTGTCTTCCACAATCCTCACGTCTTGGACTGTGCCTGTGCTATTAACGTGAGTATTGCCTACTTCTTGGACAGCTAATCCACGTTATCTTCATCATGAGCTGTCGTAGCCAATGCTTGTATGGCTTCTCCTCTTTCACGCTGGTATTGCTCTCGATTGGTTCCTCCGCGGTTCCGGGGACGGCCTCGTCTTTCTTCTCTCCATTGATGATTGGTTTTGTCATCTTGATGGGCGTCTTCGAGTTGCGGGCATGCATCTCTCCAATGTCCTTCCTCCCTACAGTAGGCGCATTGGTTTACGCCTAGCTGGGGCCGGCCTCCGCCTCGGCCCCGCCCCCGTCCTCTGCTCCGTTGACTAGGGATGCCTCCCCTTTTCTGTTCAACTATGGCCGCAGCCAAAAAATCAGCTTTCTTCTTCATCTTTCGATCACATTCTCTCTGCCTTTCATTATCACGATTCACATACACTTTATGAGCGACTTCCAATAACTGAGTTGCATTCATGCCCGCAAACCCTTCTAATTTCTGTAATTTACGTCTAATGTTTGGTTGAGACTGATTTACAAAAGCAGAATTCACCATGCATAAACTTCCTGGTGCATCGGGATCATAGGGAGTATATATTCTATATGCTTCAGTTAATCTTTCATAAAACACTGCTGGACTCTCATCTATGCCTTGGGTAACTTCAGTGACTTTGGAAAGATTCATAGCTTTCTGGCCCCCCCTTTTCAGGCCTTGTATAAAGCCTTGTCGAAAACGGGCTAGGGCTCTGGATCCTCTTTCTGTATTTGGATCCCATCGGGGGTCTTCATTCGGGAATTCTCTTTGGGCCGCTTCCCGATTATCTATTCTTTCCGCCCCTGCTTCTGGAGCTACAGGGTTATCCGCTAGCCAATCTATAGCAGCTTTTCTAATTCGTGTCCGCTTCTCTGTAGTAAATAAGGTGGACAGAAGCTGGCGGCAATCTGCCCATGTTGGTTGGTGGGTTTCCATAATAGTATTCACTAATTCTGTAAGTTCTTGGGGCTTATTGGTATAGGAGGCATAATGTGTCCTCCAGTTTAACAAATCAGTGGTAGAGAAGGGGACATACACATAATTTAGGGGTCCCGCCACCACCTCATTATCTTCATTTCTTATGGGTATTCCCGGGACTTGCCGTAAAGGCATCATCTTGGCAGTAGATGTCTTTTGGGATCTAAGAGATATCTTTGTAACTGTCCTATCAGGAGTTATTTTCTTCTTCTCTACGTGCTTTACTTTAGATTTACTTTTTACTGGCGAACTAACACTGGCAGCCACTTTTACACTGTCAGTATCACTCGGGGAATTTTCAGCTTCTTCCTTCTCTGTTTCTGTATCTGATTCTCCTTTTTCTGTCTCGGTAGAATCATCTTCTTCAATAAAATGGAGCTCATCTACCTGCTCTTTAGGTAATGACTCAGGGGTTGGGTCCCGTTCCTGCTGTCTCCGGGGCTCTGGGGCAGGACGTGGGGCTATTCTCATTGGGCGCTGAGTTTGGGGCTGTCGGGTAATAATTTCTGGGGAATCAGGATCTACCAGGATGGGTTTCTTCCTGGATTTCTCACCTTTCCCTTTCTTTCTAGGCTGTTCTATTTTCTGACTATAATCTGTCTTTGCTAACATTATTCTGCACTGCTCTTCATAACAGCGCTTCGCCCAAGGGGGCGGATCTTCACAAATACTTAACCAGGAATCTATATAGGGGTACTGATCGGGGTGCGCTATCCGCACTCTACGGTGCACTAACTGAATAATTCCTACATTAAAGGTTCCCTCTCGGGGCCAGGTAGGGTCTAGATCGGGCCACTCCCTAGTACACAAAATCTGTAAACGGGCTGCAGTCATTTTAATACCATAGTCTCCGGAATATCCTTCTTTAAAATGTGCGATCATACACTCTAATGGAGTGTTCCTAGTAGACCCCGCCCCTCCCATTTCGATGTGTGCGCGCAACAACAGACAAAAGGGAAAAGGAGGGCGGACCGTGGGTAAGGGGTCCTCACGGCCCTAGAAACATTTAAGGAGAACAAATAACAAGACAAGACGACAGTTGCTTCCCCCTTTTTGCGACCTGAATGCAGTCGCCCGGTCAGGAAATGCGCTACTCAGGGGTCCGCCTTCGCTTGGTCCGTGCTGCCAGACCTCTCATTCACACTTCATTCATACAATCATGCTAGCAACGTATCCCAGAATGCATTCATTTCTATCTATTCTGACTAGTCTTGCTCAATTTCCAAAATACAAGAAGACGGGGGTTTCGCCCTGCGAATACCCATGCGGGGTTACTCGGCCCGTCTTTGAGAGGTGATCAAGCTCTCTTACCAATTTCCAAGTTCCAAGTTCAAATGGCAGCACTGCTCTTTCTTATCTGTCTAGACATAACAAATCAAAACTTTACTCACCGGATCCGGTCCTCAAACTTCCCAAGCAGGCGCATGAGTTGGACCTCGGACTCCCCTCACTCGGGTTCGAGGTGTTGGCTCCAGCCGGGTCTGGCACCCGCCGAGGTCCGACCAGCTCCCTCCGATGCAAGGGACAGGCGGCGCCAGGGAGCAGCCCCCGTCGGAAGGGCGCGATCCCGGCAGGACCAAACCTGTAGAGGCGGAAAGTCGTGGTATATTGCCCTATATACACTCTGATTCCACAGTTTCCCGGCCAACGCACCAAGAATATGTAGCAGCAGAGCGCAGACAAACCAATAATACCAGGAGTCTGTTCAGAAGGTCCAAATCATTTATTTGTGCACAAGTCTCAAGCAAAGTCAATTTCAAAATGGCTGAGCAATGTTCTCTGGCAATACAACAACTTTTATAGACTTTTGCTCTATTCTAGGTATAGAAAAACATTTCATTGGTCCCGGTAACCTCCCGTACCTCCCGTACCCCTTCTATTGGTCCCGGTATTGATATGATTATCCAATTATGTTCTTTGAGTGGGCTCAGCACCTGCTTACCCCCCCTCTAGTCCCAATTACAATGGCCAGTTCACCAATTTGTTACTTTCCTTCTTTCAAGGCCATTGAGCTAGTTTGTACGTGTAGGGAAGCAGGGCTCTGTAATTTCTCTGTCAGCAGTTTCAAACATATTTCTTCTGTATTTTTCCATCTATTCTGCTTGTCTAAGCTAAATCAATGCTTTTACTGAGTTCTAATTCTACAGCAGCATATTGGGGGGATGTGCAATTCCTATGGGCCTCTCTACAGACTTCATTTACAGGTCAAGCTAGTTAGGCTTGCTTGTTTATGTCAGACACTGTGGATCACAGGCCTTCACCTGCCACAGTAGAAGGGGTTTAATCGGTTGGAAAATTATAGATTTGGACTCATATAAAATCGGGGGTCCTAAGTAAAAAATTAAAAGCATTTTGGTATGAAAAGTTTACTTTATTTTTTTAGTTATAGCCTATTTTGTGTAATGGGGGAGTATGGTGGTTCCGATACTCCGATTTTAATTTGGATTGCGTGAGGTGAAAGCTGAGATTCCAATTTAATTTTAGAAAATGAAATGGGATTTCAGAAATTTATTGGGTAATGTTAAATTGATGAAATGTCATAGCGGAGCGCTGTTTAGGGTTAAAAACTTGTAAAAACAGTGTTTAATAGTCGGTGATTAATAAGAAAGGGATAATTCTTTTTGGAGTATATACTATTTTTCCTGTTTAAATATGATATAGAATTTTGATACCATTATTTCTAATGGGAGTTTTGAAAGGTAAAATGGAGATTTTAGCTGCAAAATAGAATTCATGGCAACTGATGTTGTTGGAGTGCTGGTGCAAGCATGCTTTTCATTGGCTGGAGGACCCTGGATGATGTCATTTGAGGCAGCGTTGCCTTGGTTGCGGCTGGGAGAGAGTAAAAAAAGAGAGAGAGCTGTTTGAAACCGTGGGCAAGTGTGTATTAAAAAGAGCTCCTGGGTGAGTCTAGCGACTGAGTGACCTGTGTGAATATGATTTTGGTAATAGAGCGGAACTTTGCTTTTGTATGGTGGCAGAGTTTCTGAAAGGGGATGCAGAGATTTGGAAAACAGTGAGAATAACACCTTTACTTATATAAAGCCTTGTATATTATTATATACTGTATAATTGACTCAGGTGAACACATCTTATAGTGATGCAAGTAATAGGGCTCATTACAAAAAGGTTTGTTGGTTTAAATGCTCTAAAGGTGACAAGAGTAATGAAATGAGCTGAATAGACATTTTAATGAGAACAGGTGTAACATAACCTGTACCAGAAACTGTTGTTTAGGGAATAAACCCATAATGTATGTGTAACAGCTCTACAGAGATTACATAAATTACTACAGTTTCAGTGCACAAGCTATGTTGAAAGATGGAATGAATTTAAATGTTGTGGAATGGACACGTAGTACTGTAGCTCTGAGTTCAAGTCTGAGTAAATAAGGTGCAAGGATGGTTGTATGAAAGTAGGGGGTTCATTAAGCTCTTCAGTATAGGGACCTAAGTTCAGACAGGTGACCTTAGCTAGGGACTTTGCTTAATTTTATTTCATTAGTTAGGGAACTTAACAAAGTTTGAGGGATAAGAATAAATTAGGTTGTTATATACCTACATTAGGGAAAAGTTAGGGTTTTGCTTCCCTTTATTTTGATTAAGTTAGGGAGCCAGGTACTCCGGATTCCGAGGATACAGAGGTGCAGCGGCCCCTACACTTCAACCTCGCAGTTATCTGGACAAAGAGAGCAAAAGAAAGAGAGTGAACAATTCTTACCTGTTACTGATGTAATGCGTTTTCACCCTAGGTGGCACGTGAGGTCCGCTACCTTCGCACCAGGCAGGCATGTTACCAGGCGATCCTCACGTCCACCAGCCACCCAGCTATCTACATGCCTAATGATCGAATCACCAACTATAAAGGCTGTCCTAACCCTTCCCTCATGGGCACATGGCCCTGGAGAAACTTCCTCGGTGCGAGAGTAGATGGGAGCAATCTGTCATGTCAATATAGCTGAGGTTGATTCGCCTATCAGGCTATCTAGGTGGATGTGCTCTTTCTTTTTCAGCATGCCATGCTCACCCCTTTCAACAGAAGAGGTACTGGGGTGAAAGACACATTCATGAAGTGCACTCAAGTCATTCAGAAAAAGGTCAGGGTTTCTTAGTTGACCACTATACAAGTACAGCTTCTTAGTTGACAAGCACTATTTCCCATGCTGGATCACCACCACCATAGTTCCCTGCCTCTGGTGCTCCCCTTCCTCATCCCAATCACTAGCTTTTTCTGTTTGCATTGGAGAACAATAGTTCTTTTCATCTGTAGATCACAGATCAGATATTATTTAAGCATCCTCCTTCATAAAGGGTTGCAACCATTTTCTGACTCAACCATGCAAGAAGTCCACCATCACCAAAACATCTGCTGTGAATCCCTATCACTCCTGAAAACCTTCTAACTTCACCTGTAAAATATTCACTACTGTGAGCTCAGAGTAGCCCTTGAGAAATCCAGGTTCTCCTTGGCTTGCTTTATTTATTTATTTATTTATTTAACATTTCTTCTAAGTCACGTTTTGTAGTATCAAAACGGTGTAAATCCAACTCAGCTAAAGTACATTGAATGAGTGAGTGTGGTACTATGAAACATGTGGTTGAAAACTATAGCCAGTTAGTTTAACTTCAGTGGTAGGTAAATTATTGGAAGTGTGGCTGAAAAAGAAAACAGTGAGGTTTCTGGAATCCAGCGGATTACAGGATCCGAGACAGCATGGATTCACCAGAGGGAGGTCTTGTCAGACAAATCTTATTGATTTCTTTGACTGGGTGACCAGGGAGTTGGACCGAGGGAGAGCCCTAGATGTGGTGTATTTAGATTTCAGTAAAGCCTTTGACAGCATTCCTCACCGGCGACTTATAAACAAACTGAGCACCCTAGGGATGGACTCTAAAGTTACTGCTTGGGTTAGAAATTGGTCGAGTGGAAGGCGACAAAGGGTACAGGTAAATGGAGCTCACTCTGAGGAGAAGGAGATTAGCAGTGGTGTGCCCCAGGAATCTGTCCTTGGTCCGATTCTTTTTAACATCTTTGTTAGTGATATAGCGGAGAGCTGTTGGGTAATGTTTGCCTCTTTGTGGATGATACCAAAATCTGCAATAGAGTAGACACCCAGGAAGGTGTAGATAACATGAGGAGGGATCTAGCTAAGCTTGAAGAATGGTCTAGAATTTGGCAGATGGAATTTAATGTTAAAAAATGCAAGATCATGCATTTGGACTGCAGCAATCCAAGAGAGCAATATAGTATAGGAGGTGAAGTACTTTTGTCCACTAAAGAAGAGTGGGACCTAGGCATGATTGTGTCTGATGATCTTAAAGTAGTTAGAAAAAGGTAGAAAAGGTGAAGTCGGTAGAAAAGGTGACAGCAAAAGCTAGAAGGATGCTTGGGTGCATAGGGAGAGGAATGGCCAGCATAAGAAAGGAGGTGATAGTGCCTCTGTATGTCTTTGGTGCAACCTCATTTGGAGTATTGTATGCAAGTCTGGAGACCACACCTTCAAAAGGATATAAACAGGATGGAGTCGGTACAGAGAGTGGCTACTAAAATGGTTAGTGGTCTTCATCATAAAGCATATGAGGATAGACTTAAGGATCTTAATATGTACACCTTAGAGGAAAGGTGGGATAGAGGTAATATGATTGAGACGTTTAAATTCTTCTGTGGCATAAATGCACAGGAGGAGAGCCTCTTTCGATTGAAAGCAAGCTCTGCTACGAGGGAACATGGGATGAGGGTGAAAGGGGATAGATTCAGGCATGATATGCGGAAATATTTATTTTATGGAAAGAGTGGTGGATCCGTGGAATAGTCTCCCAGTGGAGGTGGTAGAGATGAGGACAGTATCTGAATTCAAAGAAGCATGGGACAAACACAGAGGATCTCTATTGATAGGCCCTTAGATAGGCCTATCATTAGAGGTCTTTTGCTATTGTCATATTTCTGTGTTTCTATAGTAACAAGAACATATTTACTTTGGGTTATGGACTTAGATAAGGGTGTACAAATTAAATCACATTAGTGAGGGTAGTGGTAAGGGGGCATAACTTATTTACATGCAAGAAGTAGAAAAGTACATAATGTATGGTAAGAGGGTTGGGTGGTGGGTCTATGTGACAGATCTGAAGAATTCTTTGGAAAGGTGTGTTTTCATCTTTTTCCAGAAGTCAGTTTGGTCCTGGGTAGTCCATAGAGTAGTTGGCAATGAGTTCCATAATGTAGGGCCGTAGTATGAAAATGCCCTTTGGCATACTGTTTGAGGATATTTTTTTTTTTATTTGGGATATTGAGAAGATTTAGGTGTTGTTGTCATTGTAGTCATTGTGTTAGTACTTCTATTACCTGTGTAATATTTATCTAATTCTGGCAACTGAGGGGACTTTTTTGCCAATCTCGATCACCAAAAGCATTTGATTACAGGGCTTCCAGGTGCTCCATTAACCTCTCCAGTGTTTCAAAGGTTGGTGGCGAAAGCATGAAGGTTGCTTGGGTGAATAGAGTTGTGTATGATCAGCAGTTAAAAGGAGGTAACAGTGCCTTTGTAGAAGTCTCAGATGAGACCTCATTTGGAGTACTATGTACAGTTCTGGAGACTGCACCTTCAAAAGCTTATAAATAGGATGAAGTCTATCCAGAGTGTAGCTCCTAAAACAGTCAGTAGTCTTCATCATAAGACATATTTTATTTATTTATTTATATTTCTTATATACCGCGCTATTATAATCAGTGCGGTTTACAGTTAAAACAGAACATATTACAATGTAACAGGCCACATTGAGTTTACATTGAACAGGGGTAGTAAAACATGGAAGAAACCGGGGGAACTATATACAAATTATGAATAATCTTACGAAGGACATATGAGGATCTCTAAACAGAGGCATACGCTCATGGGTCAGGGAGAGAAGGTAGGGGAAAGATGATTAACCATTCTCTACGGGAGGCTGATCTATGGGGCGGGCTAGGTAGTTCTTCAGGACTGGTGTTATGTGGTCTGATCTTGAAAGTCCTACCAGTACCCTCGCAGCTGAGTTCATGGCAAGTCGGAGTGGGTTTAGAGTCGACTGTGGAAGTCCAAGTAGGATTTTTATTTATTTATTTATTTAACAGTATTTCTAAACCGCCTTATCTTAATAATCAAGGTGGTATCACAGCAAGCTTAGTTGTGTGAGGGATGTGTTGGGTGCTTGATTTGTTTGAGCTATATACAGGGTGGGCTATTTACAGTGTATAACAGGATGATGTTAGCAAAGTCGAGATGTGGGATAACTAAGGGGTATGTTTACTAAACCGGGCTAACGGTTAACCCGGGCTATCTGCCATTAGGTCCCATATTATTCAATGGGACCTAGTTGCAGATAGCCCGGGTTAACCGTTAGCCCGGTTTAGTAAACATACCCCTAAGGCTTGGAAGATTGATCGGTAGTCAGAGAAGTCATATGCAGATAGAGTTAAAGATCTCAATATGTATACTTTGGAGGAAAGGCAGGAGATAGAAATACTTAAATACTTCTGTGGTATAAATACACGGGAGGTAGCCCTCTAAAAGGGGATAGATTTTGGAGTAATCTGAGGAAATATTTCTTTGCAGAAAGAGTGGTTGAAGCATAGAACAGCTTCCCAGTGGAAGTGGTGGAGATGAAAACTGTATCTGAATTCAAGGAAGCATGGGACAAATACAGAGCATCTCTGAGGAAGAGGAAAGGATTATAGAACTTAATAGATTTTATTGTTGGGCAGTCTCGATAGGCCATATGGTCTTTATCAGCCATCATTTTCTCTGTTTATTTTATTTATTTATTATTTATTTATTTATATTCTCTTATATACCGCGCTATTCTGCATCAGTGCGGTTTACATTGAACAAACTGAAATTACATTGAACAGGGCATTATAACTTGGAGATAACTATTTTACAAGGAACATGGGCTATGGAGGGTTAAGTGGCTGTTTCTGTATTTCTCCGATGCCATAGGCTGCTATTGAGGTTTTCTTCAGATACAGTGCACACCTTCCAACAATGTTGGTTTAGGACCATATGCAATTGCCAACTGGCAAACTGCAAAGGCAGAATTTTCTTAGCCTCTGTTCCCCCCCCTATCTCCTAGAGAGGCACTCCCTCTAAGATAAGGTAGGAGGAAGAAGTCCCCCAAATCTTTCAGCCTTCTAGCTGTGAAAGGAGACAGACACAGCAGCAGTAAGAGAGACCAGAATACTCTGCTCCCTTAAAGCTGTTTTTTTTTTCCAATCTTTTTGTTTGTGCTTTTAAGCAGCAAGTCCCACCATCCCTTCCTCACTGGCTCAGTCAGACTTCAAACTCTCTGTTTTTTGTTGTATTAAAGCCTTAAACTCCAAGGAGCACTTCCTCACTCGATTGAAGCTGCTTATTTTTTCAAATTGTTTTTCTCCTTTGCAAACCTAGGCCTCAGCACCCCTTTCTCATTCTCTGAAGGTCAGACAGAAAATGGTTTTCTGGAGCTTGGGAGGGGACTGTGGCTTGCAGCCCTATTTTGACCTCATTACCCATGGGATTTGCATAACTCAGGCAGAGATATGTTTCTCTGGCTGCCTGTAAAGAATTTGCAGCATAATTGGCTGACGTGCCTTATATGGCTGCTGGTTATCACTCCTTGACCTTCTCCCCTTTTCAAATTGGCACCAGTTTGTCTGGCTGCACCTACATGTACAACAAAAATGAGGTTTACACATGGTGATTCAGGAAATTTGGTGAACATGTATAGTCGGTACGTTGGCCCTGATATGAACTATCAGTGCACACCAGCTGATCGCCTGATCGAAAGCCGGAAGTGAGTCCCCTCCCCCAGCCCAGCTGATTGGCAACTTTTGAACTGCAGCGCCAGAGGGAGGTTTGTGTCCCACTCTATCAGTGCACACCAGCTGATCGTCTGATCGGGAGCCGGAAGTGAGTCCCCTCCCCCAGCCCAGCTGATCGGCATCTTTTGAACTGCAGCGCCTGAGGGCAGTTTGTGTCCCACTCTATCAGTGCACACCAGCTGATCGCCTGATCGGGAGCCGGAAGTGAGTCCCCTCCCCCAGCCCAGCTGATCGGCATCTTTTGAACTGCAGCGCCTGAGGGCAGTTTGTGTCCCACTCTATCAGTGCACACCAGCTGAGTCCCCTCCCCTCCCCCAGCCCAGCTGATCGGCATCTTTTGAACTGTAGCGCCAGAGGGTGGTTTGTGTCCCACTCTATCAGTGCACGCCAGCTGATCGCCTGATCGGGAGCCGGAAGTGAGTCCCCTCCCCCAGCCCAGCTGATCGGCATCTTTTGAACTGCAGCACCAGAGGGCGTGCCCGCGCCTAAGGGCCACGCCAAAGGGCCCTTTGGCGTGGCCCTTAGGCGTGGGACCTTAGCCACTTCCAGTGACATCTACTCCACTGGTATGCTGGGCAACTTGAACTATGCTCTCTCTACTTTGTGACTTTCTCGTGTTTCCTAACCTGCTGATCCTATATGCTCCCATCCCTATATTTGATTCTTTATTTACATTTGATTTGCCCTTCTTGTCTCTTTCGTACTCTGCTCCTCCTTTCTTCCTCATTTTGGGTACGTTACTCCCAAGTCTTATATTGTTATAATGAGGCCTTTACGTAATCTAGCGAACCTTATCTATGTCTTCCCTAGTTCTGGTCTCGTTAGACATACTTCTTGCTCTCTTAGGCTTCCTGCGCTCCCTAATTATTTCTCTCACATTAGGTCTAGGTCTTCTCGCAACTTATCCAACCTTGTTCTGATTACTCTTCTCTCCCCGTCTGCCCTCCCCTTCTCTTGTGCCTTATGGAACATTCATTCTATCTCTAATAAACTTGCTTTTGTTCATGACCTTTTTATTTCCAGCTCATTTCACCTCTTTGCCCTAACTGAGACCTGGCTTCTTTCTGATGACACTGCATCCATTGCCGCTCTATGTCATGGCGGCTATAAGTTTTCCCACACTCCTCGTCCTATGGTCGCGGTGGGGGTACTGGCTTTCTTTTGTCTCCCTCCTGTCACTTCCAGACCCTCATGCCACCTCACTTTCATTCCCCTCTCTCCTTTGAATTCCACTCCATCTGCCTCTTCTTTCCTCTTCCACTCCGAGTTGCTGTTAGCTATCGTCCTCCTGACATTTCCATCTCTACTTTTCTTTCTGATTTTGATTCTTGGCTTTATACCTTTCTTCACCCTTCCTTCGCCACTCTTATTCTTGGTGACTTCAACATTCATGTTGACAGCCCTTCTGATCCCCCTGCTTTAAAGTTTCTCTCCCTTAACCTCCTCACATAACCTTCAACTCTGTTCCACTGCCCCCACTCACCGACATGGTCACTGCCTTGACTTAATTTTCTTCTCTTACTGCTCACCTTTCAATTTCTGTAACTCTGTCCTTCCCTTATCTGACCACCACCTTTTAAGCCTTACTGTTCATCATCCCCCACCCCAGCCTCGTCCTGTCTGCAATAACCTATTTAGAAACCTTCTTGCCATTGATCCTTTAGCTCTCTCCTCCTCTCTCTCCTTATCTCTTTCATCCACTCTGCTTTCCAATTCTATTGATGAGGCTGTGACCTCTTATAACACTGCACTCTCCTCCACCCTTGATACTTTTGCCCCCCTCATCCCCCGTCCTGTTAGGCGTTCTTCTCCTCAGCCCTGGCTCTCCCCTACCGCCCTCTCTCTGCGCTCTTGTGCCCGTTCTGCTGAGTGTGCCTGGCTCAAATCCTGCTCTTATCCTGACTTTCTCCACTTTAAATTCATGCTCTCCTCCTTCCAATCAGCCATTTCGCTTTTCAAACAAATTTACTTCCTCGATCTGACTAACTCTCTTTCCTCTAATCCTCGTCGTCTCTTTAGCACACTCAATTCTCTCCTCAGTGTGCCTCCACCCCTGATTCCTCCCTGCCTTTCTGCCCAAACCTTGGCTAACTACTTCCATGACAAAATCCACACAATCACCCTCCAGTTCCCCTCATCCCCCTCTTCCCCCCCCCTATTTCCCATTTCTCCCCTTCCCAAGCTTCTGCCACCCTTTCTTCCTTCCCTATGGTCTCTGACAAGGAAACGTCGCTCCTTCTCTCTTCCTTCAAACCTACTACCTGCTCTTCTGACCCCTTCCCCACCCACCTCCTTAGCTCCATCTTTACATCTCTCGTCCCTTCTATTTCTCATATTCTTAACCTCTCTCTCTCCACTACAATCTTCCCTTCTGTTTTCAAGCATGCTGTGGTTTCACCCCTCCTCAAAAAACCTTCACTTGATCCCACTTGTCCTTCTAACTATCATCCCATCTCTCTCCTTCCTTTCGTCTCTAAACTACTTGAGCGTGCAGTCTATCACCATTGTCTTGATTTCCTCTCCTCTCATATCCTCTTGGATCCTTTACAATCCGGCTTCTGTCCCCTACACTCCACTGAAACTGTTCTTACTAAGGTCTCAAATGATTTGTTCTTGGCAAAGTCCAAAGGCTTTTACTCTGTCCTCATTCTTCTTGATCTCTATGCTGCCTTTGACACTGTTGACTATAACCTTCTTCTTATCACCCTATCCTCACTTGGATTCAAAGACTCTGTACTATCTTGGTTCTCTTCCTATCTATCCCATCACTCTTTCAGTGTGTGCTTCGATGGCTCCTCCTCCTCTTCAACCCCACTACCTGTAGGAGTTCCTCAGGGTTCCGTCTTAGGTCCACTCCTCTTCTCTCTATATATCCAATCCCTTGGCACCCTTATCTCTTCCCATGGCTTTCACTATCATCTCTATGCCGACGACTCTCAAATCTATCTTTCTGTAACCCACCCCTCCTTGCAAACTCGTGACACACGCCCTGATGTATCTCCCTTACTAAATTGTGTAGTCAGTGACCGTAGGGGGGAGGCGGTATCACCAGACTTGCAAAGGGGGAAAGTACGGTACACACCAGTTCCTTCAAAAGGTACTGGGGAAGTTTACATTAAGTAAACTCAGATGTTATGTATAAAGTTTACCAATGAAGTTACAGCAAAGTGTCTTAATATTTATTTTATGCAGGTTCTAACACTGTTGAACTTCTCGCTGAAATTATTTTTCTAGTTTCTTAAGTGGACATAAAAGAATAAACCATCTTACATTTCATCATTTATTAAATTAACAGATAAGTATTAATTAGTATCAATCACAACACGTTACAACTCTTATAAAGGTAACCCTAACTATTCTAAACAGTTCAGCAACTTTACTGACTACTGCAGCATTTAAAGTGTATTTCTCTCTCAACTTCAGTTGTTATCTCATAAATTCAGAGGCTTTTTGTAGTTTTACTTTTCCTTAGAGTGAAAACGTATTATTTGATTAACAAATAAGAATAGTTCGCTCCCTTTTCTTTGCTTTCCTTTTTCCTTGTTAAACCTACAAAACTCAAGTCCAGTGCTTCACTTAGCTTTAGTTTGACGTTCAGGTAAGGTGTCTTTATCCAGATGACTGTGAGGTTGAAGTGTTGGGACCCAGATTTCGCGCAGGAACCGCCGTACCTCAGGATCCTTGGAATACGGTGTACCTGACTCCCTGACTTAAAGAAAATAAAAGGAGGCAAAACCCTAACTATTCCCTACTGTTGACATATAACATTCTAATTTACTATTATTCCTCAAACTTTATTAATTTCTCTAACTAAAAAAAATAAAATTAAACAAAGTCCCTAGCTAGCAGTCACCTGTCTGAACTTTAGTCCCTTTGCTGAAGTGCTTAATAAACCCCCTCTTTCATAGAACACACCTTGCACCTAATTTACTCAGTCTTGAACTCAGAGTAACAGCTCTACATGTCCATTCCACAATGTTTAGCTTCATTCCATTTCTCTAACAATGCTATTGCACACTAGGTAAAACAACATATACTTAAACATCCTTAACTAAGGAAGTCTGTTCTTCAGCGTTACCCTATCCTTTAACAGAGCTTCATTTGAAACAGACACTTCCACAAACAAAGCAGTTATTTATACATTCCAAGCTTCAGACTCATTCCTCCTTATCACAGCAGGCAATCACTTACTGTGCTGGTTTTCTTTAAGGCTTCAGACACTTCTTAAAACAGGCTACTGAATAGCACAGTTCTTTTAAAGAAAACTCTGACAATTCCACTCTGTCTCTTTCTTACAGAGGACTCCCAAGAAATCTTCAGTCAAAGCCCCTGGCTTCAGTACCAGCAGAGTCTCAACCAACACTGTTCAAAACCTCTCCAAATCAGGATATTCACTTACTTAGCCTGATGTCCCTAAAACCCAGCTCCAGTTCCACTCTTCAGAACAATGTATCACCAATTGATACTTTTACAATAGCATAAACAGCACATCTCTCAACACAGCCCAAACTGTTGTTTTTCTCTCTGTTCAAAAAACAAACCTCTCTCTCATCAAAACAAACCAAAACAAAACTTTCTTTCTGTTGTCTAGGAGACGATGACTCTGCTGACATCATCAATTTGTTTTCTAGATCCCTTAGCCAATCAGAGGCGTGTTTATGGAATATGCATATGAAGCAGTAGAACCCATTCCAAATTCTGCAGGAAAAAATCAGTTTTATTCTCAACTGCATGTTTCATTAAAATGAATGACACAATCTCAATTTGGATGTTTCACACATCAAAAACCCCTCTAAACAACCCAAAATCTACAATCCTTTAAAACTTATCTAACGCAAACATCCCATCACCTCCAAATTCAAATCCACACACTCCTCAGGCGCTGCACACTCTAGTAAAAAACTTAACATAAGAACATAAGATATGCCATACTGGGTCAGACCAAGGTCCATCAAGCCCAGTATTCTGTTTCCAACAGTGGCCAATCTAGGTCATATGTACCTAGCAGTTTCCCCAAGAGACACAAGTTCCACAATGCTTGTACTGGGTCAAGCATTGATATCTTCGGTCACTTCTTAATAATGGTTTATGGACCTTTCCTCCAGGAACTTGTCCAAACCTTTTTTAAACCCAGCTACACTAACAGCCTTTACTACATCCTCCGGTAACAAATTCCAGAGTTTGATTACACGTTGAGTGAAAAAATATTTTCTTTTATTAGTCTTAAATAGTTTACCCTGTAGCTTCATTGCATGTCCCCTAGTCTTTCTATATTCTGAAAACGTAAACAATCGATCTACGTTTACCCGTTCCACTCCGTTCATTAATTTATAGACTTCTATCATATCTCCCCTCAGCTGTCTCTTTTTCAGGTTAAAGAGCCCTAACCTTTTTAGCCTTTCTTCATAGGAGTATCCTTCCATCCCCTTTACCATTTTGGTGGCTCTTCTCTGAACCTTTTCTAAAATCGCTATATCCTTTTTAAGATACGGCGACCAGAATTGCACACAATATTCAAGGTGCGGTCTCACCATGGAACGATATAGAGGCATTATAATATCTTTTGTTTTATTTTCCATTCCTTTCCTTATCATACCTATCATTCTATTTGCTCTCTTGTCCGCCGCTGCACACTGGGCCGAGGGTTTTAACATGGTATCCACAATGACGCCTAAATATTTTTCCTGGGTGTTGGTTCCTAATGTGGAACCTTGCATCGTGTAACCATAGTTTGGGTTGTTCTTCCCTAGGTACATAACCTTGTACTTGTCCACATTAAATTTCATCTGCCATTTTGATGCCCAGTCTTCCAATTTATCAAGATCCTCTTGCAATTTTTCACAATCCTCTTAACCCCTTAAGGTTGGGTTACATTTCTGCACCTGTTATCTCTCCTGATATCCAGTCTACGATCTCACTCTGACTCTCTGACATTGCTGCCTGGATGTCCCACCGCCGCTTAAAACTGAACATGGCCAAAACTGAGCTTCTTATCTTTCCCTGAATGCTTCTCCTCCTCTTTCCCCTTTCTTTCTCTCAGTTGATAACCTCCCTGTTTCTTCAGCATGTAACCTTGGTGTTATCTTCGATTCCTCTCTCTCTCTTCCTCTTCACATATCCAGCTCATTGCTAAAACTTGTCGTTTTTTTCTATACAATATTTCCAAAATTCTCCCCTTCCTCTCTGTTGACACCACTAAATTGATTGTCCACTCCGTAATCACCTCCCATCTTGATTATTGTAATGTTCTCCTTGCTGGCCTCCCTGCAAGCCACCTCTTTCCTCTTCAGTCAATTCAACACTCCGCTGCTCAACTCATTTTCTGCCAGACTCGTTTTTCCTACATCACTCCTCTCCTCATGTCGCTTCATTGGCTTCCCATCCGTCTCTGTATCCAATTTAAACTTCTCCTCCTGACCTATAAATGTATTCACTCTTCTGCCCCCAGTACCTTTCATCTCTCATCTCTCCTTACACTTCTAACAGTCTTTGTTTATCTGTGCCCTTTACTCGTACTGCCAATTCCAGACTTTGCTCCTTCCAACTGGCAACACCCTTTGCTTGGAATAGTCTTCCTATCTCTGTGCACCAGGCGTCCTCCCTGGCCATTTTCAAGTCCAGACTAAAATCCCACCTCTTTACTATTGCTTTCCGTTCCTGTCTTACCCTATCTTGATCTCTCTATCAACATTTGCTTACTTTGTCCTGTAAATTTTTGTTATTTGTATTATGTAACTTATTTTGTTTTCTGTCTTATTAGATTGTGAGCTCTGATGAGCAGGGACTGTCTCTCTTCTAGGTTTGTACAGCGCTTCGTATGTTGTGGCGCTTTATAAGTCTTTAATAATAATAATAATAATAATAATAACTAAAAATCACAATTTTTTAATGCACATGCCTAGTTTTTTCCAGTGCAAGCTGTTATAAAATTATTCTCTATATGTTAGGGAGGCTTAAATTCTTAAGGGATCCCCCTTCCAGATGCAATAGTCTTATTACATTTCAGACTATATTCATAATGGGAGACAAAAGCACGGAGATGATGCTTTCTTCATTTAAGAATGCATTTTCTTTAAATATTCCTAAAGCTAAGTAGATAGGGATTGAATTTGAAAATCTTTTCTATGCTTTCCAAAAATACAGAATGTTTGAAAGCATTATGAAAAGGAATCCTGTCTGTTTGTCTCTCTTTTGAGTAGGAACAGAAAGTCACCAAATTAACAGGCCGATGCAGAAAACTAGTAAGCACAGATAATGCCACGGTTAAGCACACTTTTAGCACATATAAGTTAACTTCAAATGCAGAAAAGAGAGGGGCGCATGGGTAAACAGCGATCAAAAAACTAGTGCACAATTAACGCCGAGTATTTAAATACATGCAAATGAGCTGCACATACTAAACTGGTATGCAAATAATGGCTGTGCCCGATGCAGAGACAGACATAGAAGATTTCACAATCAGTGTTAATGCCAATATTTATTTAGCAATTCTTTTATACCGGTATTCATAGTACCATAGCGGTATAATATCTCTACGCCTGGGTTCGAGGTGGCTTAAACCTCTAGCATGTGCACTTGACAGTATTTTGATGGCATCAGGTGCTTTCCCTAATGCCTGGATCATCTTCCCCTCAGATGATCCAGGCATCGGGCAAAATCCCTAATGCCATCAAAATACTGAAGCAAATCTCTGGTGGCCTAGCAGTCCCGATCCCCCCACTCGACAGTATTTTGATGGCATTGGGGATGATCGCAGCATCAGGAAAAGCCCCTGATGCCATCAAAACACTGTCGGGGGCCAGTGTCCCGACAGAAAGTGATTCCCTGGTGGCCTAGAGGCCCCCTGAACCCCAACACGACTTAAAAAATTACCCTAGTTGTCAGAGTCCCCCTGAACCCCCACCTGACTTAAAAAAATTACCCTGGTGGTCTAGAGGCCACTGAACCCCCATCTCCCACCTGCTACCTTTCAAAATGGGACCATTGCCTGCATGCTCCCACTCTCGGTCTGCATGCTCCCGCGTTCGGCCAGGCACCACAATTTTTCAAGATGATGGACCAAGAGCTGGAATACACAAGCAGTGCTCCTACTATAAAAGGTACCAGGTGGTGGGTTCAGGGGTCCTCTAGGCTACCAAGGTAATTTTTTTAGTCGGGTGGGGGGATCAGGGGCTATAGGCAACCAGGGTAATTTTTTATAAGTCAGGTGAGGGCAGGGGAGTTCAGGGGGCCTCTAGGCCAGCAGGGTAACTTTAAGTTGGGTGGGAGTAAGGGTTCAAGGAGCCTCTAGACTACCAGGGTCAAGTGGGGGTTCGGGGCCACCAGACCACCATGGAAGCACTTTCTGCCAGTGCACCAGCCCTGAGAGTATTTTGATGGCACTGGAGACTTTTCCCAATGTTGCGATCACCCCCATGCCATCAAAATACTGTTGGATGGGGGGATCAGGATGCTAGGCCACCAGGGAGTCACTTTCTGTCGGGGCACTGGCCTCCACAGAATTTTGATGGCATTGGGGGCTTTTCCTGATGTTGCGATTGCCTCCAATGCCATAAATTGGCATGGATAAATTGGAAGACTGGGCATCCAAATGGCAGATGAAATTTAATGTGGACAAGTGCAAAGTTATGCACCTAGGAAAGAACAACCCACACTATAGTTACACGATGCAAGGCTCCACATTAGAAACCACCACCCAGGAAAAAGATTTAGGAGTCATTGTGGATAACATGTTAAAACCCTCCGCCCAGTGTGCAGCGGTGGCCAAGAAAGCAAATAGAATGCTAGGTATCATAAGGAAAGGGATGGAGAACAAAACAAAGGATATTATAATGCCTCTGTATCGCTCCATGGTACGGCCGCACCTTGAATATTGTGTGCAATTCTGGTCACCGTATCTTAAAAAGGACATAGCGTTATTAGAAAAAGTACAGAGAAGAGCTACCAAATTGGTGAAGGGGATGGAAGGCTACTCCTATGAAGAGAGGCTAAGAAGGTTAGGGCTCTTTAGCCTGGAGAAGAGACGGCTGAGGGGAGATATGATAGAGGTCTATAAATTAATGAATGGAGTGGAACGGATAAACGTGGATCAATTGTTTACACTATCAGAGTATAGAAAGACTAGGGGACATGTAATGAAGCTACAGGGTAAACTATTTAAGACAAATAAGAGAAAATATTTTTTCACTCAACGTGTAATCAAACTCTGGAATCTGTTACCGGAGGATGTAGTAAGGGCTGTTAGTATAGCTGGGTTTAAAAAAGGTTTGGACAAGTTCCTGGAGGAAAGGTCCATAAACCACTATTAAAAAGGGACCCAGGATATCAATGCTTGACCCAGTACAAGCATTGTGGAACCTGTGTGTTTTGGGGATATTGCTAGGTACGTATAACCTAGATTGGCCACTGTTGGAAACAGGATACTGGGCTTGATGGACCTCGGTCTGACCCAGTATGGCATGTCTTATGTTCTTATGTTCTTATAAAAACACTGTTGAGACCAATATGCAGATTAGCCATGTGGTGCCCTTTTATCTGGGAGAGCATGCCAAACTAGCGCCGACTTCTTATGCACATGTGTTTGGCTTGCTCTCCCAGTTTAATGCTGCTATTTTGTGCCCATTTTAATGGGTGGATCATTTGCATGCACACGGTTTAATGTGTGACTAATTTGCATGCTTACCCCTTTCTACATGGTCGCGCTGAAGTCTTGCGCTATCGATGCACTGCAAACTGGTGTATAAATCTGATAGAACACGACTTCAGTGCCGGCTTTCTGCATAGGCCTGTAAGTGACCAGGACTACACAGAACACTCAAGGATCACTTGCACCATTGAGCGATACAGAAGTATTATGAAATCCTTTGTTTTATTCTCAGTTCCTTTCCTTATAATTCTTAGTATTCTATTTGCTTTCTTGGCTGCTGCTACACACTGAGCAAAGGATTTCAATGTATTATCCGTAATAACACTTAGATCCTTTTCCTGGGTATTGGCTTCTAATTGGAATCTTGCATCGAATAACTAGAGTTTGGATTGTGCTTTCCTATATGCGTAAAACGGGTGCCTTTTGGCTGCCCTAAACTAGGTGTCCTCTTATAAACTTACCCTTTATGAGTGTACATGAATGAACCTGCTGCAGTTCATTTGAGTGCCTAAAATTGTTTAAGTGCATGAAAATCACTTTTAGGCACATATAACTAAGAATTAATGCACATGCAATTGATTTACACATGTAGAAAAGGTCATAGCATGCATACAAGGCACACATTTAAAACAAATGTGTGTAAAAGCACAAAAAATACACAAAAATCTGTAAAACCTCAAAAGAACCAATATTTTTTGGGCCATGCACATCCCTACTGCACAACTTACAAATACATATACACCCTACATATCCACCCATATCAGCCCATACTTCTTCTCCAAAAAAACCTACACCTCACATACATACACCCTCTGAAAACACATCCCCCATACACATCCAAAACAATCCCTACACAAGTCCTTTCAACTTGTTACAGTCACTAATTGTCCCAAATACACCTCTACATATTCTCGCACATAAACCACTGCACTCCCTAAAATTCCATGCAGATAACCCTTCAAATTCTACAAGCTGCATAGTAAAACACATTCACAACATAGGGTAAGGGGGTTACTTACAACCCCTGTTTTTTGCACATGTGAAAATGACTATTCACACACGCAACCTCACATCCATGGACAAACAGCTCTGATTTTACACACGCCCAGATCACGTCTAAGTCACACAGGGACATATCAAAGGCATGGTTTGAATGAAGCTGCAAGATACACATGTATTTCTGATTTCATATGGCGGTTGCAATGGATGATGGAAATTATCCAGTTCTACATTTACTCAGGCCCCCAGCACATTTAGGTTTTTAGAAAATGCTTGTTTCGGCCAAACCTTTACAGAAGGCCAAATGTTACTTCAATAAATACTGATTTATCTATAAATGGTGAAGACAATGAGACATTCAGATTTGGAAGATGAAGTTAAGATTTAATGCGAAGAAGTGCAGTGTCATGCACTTGGGAAGCAGAAATCCAAGGGAAATGTACGCGATAGGGGGCGAGAGATTGGTGTGCATGGATCAGGAGAAGGACCTTGGTGTGATTATTTCTGAGGATCTCATGGTGGCAAAACAGTGCGACAAGGCAGTGGCAAAAGCCAGGAGGATGTTGGGTTGCATACAAAGAGGAATTACCAGCAGAAAGGAAGAGGTACTAATGCCACTGTATAAGTCACTGGTGAGGCCTCACTTGGAATACTGTGTTCAGTTTTGGAGACTATGGGGTATGTTTACTAAAGTGCGTTAGTGTGATTTGCGGTAGGAGCCGTGGTAGAGACGGAAACCCCCAAATAAGGACATGGGCGGTACATCGTTGCGGGCAACGCGCGTTCCAAAAACTAACGAGCGTAACAGGGCGCGTTGGCGCGGTGGTGCGTTCCCGCGCGTTATCGCGCGTCAACCACAAAAAAGCGTACAGATACAAAACACAGGAACAGAGCTGTAGCACAATGGTTAGCTCACTGACCGCTGTTACAGGCAGCATGGGTTTGAATCACCTGGGTTCCCCAGTATGCACAATGCAGAAGGCTGTCCCAGCCATCACCCAGTACCTAACGTAGGGAATGAGGAGGCAAGGTCTCATATTTTACCACCAGTAGTGTTGCCAGCAAACACACCAGCACAGTGGTGCAACCAAAGGTGCCGCAGATGGCATCCCATAATGCACCACACAGGCCACAGTAGAAAGTGCACTGTCCACAGAGGCCCACCAAAATGTCACCTATAGAACACCATAGCAGGCAATGTAAAGGTTGCCAGATAAGGTGCCGCATGGGGCGCCCCCTGAGGCACTGTAAGGTGGCATAATGCTGATGGGGTTTCGCTGGCAGCAGCAAAGCGCCTAAAATATATGCAATGCTGCAGTCAGTCCGAAAAAAAAAAGCCCACTGTGCTATGAGCCCATGACCACTGGCCCCACAGCCTTGGACGGAACCACCGGGCAGCAGCCCCATAGCTGTGAACAACCCCCTGGCTGTCACCTGAAGGGCAGCAGGGTACCACCAAAATGGCCCGCTGTGATGGCTAGGATCTGCCCCAAAGCAAAACATACTCATGGTGCAACGCACAGGAAGATCAGCGGCACAGAGATGAACACAGCAAGGGCTATGTACCTACACAGCCACCTGGGACGGGAGGGCGAAATGAGTGTGTGTCACTGTCACACAGTAGCAACAGACTGTAGCCCAACAGGGCACCCCATAAGAATCTATAAAAGTTGTCCCCTAAGGTAGCCAGATCTGTAGCACAATGGGTAAGACACTGGCAGATGGTGCAAGGTCTGTGTGTTCAAACCCCCCGTGGTCCTAAGGACAAACGCTGCCTGCAACAGTACCCTCTGCAATCCACAGTCAGTGACGTGGATGACCAGTCAGTACACTTTTGAAGCCATACATATCCCCCAGTTTTTGTCGGCGATAAACAACCGGAGAGGTGGGAGAAAGTGCCCCCCCCCCATATGTAGGGCCCGTACAATCCAGAGAGCCTCAGCCCTCACAAGAAGAAAACATTGTGAATGTGTATCCAGAACCGTGGTTGAGAGATGTACATAGTCAAAAATATCCTCATATCATGTAATGAAGGAAAGCAAACCTCAAACAGATCCAGAAACAAGGCAGGTAAGAACCTAATTGCCATGCCCCTGTACCCCTGTAGGGAACCCTACCATGCCATGCATATGTCTGCCCAACTCTGGGCCCTGTATCATGTGAATGTGTACCTGACAGGCAGGTGGATCTGTGGAGGCATCAGCGACATCACCCACACACCAATATAGTGATGGCAGAAGCAGCCTGTCCTGTACGTCTAACAGGCTCAGGTGGCAAGCACACACTCACACGGCTATACGCCGAGGGCGCTGTATAGGGCACCCTACAAGTCACACCATTGGGTAAAGTTAAATGTGCACTGTCTGCCCGTGCACCCTATAGGGCGTGTTACAGAGAGCCCCACAGGTCATGCCATAGGTGTTCCGATGAGGCTCCCTGAGGAGTCTGCACTGTAAGGGTGGTGCTGCTGTCATCACCAATGCAATGTAACATAGTAACATAGTAACATAGTAAGTGACGGCAGATAAAGACCAGCATGGTCCATCTAGTCTGCCCAGCAAAATGGCAAGAGTAGGTGCACCTGTCGCTCTGTGCAGGCCACCCCTCCCCATGTTTTTGTTTCTGTTTAGGGGTGAACCCACCACTCCATGTAGGACACCCTTATTTGTTCAGATGCTAGATAGTTCAGAAGTTAGATGGTACTGTTTATTTTGCTTTTATCCTGTTGCTGTAAAGGGATCCACTGTGTTTGTCCCATGCCGTTTTGAATTCCATCACCGTGTTTGCCCTCACCACTTCCATCGGGAGGGCATTCCAAGCATCCACCACCCTTTCAGTGGAGAAATATTTCCTGACATTGCCTTTCAATTTACCACCTTGCAGCTTCATGTTATGCCCTCTAGTTTTACAGCTTCCCCGTCTTTGGAAGAGGTTTGTTTGTTCATCATTTCTCTTTAAGTATTTAAAGGTCTGAATCATATCTCCCCTGTCCCTCCTCTCCTCCAAAGTGTACATATTTAGGTCTTCAAGTCTCTTCTCATAAAACTACAAGATGCCCTGCAAAGGGTCACCAAATCCTCCATATGTGGTCTGGAATCCATGACAATAGGGCCCCCACAGGTAATGAAATAGCTAGACGGCCAAATTGTCCGTGAAAAGTACACAGTCACAAAAATGAGGTGGCAAGCTCATGGAGCAGAACTGTGAAATGCTACAAATCACCACAACAGACCCCCAGCAATTGCAGCATGCACATACAAAGAAAGTCTGTCAATGAAACAAAACAAGGTCTCAGCAAACAGGGGCATATGGCAAACACAATCCAGACCGAGGCCAAGATCATTACCAAATATAGAAGGCCCATTAACAACATAGACCTGTTCCATGAAGCGAAAGCCACTGGCGAGATCTAAAGGAAGCACGAAAATACTATGAATATGTGCATAAAGAATATGCAGATGGTTGTACCACCACAACCCACAACCCCCAGACTGTGCAAAGAAAGCATGTCATGCCACCACCCAAAGTGCCCGTTGGGGGGTAAGGATATGGGTGTAAGCGAAAACATGCATGGTGCACTGCACATGTACATCAGCAGAGTCAAGAGGAACATATGAGGGGGTAATCACCCCTAACAGAGCCGTCCCAGGGATGGTCAAATGAATGTGTGCGCACTGCAATATAACAGGAAAAGACAGTAGCCCAACAGTGTGCCCAAGAGGAAGTATGAGAAAGATGACCAGTATGCTCCCGAGAAGGGTGGCCCAATGCTAAGTGAGATATGAGGTACACACGGATAGGAGAGGTCAGATGGAACCCTGGCTCACAGAACCATGTGGCACGGTGCCCCAAAAAGGGTACGTGGGACACAGTCAGTGTGCCGTAGGGACTCCAAGTGAGGTCTGCATGGACTGCAGAACCTGCGTGCAACAGAGACAGATGTAGTACGAACACCACACAGAACTCACGGTAAAGACAAATGGATAGGTGACTGACTGAGGGACAGTAGTGCGTTACTGGACCCACATCCCTGTGGACATCCCATGTGTTATGAAGAAGTGCAGACAAACATGTTGCTGCCTAAAGCAACATAACAAAGTGTGTTGCCCACCCAGTATACTAGAGCAAAAGTGTGTGGCATCTGTGGAGAAAATGTATGATCGTGTGTAGGCGGAGGTGGCCAGAGGAGTGGCCTTGCCATGCAGAACAGTCACAGGCCCGCCAAAAACACAGAGATGAAATACAGACAAGGGTAGCAGTGCAGGATACGGGGTGACAGTGCACAGCAACATACTGGACATGTCACATCACACTGATGCAGATTGATCTACCAAAGGAAGATACCCAACGGTGATGACGATGCTAAGTGCGGCCAGGAGCTAAAAGCAAATAGGTGACTGTTACCGTGACCACAGGTACCAGTGAAGGAAAGACATAATGACATGGGGACAGAGAGATTGAAAAGCCATGAACACTAGGATGGAAAGCGTAGCTGGAAAATAATAACTACTGTAACACCAGAAGGCATACACAAATGGATGTAGACAGGACCACAGCATGTCACCATACATAACCACAGCTGTGTGCCAGGTGAGGGCACCCCAAAGACTAAATAGGATGCAACTCACATTCTGAGCAGGGGTACACAGACTATATCACAGTCCACAGGTGGGATGGGAGGTACATATGAACCGGTCCATACACGACCCTGTAAATATCATGCAGTGCAAACCAAATGCAATATATCAGGGGAGCGACAAGAAAGGGCCTGAAGGGGACAGGGCAATGGAGAGCCATGTGGATGGGCCGTGGTCAGGGACAAGCGAACGTAAGAGGAGTATGTGCCTGACAGAACAGTTGAGTCATGGTGGCTGGACCAAACGGCAGCAGCGGTACCAGTAAACAGGCAGGCCTGTCACATGCCCCGCCACATGTGTGACAAACCGAACCTAAGGGTGATGGGGAAGTGGGCCCGAGAGCAGTGCAGCACCATAGGAGCAGCGGAGAGTAAGCAACATATATGGGTCACACCATGGCGACTGCAATGCAAAACGCACTGTATTGCAACTCACCCGAGTCAGCTGCCTGTTGCAGTTGTTCACACAGAAACATCACATGTAGCACAGCATCGGACAGTATGATCAGTAATGTTCCGGGGTCCCGTAAAGCAGAAGCTCATCCTGGGGAGGCAAAAGCACATCAGACATGTTGGCACACGACACGGTACTGCTGCACAATTGACACACCTGTCCACACATGGTTAACTCAGATAAAGGTCACCAGCAGACGTTGAACTTACAGGAGAAGAGCTCCCCGATCAGACGTTGCCTGGCCGCCATCCCAGCACGTGTGTCAACATGGCCAGGTGCAGGAGGGCACACAGGATCCACCCCAAGATCCTTATTAATATCGACTGGAACATTGTGCCTGAGAGCAATGTTGTGTAGGATGCAACAGGCTAGTATGATCTTTGCCACAGTCAAGGGCCCGTACTGTAAGGCTCCGCCAGTCCTATCCAGACACCTGAAGCGACTTTTGAGAACGCCAAAGGTGCGCTCAATGACAGAGCGGCTGGAGGCATGGGCCTCATTGTACCGCATCTCTGCATCTGTCCGAGGGACACGCACAGGGGTCAGAAGCCAGGCGCGACACCCATATCCAGCATCACCTGCAAACAGAAATGGAAGTAAGGCACATGTGAGAAGAAGAACCTATGGAAACCCTGATGTAGCAATGCACAAATGGACAGCAGGGAAACATGGTCACACACACATGACGGCACAGCATTGCACACAATTGTGGTGCACTAGAGACCGCATCTGGGAGAACAGGATCACACGTGCCGTTACAAAGATGGTCAGGTGTGCAGGTAGCTGGGTCATGATGTGATATGGCACACAGGTGATATGTCAGTGTACCACAACCCGGGTTGGCAAGGTGGGGGTGGCAGCGCAGACATGCAAAAGCAAACAGTCATGCAGCAGACATGTGTGATAGCAGGTTCGCACATACACCCTGACACGTGCCACCCCCGACAAGGTGGATCAGTAGGTCACATACACACTGTACAGCTTGTCTAAGGTCCTGTTCTGCCTGTAACCCAAACCCCCTCCCCCCCTGGCTGCCACATGCACAGTCCCATGGCACATTGGGCATGAGATGGACACAAGACACAGGCCGACATATGTGAAACCTTTGCACCATGCATGTCCCGACTGACCATGGAAAAGGCTGATAGCGATGTAAACATCTAGGGCCGGGCAGAGACGACAACACATGGGTGCGTGGTGACACCGATGAGCAAGAATAGGCACATGGTAGGCAAGGGGATGGGTGTTGATGCGCAGAGGTATGTGAGCACAGCCCAGGTGACTAGGTGTGCTGGGGCCACAGCACAAGAATAGTCAGCACAAGGACACAACAGCACCATGTCATGCATGCAGAGGACACAGGTGACAATGGTGCCCACGTGAAACACATATGGTCGCTCAACACAGGATGTGTGAAATACCTACCCAGCAGGACACAGTCCTCATATTGACCGGCCTCAAACATTCCAAAGAGTGCTGAGTTCTGCAGGATATAGGAGTCATGGGCTGACCCTGGGAAACGCAGGACTACATTCATGATACGCATACCTGCATCACAGACAACCTACACATTGAGGGAATGGAAGTGTTTGCGGTTGCGGTACACAACCTCCCTGTCGCATGGCGGGATGAGGGCAACATGTGTGCAATCTATTGCACCCATCACATGTGGTATCCCTGCAATCTGCTGGAATGCATGTCCCAGGGCCAGCCAATGTTGCCTACTGTTGAGAATGGCAATGTAATTCCCAACCCGGCTGACCATGGCCCGCAGTACCTGGTGGAGGCAGCGAGAGAACGTTGGCCGGCTCATTCCACCCACTGCGGCCACTGAGGTTTGGAAACAGCCAGAGGCAAAGAAATGTAGGGCAGCAAGGAGCTTGGCCATTCTCGGTATAGCATGTGACCGTGCAGTCAGGGGCTCGAGGTCAGGCCGGAGATCCTCATAGAGCTCCCTAATAGCCCCTGTGTCCAGCCGGTAGAGGGAGATCACTTGGTCCTCCCTGATATTCTGTAGCAGGGCCCTGGGCCTGTAGAGGCGTTGCAGGCGTGGCCGCCCCTCAGGACGCTTACGGCGCCGTTGTTCCACCACACCCGCATGTGGACCCTCCACAGCTGCAGGCCTGTGTTGCATCGGGTCAGGACCCATGCCCAGGGCCGCAGCCCCAGGACCAGCATCTCCCTCTGCCGGAAAGCGCAGCTCAGCTAGCTCCAGTAATGCAATGACTGCACCACCTGCATTCACAGTCTGAGCCATGATAGACACAGGATGTGGGACAGGTAGCTGTGAAATAGGGTACAGGGTGGGAGCAGAAATCACACAAACAACACACACCTGGTCAATCAGAAGCATCCAGCACAGCCAACACCCTGTAGTCAGCAAGGTCCGAAAGCCCTCAGCGTAGCGCGCGGAGGACCACGCGTACCTCCGCATTGCCCCAGGCTAAAGGCATTCCGATAACAAACTCCGTGTCCCCGTGTGACGCAGCATACCTTAAAGATCCCGCGGGGCATACACGCTTCCGAATATGGAAGATGCCAAGATCTCACAGAGACGCATACCAAGCGTACACGTAACGCACGTCCATGCGTGCGCAGGAGGAGAGCGCGTACGGAACGCGCGCACGCAACGCACGCACGCAACGCGCTCAGAGACACACCTACACGAGACCTATATAAAGCTGTGGAGGACAAAATGGCCCGCTCCTCAGCACACATTCATAATGGAACATACCAGTCAGACGTCAGAGACTACAGCAGCACAGCAGGTTCCAGCAATGGACACCCACTGCACTGATGGGGAGAGGCCAGGCCCATCAGGCATGCAGGAGACCCCATGTGCACAGGGTCGGAAGCGGCGCAGGGCCACCCTCCCAGAGGAATATCGCAAGAGAGCCATCAGGTTCAGCCAGGAGGAGAATGACCTCCTCCTGTCAGCCATCCTGGACCGATATGAAATCCTCTTCGGTCAGCAGAGCACCACCACATCTGGTGCCACACGTGCCAAGGCATGGGCCGAGGTACAGGCCCAAGTGTCAACCGCTGCTGGCCCACACAGAGATATAGAGAGCCTATGCAAAAGGTATTGCGACATCAAACGCAATATCAGAAAGGAGCTGACAAGAGAGAGGAGAGGGGCCCAAAGCACCGGAGGCGGCCCAGCACAAGTTGCAAACCTTAGTGATCTGGAAAGGCGATTGGCAGAGCGACTCGGCCCTACGTATATACATGGCCTTCCACCTGAGCTGGACACTGCGCACCCAGGTGCTGGTAAGTGTGTGAGTGAGCTGTACCAGTGAGAGCGTGCAAGCGCACATGTGTGGGGGTGGCCCAGGGTGGACTGTGGTGCTGGTGCCATGATTGTGCAAACTGAGGACCCTGGGGGCAGCACAACCATGTAACCAGCCTCTGAGCCATGACCCATTGGGTGAGGCATGACCATGGTGTGCAGGGAGTGCCATAGCACAGTGTATGGGTGCGGTGCCAAAGCAAGAGGCCCCACAGTACCAGCAGAGGCTGTAAATGTTTTGCAGTGGAGAGGGTGCAGGGCTGGTGTAGGTAGCACACCCGCGAATGTGTCAACATGGCCGACAGGGCAGCACAATGTACCTGTGTCGAACATGGACTGTGTTTGCAGTGCTGGTAGCGGTAAGGGGGCTGCATGGGGTGTGTGGTAGCATGCACGGGGGAAGAGGTCACTGGAAGTTGCAGGGCAACGGCCCCTCTCAACGGCCCCTCTAGGCATTGGGGAATGGGGGAGGGGGAAAGGGCCCCCACCAGGACCCATGTGACTCACCCACACACATGTGCTCTTATGGGAGTGGGATGCGTGCAGACAGGCAGTCATGCTGTATCTGACCTATATGATACTCTGTCCCACAGGTGACATAGCTGCCATAGCTGCAGCCGCCGATGCGCATGGGGACAGCCAGCCCTGGACAGCCGCCCCCATGGATCCAGTGCCGGAGCCGTTACAGGTGGATGCAGGAGCTCCCCCAAACACACCCATTGATGACAGTGGCACTATCACCCCAACTGCGTGTGGAGGGGGGACAGACATGAGTGACGACCCCGGGGACGTGCCGGCAGAGGGAGGACCACAAAACAGGGATGCAGCGCCATCAGCAGTGGCCGAGGTGATAGAACAAATGCAGGCGCACACCGCAGCGGCACACAGGGATGCAGAGGGTGAGTCCCAAAATGTTGTCTGCTCTCAATGCGTCTGCATCGATAGTCCTGTCTTTCCATGACGACAATGCACTACCTGCTGTCTTCACAGGTATACGGCATTTACTGTGTGCGTGTCTGAGGGAGCAGCGGAGGCAAAGACGTGCCCTACGGAGACACCACAACATGATGTACAGGGTCCTGATGGGGGTCCCAAGGGTAGCCACAGCTGTGGAGAGCATGGCTGCAACCATGCAAGCCATAGCTGCACAAATGGGGGTGCCGCCACCACCACCACCGCCACCGCCACCTCCACCAACAACAGTGCGAGCAGCATCAACGGCAGCAGTGCCGGCAACAGAGCCACCGGCATTGCAGGGTGGGAGGGGCCGGGCAAGGTGTGGCAGGGGCAGGGGAAGGGGAAAATAAAAGCATGAACATGCGGCTGTAGAACATGTCATGTCTCCTATGTTTCTTGTGGGGGCCTGTACCATGCACAGCCCACCCATGCATGACCCTGGGGCATGGGCGCTGCAAACTATTTTGACATATGGTGTAGCCACTGACACTGCTGTGGGCAGCATGGGATGCCCCACCTGCTCTTGGGCGCACGCCAGCAGGCACACACTGCCCAGCAGCTGCAGCCAACATCTGTTCGCCTCATCCGTTCCCCGTGAGCTAGGGGGCTGGGGGTTTGCAGCAAGCGCTCATGGGCCATGGAGGGGGACAGGGCATGGCATCATGTGGGCTGTGGGTGATGGGGGGGGGCAGGACTGGAAATGTGCAGTGGGATGATTGTTGGGGGGAAAGTTCTGGCAATGGCCTATTAATGGCGTGGTGGAAATGACCTGATGGGGCCGTCACCAAATCTGGGCTGGTTGCATTGGCTCTGAATCGGGATGAGTGGTGGTGGTGGTTGACATACAGTGCACCCATGATGGTGCATGGCCATTACATGGGCCCACGGGGGGGGGGGGGACAGATATCCTGGTAGGTGGGTGGGTGGAGCAAGGTTATGGCATGTGCCCAGTTTGCTTCCACACAATGGATAAGTCTGATATCAAATGGGTCCTCGTAGGAGGACCTGGGTTGCTGAGGGCAACAGTACATTGATGGGGTGTCAATGCCCCACTCACCATGCCTTGCTATCCCCTATGTTAACAGGATAGGACTCCACATATTCAGGTCTCGGGAAACACCAAAGGGATCAGGGCACAGCACATACACTTTCCCAGACTGCGGGCACAGCTTTAGCAAAGGTACAGTATAACCTCAGTCATGGACAGGCACTACTGAGTCTATGCGCCGTGCTCCAATGACCATAGACAGTCCCAAAGGCACCTTTGGCATGGCAGGCAGACTGCCAGTCCTCTCTGTTATGCATCCTACTGTGTCTGATACCTGTCCCTGTGGCCTCTGGTCAGCCATCAGTGTAGCGCTCAGAACAGCACACAGTTAGCCTTCCTCACATACCAACTACATGTCCGTCCACTCCCGTGCCACTAACATCTTGCACATAGCATACTATCCAGACCCTCCTGGGATGCTCCACAGGCACATGTGTGGAGGGACAGTCCATGTGGTTGCAAGGGTCAATGTCCGTGCTGCTGTCCTGTGTTCTGTGCCATGCAATGTATCATATATAGACGAATGGCACGAGTCACCCTTTATGCAGTGGAGCCCTGTGATAAGGAAGCTTATAGCTCAGGAAGGAGCTATAGAAAAGGTGAAGTGACTCTAAACAAGCAACCTGTCAGTTCGGGTAGAAATAAGAAAACAGAATTTTGCCATAAAAGACTACCAGTCCCAGAATGCACCAGGTTTCCAACAGCCATTAGAGGAGCTGAAGTGGGGAAACGTGTGTTCAATCAGGAGGGCTATGAGGTAATCCCTAAGCACTCATCTCAAAGGGCAGGGCCTGATTCAGCACAGCTGTGCTGTGTTAGGGAGGAGCACTCATCTAAACAGAATAAGAGTAGAGTTTATTCTACAGATGACCATCTTCATGATCACCTTGGATATCCAGAGAATTGTCCTCAGTATCCTGAGAATCAGCTTGAGTTTGATCATCAGTTTCATCTGAAGGATTATCAGAAGCAGAAGCCAAACCGGACGGACAGAGAGGGAAAGAGACCCTCTGGAAGAAAGAGGAGAAAAGCCTTTGAGAGGTCTAGAAGAGTCCAAAGCAGTACGTATACTGGGAGATATTTCAAGGGCCAGCATACACCATTGGACTGGGGGAGACCAGAGGAATGGTGCTGCGAGCTAGGAATCTCCAGACGCTACCTGTGAGGGAGACGACTGCACGTGGAAGGGACCCTAAGACCCGTGCCAGAAGGTATGTGAAGAGAGATCCAGTGTCCAGGGATCTGGATTGGAAGGCTGGACATAAGAACTGGACTACATACTGGCAAGGCTATATAGAGAGGAACTCTAGCAGCAATGGAAGCTCAGGTATGAACACTGATCTATGCCCTAGCTATAACCTTGAAAGACAGCAGGGAAACAAGTATTCTCCTGAAAATGCTCCATTGAAAGATTCATCTGTGCCAATCCATGATATTGAACCCATGCTTGTTGAACAAGGGGGAATAATAGCAGATGAGGATCCTGTTTATATGGACTGCTCTCTATCTAAACTCCGTTGGTAACTTTCTGTTATAAAGTACAGCAACCATCACAAAGAAATACAAAATTTGTTCTTTAATCTACTCAGAAAAGCTCCTGAAGCAGGATTTGACCCACACAGTGGAAGGCAGGCCAGCTAAGGGGTTTCAGCTGGTGACTGCTAGCAATTAAGCCTTACCTAATTGCTTGTGAGCTAGGAGAGAATCACTTCTGTATCTGTGTGGGAAGTTATCAGAAGTTAATCTGAAAAGAACAGTTTGTTTCTTGCTTTGTAGCTTTTCATTTGTTGTTTTCCTGATTTTGACTTTGTTTTTCCAAGTTAACACTGAAAGCAAGTTACCTAATTTATGTGCTACCAAGCATATCTGTGTTGGGAGAAATAACCCCATAAATAAATATCTTATTGACTTTACCCAAGAGCACAACTAAATTATTGTCAGCAGCTGTGTCTGGTGTGAATGAACTACATTGCCCACAATACCTTGCAAATCATATAGATATATGCACTTGCCAAGACTGTGAAAATTCTCACCCAGGCAGCCGTCTGACAAATGGCGTAGTTGGCAGGATTGCTTTTTGCACAAAGGGGATTTACTTGCTGAGGATTACAACTACAGTTCAAGTTTAAAGCTGGAAAAAAAGATTTTCCCTCAACTGCACTTTGGAGGAGAAGTGGATGTCCCAGGAGGAAAAGACCCTGTGCAGAGCTGGATTCATCACTGACACAAGGTAATAAGTACCTGGGCATGTCTAGTGGTGGATGGGAGTAAGGCACAGGGGTAATTGGAAAAGAAAAAAAAAAGTAGAAAAAAACACACCTGTTTGGAAGGTGGTGCACTTTGGTTTTTTTTTTCTTTGTATTTTCTTACAGGGTTCAAGATGGATTCAAGGGAACTAGCTGAGTGGATGGCAGCCCAATTTAGCAGGCAGCAGGAGCTAGCACAGCAGGCTCAGGACACTGCTATGAGAGCCTTAATGGACCAGCAGAGGCCAGTGCTTGATCTGGTGCAATCCCTAGTTGAGCTGAAGAACCAAAGTGGAACAGATGCAAGACCAGCAGTAAATACTGGTACACCACATGTGGACAGTGTGGGACTCAATCAAGGGATTGGGGCATTTAGTTTTGGGAAGCTAACTCCAGATGATAATGTTGATGATTTTCTAGAGTCTTTTGAAACAGTGGCACAGGCATTAGCATGGCCAGAGACCCAGTGGGCAGTAAGGCTGGCCGCCTCATTAACTGGAGAGGCGCTTGCAGCTTATAGAGCAATGCCAGCAGCCCAGGCTTTGAATTATAAGGATGTAAAGGCTGCTATTAGAGATCGCCTAGGGTTGTCTATTTCAGAGTATAGGCGAATGTTTAGAGCTGTTACATTGAGAGTGGGTGAAACACCCAGGGCTCTGAGTCAGAGAATCAGAGGTTTAGCTGTAAAATGGTTGGAGCCTGAGCAAAAGACGGTAGAAATGTTATTAGACATTATAATGCTGGAACAATTTATGTCTGGGGTGCCTAAAGATTTGCACACTTTCCTTATACAGCAAAATTGCCAAAATCTTGGAGAGGCAACCATGCTAGCAGAGAGATTCCTGGAAGCCACGCAGGCTTGCCATAGAATGGGTGGCCCTCTGAAGATTGGTGCTGAGGCAAGATGTGCTGTATCAGAAAAGAAAATAATTAAAAATGTTTCTGAAAATGAATGTACTGTATCAAACCAGATGACACAGTGGAATAGAAATGTTTCAAGTGTGGAAAATGGGGACATTTAGAAAAGAGATGCCAGACACACACTAGCTTAATGGGGGTGGATTTAAAACAGCCCAAAGAAGGATTTCTTTTGATGGTTGATGTGCAAGGAGTTACCACAAATGCTTTGTTAGACTCTGGGGCAGACCAGAGTATGATGTCAAAAAGGCTTTGGAAGAGGATAGAGGCCCAAGAAGGATTTGTGCCTAGAACCCCTGAAAGCCAAGTTCACATCAGATGCATTCATGGTGCTGCAACATCATATCCCACCTATAGGCTGAAGGTTAAGT
Source organism: Ichthyophis bannanicus (assembly GCA_033557465.1). Classification (NCBI taxonomy): domain Eukaryota; kingdom Metazoa; phylum Chordata; class Amphibia; order Gymnophiona; family Ichthyophiidae; genus Ichthyophis; species Ichthyophis bannanicus. The sequence continues at coordinate 436,544,990 of CM066035.1, forward strand.
GCCTGGGGGAACAAGAGGAAGTCCTGTTAGCAGTGGTGCCTAGGTTACCCTTTGATTTGGTTCTAGGAAGAGACTGGCCAAGATTTAAGCAGGGTCTAGTGGAAGGACTAGGAAAGAAGGAGGGAGAAGGTTTAATGGTAATAGCTCCCGGGCCTTTATATGGAAGTCCTCAGACCCCAGCTAAAAAGATGGTTAAGCGTCCAGAAGACCAAGCTACCCCAAAGCAGACATTCATCCTAAAGTACCATAGGGTCACAGAGAAGGCCCAAGCTCCTAAGCGGGCAACCCCTCAAGCTGCTGGGTTTGACCTGTGCAGCATAGAAAATGTGACTGTACCTAGCCAAGGGAGAGCCCTGGTTGACACCGGTCTCCAAGTGGAAATACCTATTGGATGCTATGGGAGAGTAGCCCCAAGGTCCGGATTAGCCCTTAAATATTTCATCGATGTGGGTGCGGGAGTAATTGATCCCGATTACAGGGGCAATATTAATGTTCTGTTATTTAATTTTGGACAGAATGATTATCACATGAAGACAGGAGACAGAATTGCCCAATTGATCTGTGAGAGGCTGGGTTTTCCACCTGTGGAGGAGGTCACATCCCTGGAGAATTCTGAACGTGGAACCAAAGGCTTTGGTTCTACTGATGTCAAAGGGGTTAAAAGCCTAGCTGCCACCTGTGCCCGAGAGAGGGAGGTGAATGAAGAGGAAGATTTGGGACCCCAGGTATCTGATTGTAAAGAAAAATCAGAGCCCCAAATAGGTGAGGACCTGACAGTGGTACAACAGGAAGAAATTGGGAAATTGCTCAAAGAGTTTCCAGATGTGTTGACACCCATACCTGGGGAGACACATTTGGTTGCCCATGAAATAATAACTACACCTGGGAAATTAGTTCGTCAAAGGCCATACCGCTTGCCTGAAGCCAAGAGACAGGAAGTAGTGGCACAAGTCCAGGAGATGTTGGACATGGGAGTAATAGAGGAGTCAAAGAGTCCCTGGAATAGCCCCATAGTCCTGGTGCCGAAGCCTGATGGATCTTTAAGATTTTGTATTGACTTCCGGCAGGTAATCGCCATATCAGTTTTTGATGCATATCCAATGCCAAGAATTGAAGAGCTGTTGGACCAGCTGGGACAGGCTCAATACTTAACCACCCTTGATATGACAAAAGGATATTGGCAAATCCCTCTCACCAGGGAGTCGAAGCCGAAGACTGCGTTCAGCACCCCCGTTGGCCTTTTCCAGTTCAAGAGGATGCCTTTCGGACTGCATGGAGCAGCGGCTACCTGCCAAAGGTTAGTGGATCAGGTACTTCGACCCCACCAAAATTATGCTTTTGCATATATGGATGATGTCATAATCCATAGTAACACCTGGGCGGAGCATCTGAAGAGGATCAGGGCAGTCTTGTGCTCCATGAAGCAAGCGGGAATCACTTTAAACCCGAAGAAGTGTGCCTTTGCAAATAGGGAGGTAAAATACCTGGGCCACCTAGTGGGAAGAGGAAAAATTAAACCTCTAATGAGTAAAGTAGATAGCATCAGGAATTTTCCTCCTCCAACAACAAAGAAACAACTAAGAAGTTTCTTAGGACTTATTGGATACTACCGCAGGTTTATACCGCAATTCACAGAGAAAAGTGCAATTTTCACGGATATGCTGCGGAAAAATTGTCCAAACCAGCTAAAGTGGACACCTGAAGCTGAAAAAGCTTTTTCAGTCCTAAAAGGAAAATTGTGTACAGGACCGGTACTGAAAGGGGTGGACTTCAAGAAACCCTTTCTGGTTCAAATGGATGCATCGGATGTAGGGCTAGGAGCGGTTCTATCCCAGTGTCATGAAGGGGAGGAGCATCCTGTGATGTACCTGAGCAGGAAGTTGTCACCAGCTGAACAAAAGTATTCCACAATAGAAAAAGAATGTTTAGCTATTAAGTGGTCAGTGGAGGCGTTAAGGTTTTACCTTACAGGGAGAAAGTTCCAGTTGGTCACAGACCATGCCCCACTTAAGTGGTTGCAGCAAATGAAGAACCACAATGCCAGGTTGACACGCTGGTACATGGCCTTACAGGCATTTGATTTTCAAGTTGTACATCGTGCTGGGAAGTTACACAAGAATGCGGATGCCCTTTCCCTTATTACGGACTGTAGAGAAGTTTCACCAGTGACACCAGTCCGTAATAACTTAAGCAGGGGTGTATGTGATAAGGAAGCTTATAGCTCAGGAAGGAGCTATAGAAAAGGTGAAGTGACTCTAAACAAGCAACCTGTCAGTTCGGGTAGAAATAAGAAAACAGAATTTTGCCATAAAAGACTACCAGTCCCAGAATGCACCAGGTTTCCAACAGCCATTAGAGGAGCTGAAGTGGGGAAACATGTGTTCAATCAGGAGGGCTATGAGGTAATCCCTAAGCACTCATCTCAAAGGGCAGGGCCTGATTCAGCACAGCTGTGCTGTGTTAGGAAGGAGCACTCATCTAAACAGAATAAGAGTAGAGTTTATTCTACAGATGACCATCTTCATGATCACCTTGGATATCCAGAGAATTGTCCTCAGTATCCTGAGAATCAGCTTGAGTTTGATCATCAGTTTCATCTGAAGGATTATCAGAAGCAGAAGCCAAACCAGACGGACAGAGAGGGAAAGAGACCCTCTGGAAGAAAGAGGAGAAAAGCCTTTGAGAGGTCTAGAAGAGTCCAAAGCAGTACGTATACTGGGAGATATTTCAAGGGCCAGCATACACCATTGGACTGGGGGAGACCAGAGGAATGGTGCTGCAGAGCTAGGAATCTCCAGATGCTACCTGTGAGGGAGACGACTGCACGTGGAAGGGACCCTAAGACCCGTGCCAGAAGGTATGTGAAGAGAGATCCAGTGTCCAGGGATCTGGATTGGAAGGCTGGACATAAGAACTGGACTACATACTGGCCAGGCTATATAGAGAGGAACTCTAGCAGCAATGGAAGCTCAGGTATGAACACTGATCTATGCCCTAGCTATAACCTTGAAAGACAGCAGGGAAACAAGTATTCTCCTGAAAATGCTCCATTGAAAGATTCATCTGTGCCAATCCATGATATTGAACCCATGCTTGTTGAACAAGGGGGAATAATAGCAGATGAGGATCCTGTTTATATGGACTGCTCTCTATCTAAACTCCGTTGGTAACTTTCTGTTATAAAGTACAGCAACCATCACAAAGAAATACAAATTTGTTCTTTAATCTACTCAGAAAAGCTCCTGAAGCAGGATTTGACCCACACAGTGGAAGGCAAGTCAGCTAAGGGGTTTCAGCTGGTGACTGCTAGCAATTAAGCCTTACCTAATTGCTTGTGAGCTAGGAGAGAATCACTTCTGTATCTGTGTGGGAAGTTATCAGAAGTTAATCTGAAAAGAACAGTTTGTTTCTTGCTTTGTAGCTTTTCATTTGTTGTTTTCCTGATTTTGACTTTGTTTTTCCAAGTTAACACTGAAATCAAGTTACCTAATTTATGTGCTACCAAGCATATCTGTGTTGGGAGAAATAACCCCATAAATAAATATCTTATAGACTTTACCCAAGAGCACAACTAAATTATTGTCAGCAGCTGTGTCTGGTGTGAATGAACTACATTGCCCACAATACCTTGCAAATCATATAGATATATGCACTTGCCAAGACTGTGAAAATTCTCACCCAGGCAGCCGTCTGACAGCCCCCATGTGCATCACTTGCAAAATGCCCCCCGACACCATTACATACACGAGTAATGGACCCAACATGTGGTCCAGCCCATGTCACCTTGTGGCCATGTCCACTCTGTCCACCCATAGCCCTGTGCACATCTACGCTCAGTGTCCATTAGCCCACCTGCTGTGTCAATGCCATCCTCCACCCTGGACTGCGCCCATCACAGATGCTGCACATAGCCTTGCATGTTCCACCACTGCTGGTCCCTGGGCACTGTTACATGTGTGTGCTCTGGGACATGTGTGGCACTACCACATGTCATGTCCATAGTTTTGCTAGATGCATGACACGTGTACAGTACCCTGCACACACCCTTTGTATCGTACACTGACACACATGTGTGTGCCCTCATGTGTCGCTCACAGACCACTGACCCATAGCAAAGAAGGATATCTGGACAGCACAGTGTAATGCTAATAATGAAAAACTTTATTTAAAATTGAACAGTGTGTGGTGGATGTAACATTGGCCATCATGGCAACATCCCTGTCATGCAGCCCTGCTGCTCTCCCTGTGTGGGGTAGGCCTTTGCATGGGCTGTCACAGGGCGGGTGTGCATTGCGTATCCACGCACTACACACCCCGGGGACCCCTGTCACATGGTGGCTGGTCCGGCGCACCCCCAGCTACGCGCTCCTCCAGCAAGCGCAGCCGGTCAGCCACCATGGTCATGTCGCCAGGACCTGCCCCGTGATGAGGGCGTGCTGTCTCTGGGCATGTGCATGCGCATGCACAGCCGCTGCCACGTGCAGTCCGCACATGCAGCCACACAGACACAGGTCTCCCCGTGTCTGTGTGGCTGCATCCACGGTGTGCCTGTCAGCGGCTATGTGTGTCATGTCCACGTCCAGGGGGGACGCATCGGCCTCACCATGGTGCAGGTGGCTGGCGCCCCCATAGCCCTGTGACAGCCCATGCAGATGGGCACATGGCCCACACGGAACAACCCTCCCCGCACCCGCCCCATCCCCCTCCAGCTCCGCGTTGCCCGGATCATCCCCCTCCTGCCCCTGTCCCCCCACAGCAGGGTCCCTCCCTTCCCAACCCACCTGTACCCGCCCCTCCACCCCCTGCCTCCCACCACCTCTGCCCTCTCCCCCTCCCCCACCGCCTCCCCCGCCCTAGCCACCCGAAACTGCTCCATTCCCTCCTCTCCCGGCCCCCCCCCTGCGTCCTCCTCCCCCTCTGCGTCGTCAGCTGCATTTCCCTCATATTGCGGGGTGCCGTGCTCCTCCTCCATGGCCACTAGGCCGGCCACCACCTCCTGCCCATCGTCTTCTTCCGGCTCCTCGTGACCCGCATCCTGCTCCCCAGGCTCCTCTGCAGCACGTGCATCCGCTGTGGGAAAGGGGAACAAGTGTCATCGCCATAGTCACACAGCAGCCACAGTATTCACATACATCCTGTGTTCAGGACAGCCAGTGCCCCACAGGGCCATGTCACCTCACGCACCGTCCTGTTGGGCCATCCGCTCCCTCTGTACACGTTCGACGAACCGGGGGTATCTCGCCCTCATCTCCCGCGCCTTCTTACGGAGATCCTCGACCTATTGGAGTAACAACACATATTGACATTAGGGGACAGACACCCTTTCGTGACCTCTTCCAAAACACATATATATTTCTCAGTGTGCAACATAGCTAGGCCCTATGATCACAGACTGGGGCATTCCACACAGCACCAGGATGAGGGGTGGGGCTCTGGGGTAAGGCCTACTGCATCCTGGGGCTGTGGTCTGTTTCCTCTACTCACCAACAGGGACAGATACCATAGCACAGGGACTGGGTGGAGCCCTCATTTGGGGCCTGCATCATCCTTGGGCTATAGTCATGTCATTTAATCACAGACAGGGACAGATACCATAGCACAGGGACTGGGAGGAGCCCTCATTTGGGGCCTGCATCATCCTTGGGCTATAGCTCATCCCTGTATGCACATACAGGGACAGATACCATAGCACAGGGACTGGGTGGAGCCCTCATTTGGGGCCTGCATCATCCTTGGGCTATAGTCATGTCATTTAATCACAGACAGGGACAGATACCATAGCACAGGGACTGGGAGGAGCCCTCATTTGGGGCCTGCAGCATCCTTGGGCTATAGCTCATCCCTGTATGCACAGACAGGGACAGATACCATAGCACAGGGACTGGGAGGAGCCCTCATTTGGGGCCTGCATCATCCTTGGGCTATAGTCATGTCATTTAATCACAGACAGGGACAGATACCATAGCATGGGGACTGGGAAGAGCCCTCATTTGGGGCCTGCAGCATCCCGGGGCTATAGCTAGGTCCTCTGATCACAGACAGGGGCAGATACCAGAGCACCAGGACGGGGTAGGGCCCCTGAGGTGGGGCCTGGGGGAGTATATTGGGGGGGGGGACAGGCCTCACTCACAGCTGGATGTGGAGACACCTTGCAGTCCCTATTTGTGCATATGTGATTGCTGACTTGGTTGCATGGTGTTCCTCTGCACATCCTGGGTTGGGGTGCTTGTTCCCATGGACTTACCTCACGTGGGTAGTCTGCGCTGCGGTTGTAGCGAATGGTGAGGCGCACCCAGGCTCTTCTCACCCTTCCCAGATTCTGCCTCCTCGAGGACCCAGGGAATAGGCGCCTCTGCCTGAGGCAGAATAGCTCTGTGAGCAGGTAGAGCTCACGTTGGTTAAAGGCTGGCTTCCTGGACATTGAAGCCATGTCTGTGGAATGAGATATGCCTTGCCACATGCGTTGCTACGGGCGTAGCCACGTGTGTTGCTACGGGCGTCGCCATGGGCGTAGCCACATGCGTTGCTACGGGCGTAAGAGCGTGCGTTGCTACGGGCGTAAGAGTGTGCGTGGGTATGTGTGTTCTTACCTGCGGGGGCTCTCCATATGCAGCTCCCAGGATTTAGTACTGCTGCTACATCTCCTAGGTAAAGTTGTTTGGACTCTGCTCATTACAGGGTCTGCTTTATGGTTCCTAGCCCCTTCTGCTGCACACATCTCACATTTGCATACATTCACCTTCCTTTGCCTAGAGGTGCCCATGACATAGAGCTGTATCAGACATATGTGCTGTACCTTTTCTTTGGATGTATTGAGGGGAATGTGTGTTGACAGGGCCACAGAGGGAGTCGCAGTTTAATTAGCTGTAGGGTTCACTTTGGGGGACATGTGGGGGTGTTGTGAGGTTTACTTTCTGGGACTGCATAGCATGGCATTGCTCATTTCCATGTGTTTTCTTTGACGTTTGGACTATATCCTCTCTGGGCTTTGGGCATAGACCATTGGCTTTGGTTCTCTATGGCACCTCAGGTCATGGTTTATTTCAGACACCACTGCTCGGAGAGTGATTGCATCTGACAGCCCTGCTACATATCAGCACAGTGGGGTCGTACCCACAGCCTCTGGCTCCACAGTCGGTGCATTTGACAGTGGGTTGCAGTTATGTCTGTATCTGTATCTCCTTCTCTGTGACTGACTGACTACAGAGGGACATCAATTCACCACACAGTCCATCCACAGTGATTCTCAGGGTTTGTTTGGCCAAGTCACACCCATGATGCACTTGATATGCAAATCAGCTTTTCACAGATACACACCATGGGGAAAGCAAACCCACAGCACCTTGGCCTGGTGGTGTAACTGAACATGTGCACCCCCACAGCAGCTAGGCATGGTAGGGGTGTCTGAGCGTGTGTTTTACTGGAACAGTGTACTTACACACCATCACATTTTGCGGGTACTGTGCTCACCGTGAGGGTGAGGTGATGCGTAAAGCAGCAGGTCCACAGCAACATCCATGGCAGACTTAGGCCATGCTGGCCATCCACAGCAGTGTTGCTGTGTGGGATAGGTAGTTTCTGCACAAACACCTTGGATATATCTGTCTGTATCAGTCAGGTGTGGTCCCTAGGGGGGCTTCTGGTGGAAAACACAGTCTCCCATCACCTGATCCACCTTCACCCTCCCTGCACTGATGGCAGTGGCATCACCCCTAGCTCTGCTGTGGGTCAGACACCCCTCTGGCCAGTTCCTGCAGCTCTCTACATATCCATAGCACAGTAGCATGCACACATTAGGGCTGTATAGGCTAGGCTGAACCCCACCACTATATGATATTGTCCAGCACCAGGCCTTCAGTCAATGCACCCTGCCAGGCTCTCCATCTGGACATATACCAGCTGCATACAGTCTGCTAGCAAGTCCATGATGCATGCTCCTGTTGGAACTGCATGCACCCAAAACTGGACTAGGATGGCAGCATACACAACCAGCAAATAAGTCAGTGACTGGCCCCCATAGGGAGACACATACATATCACCTGACAGAACTACAATATAGCACGATGGGAATGCCTAGCCATTCTGTGGTCACTGCAGTCAGGGTGAGACTGAGCTCCCTGCAGGACATACAGCGGTCACCCTGTCTGTGTAGGTGGTGGCCGGGCACTGCTATGCCGCAGTTGGTGCCCTATGTGCTGTGCAGATACAGCCTGCCCATGCCAGCATGTCCGGGCTCTACCCATGGTACCTTGCTCCTCATTATGCACAGTTGCTGGCCAATACTGGCAACAGTGCTGCGCGTGTGGCCTATGTAAGGTGTTTGCAGCCCCCACACACTGTAGAGACAGACACACACTCCAACACCTATGCCAGCATTCTGCTACTGTGGAGGGGGTTCAGCAGCCCTGCCCCCACACCAGTCCTGGACACAGCCCAGGCATGGATATGATCCGCACTACTGTTGGCTGTCGCTCCCCAGGGTGGTAAACACTGTCAGTGACCTGACCTGTAGCACACCCCGCAGACATCAGACTGATTGTTCTGATGGGGCTCGATGAGCAAACTGTGCTTGACGTAGGACTTGATATCTACCGGTAATCATGCGAACTGTCTAATAGGTGCATACCATATACCCAGGTGTAGGGTGCCATTGCTAGGGTATGCCTGTGCTAGTATTGGGGGATGCACACAGGGCCCAATGTCCTGGCTCTCGAGGGGGCATTTGCCACTGGCGCCTGTGGATGGGTGGGTGGGTGTGTGGGTGTGTCTGGCCCTGTTGGCTGTTGCTTTACCGCAGAGGTTCCCAGATCAGGTCCTGGTGTGTCAAACACTGTTCGGGTTTTCCTGCTGTCCCACCTACATATGCATGGCCTACATCCGCATACCATGGGGGTGGTGCATAGCTATGCAGCACAGGCATCTTCATTTGAGGCATCATAGAACCTGAATGGTGTGTGGCACTCCAGGGCTGCATTTGGGGGGCTCTGCTCTAGGTACTGCGGCTGTTTCTGGTGTCTGTGCTCGGTGTAGTAATATATAGGTGTAGTAACCCTGTGTATGTTCGCAGCACTACAGGTTTGTCATTACAGTCACGGTACAGTTGGGGGGCAAAAATGTTCACTAGAATGGACATTGACACAACTGGGCTTTGAACCTGTGACCTTCTGTTTTTGCACACACTGTCTGTGTGCACTGCACCACTGTGTTGCCACAGATATGCTGTGTTCCCTGGGTAGTCCATGACTGTACATCCAACAGGTCTTGTCTGCTGTTGTGGATGTGGCAGCCTGCACATGGCTCAGCCACTCTCTGCTGGGACTAGCAGCCACTGCCCTCTCCATCACCTGTACCCTTCCGCCAACATGCTGACATGTCCTTATCTTGGGAAATGAATATAACCTGATTGAGGTGTGCCACTCCAGGACTGCATTTGGGGGAATCAGCTGTTGGTAATGGCCATTGGGTAACATATTGGTGTTTGCACGATGCCTCTGTTCTCTGCAATAAAGGGGTGTCTTTACTATTTCTGCTTCGTGGTGGGTAAAATATGGCGACTGGGTTGGCTGCAGCCCCAGCTGGGATTTGAACCTGTGACCCTCTGGTCCTACAGGTATTGGCTGAGTCCACTGCACCACACTGTCACCACAGTGATAGTGAGGTCCCTGCTGATGGGACACCTGGCCGAACGAGTCTGATCTCTGCTCTGCACATTTTTACTTTGGCCTCATTCACCTTGTCTGGTGACATAGGTGCACATAAACCCCAACTATGACCTCCGAATGAGAGGATGGGAACATAACCAGGCTGGCCAATAGTGATATTAATGGGGTACCCTGGAACACACTCCCAGGAGCGCTCAGGATTAGGTTTCGGAGATGATCTTTGGAGGGGTCTACGCTCCGTGGCCACGGCTCATTTCTTTTTTTGGGGCTTTCCTGGCATTTCTTTTAGTTGTTGCCCATTAATATCACTGTTGGCAGGCTTGCTTGTAGTTTTTCCGGATTTGGTTGTGGTCTTTTTCCATGCCTATTTGCTATTTTGTTCAGTGCACATATATCACACTGCTCACGTTTTGTAGGTTTCCCCGGTTTTGCTGTACATTGCTGACGGAAATGGTTTATCTTCCCTTTCATGTGCCTTTAACGGCAGGTTTTCCTTCGCGTTGGGATTTTGCTCTGCAATTCATCGCGTTAGTATGGGGGGAGCCTCTCCCCGCCCACTCTCCGCCCATTGACCCCTTCTCTCCGCCCACTCTCCACCTTCTGCGTTGTTTTAACGCGCCGCGGAGGTTTACGATCGTTAACTGCAGTTAATGCGCGTAGGGTACGTTTAACGGTCGCTCGCATGTCACAACGCATGTTCAGCCGTGCGAACGATCGTTAAATGTACTTTACACGCGTTATGCACGATTAACGCACTTTAGTAAACATACCTCTATATCTCACAAAGGATGTAAAAGAACTGGAAACTGTTCAGAGGAAGGCGACCAAAATGATTCGGAGCCTGCATCAGAAGTCTTATGAGAAGAGACTTGAAGACCTAAATATGTACACTCTGGAGGAGAGGAGGGATAGGGGATATATGATTCAGACCTTTAAATACTTAAAGAGAATAAATGAACAAACAAACCTCTTCCAAAGATGGGGAAGCTGTAAAACTAGAGGGCATAGGAACTTGGCTGGGAAGCTTGTTGGAGGTGCAGGGGGCCTGTTTAACGGCGCCTGGGACTGCTGCCGCTGTGCAATGCTGCTTACAAAGCCTTCATTCTACCCATATCATCGGGCAGGCATCGGGGGGGGGGGGGGTAGCCCGCACACAGTGAGGATCCCCTGCTCCTCCCCCTTTTGCCTATAAGTGTAGGTTGTGTTACGTGACCGTGGAGCGTGACGGCGGGCCGTGATCCGAAGGGGCGTGTCCAAAGGGGCAAGACCCACCTCTTTGGTGCCCCTTCGGCGTCACAGCGGTGTGTAGAGTCTTCTGTTTTCCCATTTGTGTTGCTTTTATTCTACTATATTGCTGGGTTTCATGGGGAAGCGGAAGGCTAAAGCCGGGAGCAGAGTGGGGTTAGCTTCAGCCATTATGGTAAAATCAGCTGGCCCCCTTGAGAAACACTTTGCTCCACTTCCATTGGCACAGTCCTCCCCTGAGGTGCCTCCCTGAGTTCAGGACGGAGGTCCCCTCCACCCTGCCCTGTACTCTCGTTGTCCTCTGTTTACTCTGGAGAGTCCTCTGATAAGGTAAGGGGGTTAATTTGTTGGTGACTTTGCCTACTCCGGTTCCATTGGTTAGGTCTGGTAGTACTTTTGGACTCCTGACCTTGCCACCTGATACGGAGATCACTTTGAAAGATGTCTGGGTGGCTTTAAAATGCATTGATGACAAAATGTTCTCTACTCTTAATTCTTTATGTGCCTTCTCTCAGGAAGCTGTGGTTTCCTTACAGCAGTTGATGGGAAGGTTTCTTCGGTAGATAAGGCACTTTCTAAGCTGGAGGCTCAAGTTCTTCCGCTGCATGCAGTTAAGGCTGCAGGGATTAAAGATTCATTGGCTTACATAATAAGCTTGAAGCTCTAGAAAATTCTATGCGTTCATGTAATTTGCATTTTTTGAATTTTCCTTACTCTTCTCTTCTTGCCCCTAAGATTATTTTAGATAAATACTTGAAGGAAGTGCTATTCATATCTGAACCTGTCGAAGTTTCTCAACTTTATTATATTCCCTCTAGCTCTAAAAAAGTTAATCCAGTTGAGGGGGAACTTGATGTGGTGGAGCCTTCTATTTCTAATTTGGCTGCTTTCTTAGAGTACTCCCTAGATTTAATTAATTCATGCTCCACGCTGTTGGTGGCTTTTAAGTCCTTAGAACTTAAACAATGTATTCTTAGGGCCTTTTTCCAGTTTAAGTCTGCCAAATTTTGTGGACATAGTGTGAATATTTTTCCTGATGTTTCTCGTAGCACTCAACTCAGACGGAGGCTTTTTTTTTAGCTTTGAAGCCTTAAGTCTTGATTTTGGTGCTACTTTCTTTCTTTGTTTTCCTTGTAAATGCATCATCAATTATGAAGGTGCTGTCTATATTTTTGTTGATGTTACCCATTTGGAAAAATTGTATTTCAGAAAAGCAGGGGATGTTAGAGGTGGTTAAGGGTGAATAATGCTAAGTAACAGACCCCACACGTGAAGCGGCCATACTGGACTTGGTGCTTACCAATAGTGAAAGTGTTTCTGATGTTATAGTGGGAGATCATTTTGCATCCAGTGATCACCAGATGGTGTGGTTCAGTATTAGGACTAGGGCTGCTAGAATCCATTCAAAGGTGAGGGTCTTAGACTTAAGGAAGACTAACTTTGCCAAGATGGGCCAATATCTCAGGGAGTCGTTAGCGGGATAGGAATAGCTGGGGGATGAAGAAAAACAGTGGCAAAACTGAAAGGGGATATTTTAAGGGCAATCAACCTTTTTGTTAAAATGGTAAATAAAAGGAAAAGGAAAAGGAGACCAGTATGGCTTTCGAAAGAAGTAGCTGAAAAAGTGAAGAAAAAGAGGGAGGTCTTCATGAAATACAAGAGATCACAGAGAGAGGAAGACAGACATCTATATTTGGAAAAACTTAGGGGTATGTTTACTAAACCGTCTTAATGTGCGCTCTGTGACGTTATCACGCGATAAGGTACCTTATCGCGCGATAATGGCGCTTTATCGGGCGCAGAGGTATCTTAGTGCGCGCAGCGGAGCAAACGAGCATTGAAGGCGGAGAAAGGCTCCTGGAGGGCAGAGGAAGGCTCCCCAGGGGCGGAGATAAGGGGTCAATGGGTGGAGAGTGGGAGGGGAGAGGCTCCCCACTCACTAACTCTGTGAAATCCGAGGCTGAAAACTAACACCAGTGAAACCCTGGCGTTAGAGCTGATTTAAAGGGAAGAGAAACCATTTCTGTCAGCAATGTACAGCAAAACCAGGGAAACCTACAAAAAGTTGATAAGTGTGATACATGTGCACGGAACAAAAGGGCAAATAAACAGTGAAAATGAACAGAAGAAAATAGAAAAATAAAATAACCAAGCTGGGCAATAGTGATCTCAATGGGAAACAGCAAAAAACACTCCCAAGAAAGCACCAAAAAAAGGATATGAATTTTGGAAGGGTCCATGCTCCGTCCCCATACAAGGTGAATGAGCCCACAGTGAAATTGCGCTGTGCAGGGTTTTCCTCTCCATCGGACAGGTTTCCTATGGCATGCACATGTCCGGAAACAGCAGGGCGGGCATGTCGGAATGGCCAACTGGACAGATGCTTGAAAATGGGATACAGAGGGCTGCAGGCGGCACATGCTGTGGTGCAGCTGGGGCACAATGTGGACTAGGCAGATGCCTAGGTATCACTTAGGAATGCTGAAACTGTACAGCAGCCAAACAGCAACTGATGAGGGCCCAACATGGGCACGAGTGTGTTTATCACAGTGTCACAGGGGATAGTACCCAGCAGGTACCTCTAAGGGCACAGAACATTGGCAGGTGGTGTTGGGGGGGGGGGGGAAGCATGGACTTCTATGCAGGCACCCCTACCACAGAACACGCACCATAAGCAGCCGCCTACCTGCACACTGGATGGCCTGAGACTGCGCACCACCAGCAGAAGGGCATCTCAGCATGGTGGCAGAGGGGTACTGGTGGTGGAGGGGGGCAGTGGCAGCTGCCCAGAGCAGACCATGGCCTAGCCCTGTGTAGGTGGGTACCATGCACTGCAACAGATAGGCCCTGCCGGATGAACAGTCATGGTCTCAGCGGCAACACAGTAGTGCAGTGCACACAACCAGTGTGTTCAGAGGTTCACAGGTTCAAGTCCCAGCTGTGGTTCCTGCCAAGCTAGTCCCCATATTTTACACACTACTAAAACGTGCTAATACAGACAGAACCTTTATTGCAGATGAAGTAAACATGCCCAAAACACCTACATGTTACCCTACAGAGCACAGACACCATAAACAGGCGCATTACCTAGAGCAGAGTCTCCCAAATGCAGTCCTGGAGGGCCAAACACCATTCAGGTTCCATGCTGCCTCTAATAAAGATGCCTGTGCTGCATTTCTATGCTCCGCCCCCATGGTATGCAGATGTATCTCATGCATATTCATGAGGGACAGCATGAAAACCCGAACAGTGTTTGGTACACCAGGACTGGAGTTGGGAACCTCTGCCATAAAGCAGCAGCCAACGGGGGCAGACACACCCACACCCACAGGCTCCATTATCCAATGCCTCCTGGAGAGGCAGGACATTGGGCCCTGCGTGCATCTCCCAATACTAGCACTTGAATACCTTAGCAATGCCACCCTAAACCTAGGAATACGGTACACAGCTATCAAAAGGTTGCTATGATTACTGGCAGATAGCAATTCCGAAGTTAAGTACAATTTTCTGATTGAGCTGCATCATGGCAAACTTTCTGATGTCTGTGGAGTGTGCTACAGGTCTTGTGTCTGACAGTGTTTACCAACCTGGGGAGTGACCCCTACAGTATTGTGTACCATAGCCATGCCTGCACTGTGCCCAGGACTGGAGCGGTGGCCAGGGCTGCCAAACACCTCTATAGTTGTACAATGCTGGCATAGGTGTGGGAGTGTGTGTCTGTCTATCCAGTGTGTGGTGGCTGCAAACACCCTCCACAGCCCACACTGCCAGCACTGTTGCCAGTATTGGCCTGCCAATGTGCATAATGAGGAGCAAGGTACCATGGGTATAGCCCAGACAGGGTGGCCTGGCCAGGATGCATCTGTACAGGGCATAGGGCAATGGCTGGGAGATTGTAGTGCCCGGCCACCACCTGCACAGACAGGGTGGCCACAGCATGTCCTGCTGGGAGATCACTCTCACCCTGACTGAGCAGTGACCACGGCATGGCTAGGTTCCCCCAAAGTGCTCTATTGTGTTTCTCTCATGTGATATTTATGGGTTCCCTTTTGGGCCCAATCACTGACTTATCTGCTTGGTGTGTATGCTGACATCCCAGTTCTGGGTGCATGCATCTCCTCCAGGAACATGCACTATGGACTAGCTAGCAGATGGTCTGCAGCTAGTATGTGTTTTGCTGGCACACATTGCAGAGTGCAGCGGCTGGAGGCTTGCTGCAGGAGAATATTAGATAGTGGTGGGGTGCAGCTGAGCATTTCCAGGCCTAATGTCTGTCTGCTATTGCTTTATGGATGTGTACAGAGCTGCAGTGACTGCCCTGTAGGGTGTCTGTTCCCCAGCAGGAATGGGGTTGATGGTCCCCTCTACTGCCACCATTGCAGGGAGGTAGAATGTGGATCTGTTGGTGGGAGACAATGTTGGGTGGTGGTGGTACATAATCTGCCTATGGGTCCATAAGGGCTAAACCTGACTGAGAAATACAGATGTATCCAAGGAGTGTCTGCAGGAACTACCTATCTCACACACTAGTACTGCTGGGGACCTGCAGCATAGCCTATTTCTGCCATGGAAGGTGCTGTGGACCTGGTGCTGGGTGGCCAACCTCACCCTCAGGGTGAGCACTGTACCCGCACAATGTGACAGTGTGTAGCTGCCCTGTGCCAGTAACACACATGGTCAGTACCCCCTACCAGGCCGAGGTTCTGTGGGGGTGCATACCCCATCTTGTGATCATCTGTAGACTGCTGATTTGCATGTGCAGTGCATCATGGGTACGGGTGGGTTAACCCTATCCTGGTGATCACAGCAGACTGTTTGTGTGGTGACGTGCAGTCCTTCTGCAGCCAGCCAGGGGTTTATTAGCAGCTGTAGCCCACTGGTTACTTCACTGCCTGTGGAGCATGAGGTCATGGGTTCAAACCCACAGTGGGGTTATTTGATAGGGCTGTCTGAAGCATTGTCTGTTTTCAATGTACATTAGTTCTGCCAGCAAAAACACCTTCAGAGTACTGCAACCATAAGGTGCCTCAGAAGGTGTCCTATGGAGTGCCTTATAGGGTGCTCTATAGGGGACATTATAGGGCGCCGTGGCAGACAGTGCACTTTATAATGTGCCTTATAGGATGCCTTATGCGGCACCTTAGGTTACGGCATGTGAGGGTGTGTTTGCTGGCAGCAATAATTAAAATACAAATAAAATGCCTCAAGAAACAATACTTACATGTCAAAGCTGATGCCTCAGCCAGCCTTATGCATTAAGCACACTGGGGGATCAAACTCATGACCTTGTATCATCAGTCAGTGTATTAACCATTGTGTTACACCTCTGTTTCTATGTTTGCATGTCTGGGTGCCTACATAAGATTACCGCGCATTAAGCGCAGCAGCGTGCGTTATCGCGCGATAATCCCATTTTGCTACTTTAAAACTGAAACGCCCACTCCTTTTATGGTACCTGCACACTATATCTCTGGGCGCACGTTAAGACGGTTTAGTAAACATACCCCTTAGAGAAGCTAGCAAAGCAGTCAGGAAAGCAAAGATTCAAAAAGAGGAGGAAATAGCCAATGCAATAAAATGGGGGGAATAAGACATTTTTCAGATATGTTAGTGAAAAGAGGAAGGGCAAAAGTGGTATTGTCAGACTCAAGGGTGAAAGGGAGGAATATGTAGAAGCTGATGAGGATAAAGCGGAATTGCTTAACAAATATTTCTGTTCTGTGTTCACAGATGAAGAACCAGGAGCAGGACCTCAGAAAACACCCACAAACTGGAACAGAAGCGAGGAACATCTTGAACAATTTTCAGAAGACAGTGTTTGTGAGAAACTAGCTTAACTTAAAATAGACAAAGCGATGGGACCGAATGGGATACACCCTAGAATACTGAGGGAACTTGGGGACGTTCTAACAGCTCCACTGACTGACCTTTTCAATGCCTCATTGGAGTCGGGAGTAGTGCCAAAGGACTGGAGAGAGGCTCATGTGGTGCCTTTACACAAAAGCGGAAGTAAGGATGTGGTTGAAAACTACAGGCCAGTTTAAGTTCGGTGGTGAGTAAATTATTAGAAATGCTGGTGAAATAAAAAATAGTGAGGTTTCTGGAGTCCAGCGGATTACAGGATCCAAGGCAGCATGGATTCACCAGAGGCAGGCCTTGTCAGACAAATCTGATTGATTTCTTTGTCTGGGTGACCAAGGAGTTGGACCGAGGGAGAGCCCTAGATGTGGTGTATTTAGATTTCAGTAAAGCCTTTCACACTGTTCCTCACAGGCGACTTATAAACAAACTGAGCACCCTAGGGATGGACCCTAAAGTTACTGCTTGAGTTAGAAATTGGTTGGGTGGGAGGCGACATAGAGTACAGGTAAATGGAGCTCACTCAGAGGAGAAGGATGTTACCAGTGGTGTGCCCCAGGGATCTGTACTTGGTCCGATTCTTTTTAACATCTTTGTTAGTGATATAGCGGAAGGGCTGTCGGGTAAACTTTGCCTCTTTGCGGATGATACCAAAATCTGCAATAGAGTAGACACCCAGGAAGGTGTAGATAACATGAGGAGGAATCTAGCTAAGCTTGAAGAATGGTCTAGAATTTGGCAGCTGGGATTTAATGTTAAAAAATGTAAGGTCATGCATTTGGGCTGCAGCAATCCAAGGGAGCAATGTAGTATAGGGGGTGAAGTACTTTTGCCCACTAAAGAAGAACGGGACCTAGGCGTGGTATTGTCTGATGATCTTAAAGTAGCTGAACAGGTAGAAAAGGCAACAGCAAAAGCTAGGAGGATGCTTGGGTGCATACAGAGAGGAGTGGCTAGCAGAAAAAAGGAGGTGATAGTGCCTCTGTATAAGTCATTGGTGTGACCTCATTTGGAGTATAGTTTGCAATTCTGGAGACCGCACCTTCAAAAGGATGTGAACAGGATGGAGTTGGTGCAGAGGGTGGCTACTAAAATGGTTAGTGGTCTTCATTATAAAGCATATGAAGACAATCTTAAGGATCTTAATATGTTCACCTTAGAGGAAAGGCTGGATAGAGGCAATATGATTGAGATGTTTAAATACCTTTGTGGCATAAATGTTCAGTTGAAAACAAGTTCTGCTATGAGGGGACATGGGATGAGGGTGAAGGGGGATAGATTCAGGAGTGATATGCGGAAATATTTCTTTATAGAAAGAGTGGTGGATCCGTGAAATAGTCTCCCAGTGGAGGTGATAGAGATGAGGACAGTAACTGAATTCAAAAAAGCATGGGACAATGACAGAGGATCTCTAAAGGAAAATAGGGGACTGTTGCAGTTGTTGATATAGAAGGACAGACTAGATAGGCCATGTGGTCTTTTTCTGTCAACATATTTCTATGTTTCTATGTTTCTAAGTTTGCCTCCTAAATATGGGATTTTTTGCCCTAGTTGCTTGTGCTGGTTTCTGTTAGTGGATATTTTTTTTCCAGCTGGGGTCCCTTAATATGGACTTCATCTATTTGGATTGTATTGTTCTTTGCTGTATTGTTCTATTTGTGTATTCAAGATTGACATTTACTTTTTCGGTTATTGTAAACTGATTAAAATTCATAAATAAAAAAACAAAACAAAACTAGAGGGTATAACATGAAGCTGCAAGGAGGTAAATTGAAAGGCAATGTCAGGAAATACTTTTTCACTGAAAGGGTGGTGGATGCTTGGAATGCCCTCCCCTGGAAGTGGTAGGGACAAATACAGTAACAGAATTCAAAATGGCATGGGACAGACACAATGCATCCCTTTACAGCAACAGGATAAAATCAAAATAAAATTAACTATCTAATTTCTCAACAAACAGGGATGTCCTACACGGAGTGGTGGGTTCACCCCTAAACAGACATGGGGAGGGGTGACATGCACAGAACGGCAGGAGTGCCTACTCTTGCCATCTTACTGGGTAGACTAGATGGACCATACTGGTCTTTATCTGTTGTCATTTACTATGTTACCATGTTATCACAATTCACATATATGTGCCATCATTTAAAAATGCACATCATGCGTGGAGTTTGGGGGGTGAGGGGGCATTACTCCCCAAACAAGTTGCCCTGACGATGACTGCAACGCTTGTCTGCCTTTAGAAACCTGATCGTGGACATCTCCTTCTCGTCTGCCCATGGGAGATCAGATTCCTGCAAGCAGACTAGCTTTGTGACCATCATCACAGCAACTCATTTCGGCAAACGAGAAGGGGGCAAACGAGAAGGGGATTGTGGCAAAGTCTCCTTCTTTTCTGCCCATGGGAGATCATATCCCCTGTGGGCAAAAGAGAAGGGGCAGCCAAGACACAAGCAGTCTGCCCATTGTGATCCAATCCCCTGTGGGCAGAAGAGGGAGGCCCAGTGGTCTGTAACACAATAGGTAGTATGTGGGGAAAGGAAGGAGTTCAAGTGAGGTAGAGAAGGCAGGGACAATTTAAAGAGGCAGGGTCCTATTTAAACAAGGAGAATGGGTGATCTTAGAGCAGGGGATGGGAGTGCTTCGGGGGCTGGTGAATGGGGGGTCTAGAAGGGCAAGAGAACATTGGAACCAGCAGGAGAGAGGTTGGAGAGGAAGGAAGACTGCAAGAGTGTTGACAAAAGGTGCATTCCCCTTTTCCAGAACAAACACAAGCACCCTGTCCCCACCCCAACGCCACACACGCAGGTATCCCACCTCTGCACAACAGAGCCACATACTGAGGCACCCTACCTCTGCACAACAGACACGTACATACAAACATACACACACACATGGACACCTCACTTCTGCACCATATACACATAGACATCTCACCTTCAAGTTGCACACACACATATAGGGACCTCACCTCCATACCGTACCATACACGCACACATGCAGGTACCTTCGATTTGCACAACAGACTTGCACGCACACATGGACACCTCATCTCCACACCATACACAGATAGGCATCTCACCTTCATACTACACACATACATACATGCACCCCACCTCTGCACCACACAAACAGATGCTCTTGCCCTACTCACACAAAGGCATCTACCACATCTCCTCCCAAGCACAGGCACACCACAGTTGCACCACACACATGTACAGACACTTAATATCCGAAGCTATAACTGTTGTTATCTGTATTTCTGTCTAAAGATGCCATGCAGTACAGGAACTCTCGTGCTGGTCTCATGAGACTTAAGAATATGAGACCAGCATGAGAGACAATGCATGAGGAGTTCACAAGCAGTGGCTCTTAAGATTTTGGCCTGGCTCCTAAATCCACACAAAATTTGTTGAGTCCTGCAATAAAGGCACAGTACGTTTAAAATTATGGTGCCAGCTATAAGCTGCACAGCGGCACAAATAAAGTCTCATCACCATGTGTACATGTCTGTTAGCTGTTGCTTTTATGTTTGCTAAGCAATAATATGAGGCACGGCTTTCTCTGATCCCACATGCAGGCAACACTGCCTCTCTCCATGGTCTGCTCTCCCTCAATTCCGGTGATTCCTGTTCTGAGATGGCCTGCAGGGAGAATCAGCACTACACCTAATTAGCAATACGGCCACCTCTGAGCAAGTGGCATTGAGATTGACGGAGGGGGAAGACCATAAGGGGAAGCGGCACCACCTGCATGTAGGATCAGAGAGGTCTGTGCATCTCATGCTACTGTTCAGCAAAGGTGAGGTAACATGTCACCAGCCTCCTCTATTTCTTGTGTTACAATGCATGCAGAGCCTGGCTTATTGGGCTTTCAATTTAATTTTATCTACATATTTCTACTTAGAGGGTTTTTTTAAAATAATTTATTCTGTATTTGGTGAGGGTCTGTGTTTTAAATGTGTGACTGAGACCAAGTGTTCTGTTGGCAGGAGTTTCTATTGTCAACACCCTCACCACTCACCTCTAGTTTTAGAGGGGCGTGGTTATTGGAGGAACCTTCTCCTATCAGCCTTAGCAGCTTATTTCCTTGTGGTGTCTTCTGGGAAGTGTAGTACTGCTAAGATGTGTTTGTGCTTCAGGTAGAAAGTTGTAGTTTAAGGCCACAGAGGTAAGGCATATAACAGAAAATTTATTTTGCACAAAAAATTCAAAGTACCAGATACAGGATTATTTCTGTAGGATTTGCTTAAGGTACAGCAGATGGTTGGCAAAGTAAACAAAAGAACCCAGAAAAGGCTGTTTAAAGTCTTCTTACTTTCAGAAGCACAGCCTTTGATAGCAAGGCTGCCACCTTCCTTTGTGTCCTTTCTAATTACAGCATAAAGTCCAAACAAGCTTAATCTTCTGTGGCAGTTTGAATTCTATCAGCCTCAATTCCTTCTAGGCTGCATTTCAGATACAACAGAACTCAAAACAAGAAGCAAACATTCAGACTGCCATCAAAAACTCTCAACAGGCTTTTCACATAACAGAGGAGCAAAGAAAAAACTCTTCTAGCAGGTAAACTGGCTTCTGTCCGTTTCACAGTTCAAACCACAAGTGGATAACAAGCATGAATCACAGCTTCCTGCTTATCCTTATATTTCAGTAAACTTCTCTTTTAAAAACATATGGGAATTTACCACCACACTGCCTGTTTTTTATGGTTACCTTTTCAAGGAGGATAATTCTTTCAGGGCTGGCTTTTCCTCAAGACCTCATGTCTAAAGCTTGGCACAGAGAGCAATCCATAAGGATGTCTTCTTCCCCCAACTCTGCCACTGGCTCTCCCAGCTGCATGGGTTCTGACTCACCCACCCGGTCAGACTGCTCAACTGACAACCTCTCCGGTGCTCTGAGAGCTTCTCCACTTCCTGGCTCCAAGCTCTGCTGCCAACCTGTTGCAGGGAATTCAGCCCTCTCAGCTCCTGGTAGCTCGGCTCTTCTGCATGAGTCAGCACCTTCTCTACCTCCTTCTCTTCTCCGGTCTCTGCCTTCTCCTCCCTCTCCTCCTCCTTTCTCTCTTCCTTTCTCTCTGTCTGTATACTCTAGCATAGGCTTATACCTCCAGGGTTCTAGCCCCACTTACTTCCTTCCCAGGTGTTGGCAATCCCCCTGCCTTCTGATATTTGAGTCGTCAGGGAACTTGTTGAAGTAAGGGTTTCGGACCTCGTGCCCGTAATCTCTCTCTCTTACTCTATTAGACACTGCATGAAACCTGTTCCAGCTGGGGGTTTTCTGGTTCTTAGGTGTGGCTGTGGCTTTCTCACCCTGCACTCCTAAAAGGGAACTCTTTACTAGGGTGAATTCTTTACGTTTCTCACCTCCCCCATACTCAGGATAGATGACCTTGCCACACTATGTAGGATCTGTAGTGATCTGGCTTGTTCAGTTTTCCCAATAGGTGTAAGGATGTTGTAAGGCCCACTGCAATATTTATGGTGCTGCTCTGTTCTGGGTAGTCTCCTTATTGCACTGATTTTATAAGCTGGTTTCATTATGGTATATTAGATTTGCTTTATACAGTAGGTCTTCAGTAACTTTTGTAGGGTTTTGTGTTAGTTCACAATCTGCCTGGTACTGGAGAGAATGTTAATGAGATGACACCGGAATCAGATTTTTTCCTTGTATGTTGGGTTCTATGGTGAAATGTCCTAGTTCTGCTCTGCTCCTACTATTGGAGGAGGGGTTTTCTTGAACACAAAATAGATGTTCAAAAAGAAAAAGAGAGAACCACAGCACAGTTTCTAACGCCAAAGTAAACTTAATTAAAATTTATTTTGATGTTAGAAACTGTGCTATGGTTCTCTCTTTCTTCTTGTGCCTTTGCGTGAGAGCATCTTACATCTTTATTTTTTGTAGAATATATATTTACAGGTGTCAGTAGTTTTTAATCTTAGAGTGCCAGGCTAAAGAGCTAAACAGCTACCATTTTTGCTGCAATTTAATTATATAGCCTGGGAATATGTCGCTTTCCCTTCTTTTTGACAAAGTCCCTGAATGAGAGCCTCTGCTCCCTCTTTGAGTATCTTGGGGGCACCAGCTAATCCCTTGCCTGTTTTTATACTGCTTCCTATCCATCTAGTATTTTTTGAAGATAATTATTATGCATATGCAAATTGATATGCAAATATGTAATTTAACATGCAAATATGTAATTTAGCATGCAAATATTGTCTCACCCTTTGACTTCCCCCCAAATGAAGCAGTCAAACTATACCTATAATATGCATTCCAAACTACTGCCATGCATGCATTCAAGTCACTGGGGTTCCTTTGCTGATTTTTCACATGTCATGTTTATAAAATAGCACCTTCTGCTGCAAGTGGATGCCCATCCTTGTGTGGTCCTGTTTTTCTTGCTTTGATGTAACACACACGTCTAGCCCAAGGGGCAGAAATGTCAATCTTCGAATGGACATACGCGTGCCCACGCTCTCCTTAAACATTGATACTGAATTGCAGACATTGACACTCGGATGTCTCATCAACCTCACAAACAGCCTTTCTAAAATGTACCTTTACCTGTACCTACATGTATGCCAGAAAATCCAGTGAATAGAGATTTAACCATATTTAGTTAGTTCCATTTTGTGCATATTTAACAGCGAGTCCCAGGTTTTAAGAAGATATAGTAACAAGTATCTTTCTGCTGCAACAAATTTATACTGACATGGAAAACAAACTGGAATCACTTAAATGTGGTTAAAGGGGGAGAAAGAGAATTTAATTTAGCTCACTTCTTTTTATATTCAGGTACAATAAGTATGTTAATCTTTTCTGAGGGTTTACAAGCTAAAGTTATACCTAGGCAATGAAGTATTAGATTATTTGCCCAAGGAGAAGCAGTGGGATTTGAACCTGGTTTAGCTAGTTGGTAAGCTTTCTATTCCAATCATCAAGCTTTGCCTTTATGCTGTAGACTAGCCCACTGTTATAGGACTCATATTCAGATCCTTTAGCTGGTCGGCCAATGGGATGCTGTCAGGTTAAGGGTGCTAATTGCTGTGGAGATCAGCGGATTGTACTACTGAATATCTCCACAGACTGCTCCAGCACTATCCAGTTAGTACAGGGGTGTCCATGGGTAGAGCAAAGGGGGTATTGTGCTATCTGGATAAGTGCCAACTTTATCCTTTTAATGGGATTTACACCCAAGCACTTTTCTGGGCAACTTAAGCAGCATGAAAAGCTGTCCCAAGTTACAATCCTGAAACATGCTGACTAAAAACCTTACTAACCTGATAAATGACATCAGGGGCTATGCTCTGAAATGGTTTTCTTCATTCCTTCACAATTACTCCTTTACAGTTCACACAAAACTGATCTCCGACTCAACAACTTTGTCTTTCCCATGTGGAGTTCCTCAGGGATCCATTCTCTCTCCCTCATTTTTCGACATTTTTCTTACCATACTGGCCACTTTGGTACAGGATCATAGGGTTAGTGGTTATTATTAAGCAGATGAAATCTTGCTGGCTCACTACTCCTCCTCTCTCTCACCTGATCTCTATGCATTAACATCTGTCTGAACACTGTAGCCTCTTGGTTATTCACACAGGGTCATCAACTCAGCCCTTCAAAATTTGAAGCTTTATGGGTTATAGGACATTTCCTCTCCCCTCCTCCCAGCTGTTAGCCCCTTCAGTGCAGGACATCCAGTCCTACTTGTTCAGTCATTAACTCATCTGGGGGTTATTTTTGACACACACTTTACATTTGAATTTCAGGTTGCAACTACAGTTTGTTCATCATTTTACGTTCTTCATCAGATCCGTTCTATTAAGCCATTACTTTCCAGTTCTGCTCTTCATTCTGTGCTTCATTTGTTAGTTGTATCACAGCTTGATTATTGTAATGTAATTTACTGTGGTCTCCAGACATCTCAGCTGAAGAAATTACATCTTGTTCAGAATACAGCTATTTGTTTACTGTCAAATACTGCCAAATATACCATGTCACACCCCTCCCCCCATATTCCATCAAAATCACTGGTTGCCTCTCATACTATTGCTATTATTCATCATTTATATAGTGCTACTAGGCATACACAGTGCTGTAGAAACACATAAAAGACAGCCCCTGCTCCTCAGAACTTACAATCTAATCAAGACAGACAATACAATAGCTGAGAGCAAGGGTGCAAATAAGGAAAAGAAGGAAAGCAAGGGATCAGAGGTGAGCTTTTAGCGTGGATTTGAAAAGGGGCAGAGATGGAGCCTGACATACAGACTCAAAGAGTTTATTCCAGGGGTATGGAGCAGCAAGGTGAAAGGATCGAAGTCTGGAGTTGGCAGAGAAAGAAAGGGGCATAGAGAGAAGCAAGCCAGTAGAAGAGCAGACTTCACAAGGAGGGGTGTAGGGAAGGAGGAGAGAGGAAAGGTATTGAGGAGCAGTAGAAGGAGAAGTTTGATCTGGATATGGAAACAGAAGGGGAGCCAATGAAGTGGCTTGAGAAGAGGGGTTATATGAGTATAATGGGGCTGGCGGAAGATTAGCCATGCCGTGGAGTTCTGAACAGATTGAAGGGAAGAGAGATGACTCAGAGGGATATCAGTAAGGAGGAGATTACAATAGTCTAGATGGGAGGTGACTAGCGAGTGGATGAGAGTTTTAGTAGCGTGCTCAGAAAGGAAGGGGTGAATTTTGTTGTTGTTATAGAGGAAGAAATGACAGGTTTTAGCAATCAATTGGATGTGTGAGGAGAAAGAGAGGGAGGCATTGAAGATGACTCCAAGATTGCGGGCTGAGGAAACAGGAAATAGAAGAGTGTTATTAAGAGAGATAGAGAAAGGAGGAATGGGGGGAGGAGGGTTTAGGGGGAAAAATAAGTTTGTTGCTGGCCATGTTCAATTTCAAATGGCGGTGTCACATAGGCAGGCAGAGATTCAGGCTTGGAGTGTCGGAGAAATATCATGTGTAGAGAGATAGATCTGTGAATCATCAGCATAAAAATGATACCGAAAGCCATGGGAGGAGATAAGAGTACCAAGGGAATAAGTATAAAGAGCACATCGAGCATATTATAGAGGTCTCCCACTGTACTTATCTTCTCACTCCTTACAGTCCAACATGGATTCTTTGCTCTCAAACCTCTAATCTCCTGGTACTTCCTTCCGTTGCTCATGCACATTTATTTTTATTTTATTTTTATTTTATACACATTTATATACCGCATCTTCCAAAGTTCAGTTGCGGTTTACAATGAACAAATAATTAACAAATCAAGTTTGTTTTACAGTGAACGTCATATTATAACAGAACATATTTACAAGGAACATCATAATATAAATATAATATACAGTCTAAACAGTGAGAAATAATACAGAACAGAGTAAACTATATACAATTTTATATATGTATATATATACATGGAAGTAAAAGGACATAAGTTGTGAAGTCATCATGAGTGTGTGTTGTCAGTGTGGGGTAAGGGTTTTTGCTTGATGCAGACAGGTGCCTGTTTAACCTTTGTCTAAGGCAGGTGATGAGTTATCTATGTTATAGTGTTTGTTGAACAGGTACGTTTTCAGTTTTTTACGGAGTTCCATGATCTCTGTTAGTGTTCGTAGTTCTTCTGGGAGTGAATTCCAAGTCGTTTGGAATCCAAGTCGTTTGGAATCCATGCGTCATTCAGCTTTCTATTTCTTAGCTCCTCATCTTTGAAACACTTTAACAGACTATATCCACCATAAATGCAACTTTAAGAAATTTAAATGAGCCCTTAAAACATATTTTTTGAAAAGTAAGTAGGTAAAAAAAACACGAAAGAGGACAGAAAACAAAAAAAAACGCCAAGGAGTGTACAATTCAGAAGGAAGGTAGTAGAATAATAGTTATTTCCAGTAAAACATCTGAGTAGCAGTGAAGAGAAGGGATAGAGGGAAACATTTCCTGCTAGGTCACTGTCCTCTTATGTAGGGAAGGCCTGAGTGAGGAGCCAGCTCTTCATTCCTACTTTGAATTTCTTATCTGAGATTTCTCAATGGAGCTTGATTGGAAGAGAGTTTCATAATGACAGGGAAGGCAGCTAAAAGTTGCATTCCGAGATGATTCAAATTCCATTTTAGCTTGGGGTTGGCACTTCAAGAAAGTTTGCTTGGGATGACCTTAAAGTTCACATAGGGCAATAAGGGATAAACAATGTGAACTAAATATGTAATGGTAACTTAGAGCTGACTTACATTGGACTGTGAATCAATTAACTCATTTTTTAATATCCACAAGCATCTTTTGTATGACAACATAAAACCAAATTAGTGATTGCAACAAATAATTATTTCCCTTTTCTGGTCCCTTGACACTAGTAGGTGGGATGTTCATTTCCACCAGCACTAAAGGTTAAAATACATCTATAATGCCTTATGCCTCCATATGTATAGTCTGAAGTTGACTGCTCCCACAGCATTTGAAAAATCTAGAACAACACAATGTGCTCTTTGAAACATCTGTTGTTAGTGTCTTCTGGGATAAAAAATATGTTAACTTTCTCTCTGGTCAATGAGAACATTATATACTAAAATACTAACACAGCAGCAGATGTACAATAGCAGCCAGGAGCATTGAAGATTTGCCTTTTGACTCTCCCTCAGAGGAATAAAATGGGCAGCTGACAGCATAGACTATCTGAACATTTAGTCTAGAGCTCTTTAAATAGGTAGGTTTAAAGCATCCATATACTGCATCATAAATTACACTTCAGTGTCATGTACACCAACAATACTGAGTTATTATATAGAGCAGAATAAAGTTATGAGCCTTTAGCACATGCAAATCATGTATTTTCCATGACTTATGCACATGGAAGGCCTTTACGTGCATTCTGATGAAGGGGATGGATTAATATGATCATGTTACTCCTATTTTGATTGAGTTGCATTAGTTGCTGATTAAATTTATAATATAATATAAGGTGTCGATTTTCATTCTCTGGCACCTATCTATTTGGCCTCCAGATTGGATCCTTATGTTCTGTGTCAGTCATTGCAATCCCAGACAGAGAGGTTTCTCGTGGTGCCTACATGAGGTTATGAAGTGAGTGATCCATTGTAAAGTGTACTGTAGTTACTCACCTGTAACAGGTGATCTCCAGGAACAGCAGGAATTTAGTCTTCACATACGCGTGACATCGGGCACCGACAGAGCCCGCATGGGAAACTCCCCAGCTACCAATGGGAAAGCCTTTGGGAGCACTCCACTGCACCTGCACCACTGCCTTCCCGCTCTCCTAACTCCCTCCCCTCAGTTGAGTTTGTAGCTGAACCAAAGGAGTAGGAAGAAAACAAAGGACTAACCCTGCAACTCTGAGGGGAGGAGGGCGGGTTCTGAAGACTAAATTCCTGCTCTTCTCGGAGATCACCTGTTATAGGCGAGTAACTATGCTATCTCCAGGAACAAGCAGGAATGTAGTCTTCACATATGGGACCCCCTAGCTCCCAGATCTCTAAAGACTTGAACCGGGTCAGAAATCCAAACAAGGTCATCTGAACCTAGACTTCTCTGCCAAGGAAATCTGGCAAGAAAATGTGCAGAGGGTAGGTTTTGTTTCTATGTTCCAAAGAGATATTGAAGGACCGCCTGGCCGAAGACTGCATCCTGGCGAGAGTCCTTGTCCAAGCAGTAAGGGGCTTCAAAGGTGTGGATACAGGACCATGTTGCAGCTCGGCAAATCTCATTGATGGCTACTGAGCACAGATTGGCCACCGATGTTGCCATTACACGGACATTATGAGCAGTAACTTGACCCATAAGGGAAAGTCCTGCTTTATTGTAAGTGAATGAAATACAATCCATTATCCATCTGGGGAGCATACGTTTTGTTACTGGAAGACTCAGGTGATTAGAATCAAAGGAAACAAACAATTGGGAGGATTTCCTAATGCCCTCTGCCCTTTGAAGATAGAAGGCTAGAGCCCTCTTACAGTCAACTGTATGTAGAGTTGCTTCTGCATGGGAAGCATGAGGTCTTGGGAAAAAGACCGGAAGGATCACTGACTGTTTGATGTGGAAAGGAGATACCACTTTCGGGAGAAAGTGGGGATTTGTCTGAAGGATGACTTTGTCATGATAAAATCATGTATGTGGTGCATGAACCACCAAGGCCTGCAGCTCACTGATGTGTCTGGCTGAGGTGAGGGCAATGAGGAATAAAACTTTCCAAGATAAGTACTGTAGGTGTGTGGTTGCTAAAGGGTCAAACGGGAGCTTGAGAAGTTGAGACAAAACCATGTTAAGATCCTATGCTACCGACGGTGGCCGAAGGGGTTGCTTGGTGAGGAGGAGGCCCCTCATGAATGTGCCACAAGAGGAACTATAGAGATGGGTTGACCATTCACAGGCTTATGAAATGCTGAAATAGCATTGAGGTGCATTGCACTGAATTCATTTTGAGTCCTAGAGAGGACAAATGCAAGAGGTATTGAAGAAGCATGGGTACTGATGTTTCAAAGGGATTTTTTTAACTTCTTTATTTATATTTTCAAACAAATACAACAAAACCAAAAATTCAATTAAAATGATATTTTTCTTTAACATAAGAGCACAAGAAAAAGGCTTTGAACAGCCTTCCCCAACCATGACCCTCCCAACCCCATGCGATCATCAAAGGCAATATATATGAAAACAAGAGGCTACAAGGGCTATGGTACATCAGGCAGCCCTCCATTAGCTAAGAAATGAATGGTTTGACTAGTGACCCCTTAGTTTACATCATAACGGGCTTTGGAGATGTAGTTGTGTAGGGGTTTCCATTTAAGAAAAGTGGAAGGATTAAGGGTTACACCATAATGTGCCGTTTGTTCATATTTGCAGCATAAACACAGATGATTCCACCATTTGTGCCAACTAAACTCTGCAGTATATTTCTAGTTAGAAATAACAAGATGCAGGGCCACTCCCATTATAAAATCAAATAAAAAATTGCATTCCCTCTGTAACGACGAGATGCCATTTGCTGACCGAAAAATGACCACAGACTAGGAGAGAGTGGCCCTGAATCCCAGTACCTCTTGGATACGGTTCCAGATTGAAACCCAATAAGACTGAATGTTAGGGCAGTCATATACCACATGTCTCAAAGTGCCAACATCGCTCTGACAAGACCAACACTCATTTCCAGCTGCCTTATCCCATGTAGCCACCTTTACTGGAGTAAAGTGAGCTCTGTGTGCAAAGAAGTATAGAGCATGTGAAACAGAGGCAGATTGGGATAATATTTGTCTTGCTCCAGAAATTCACCCGTGCTTCCGGAGAAGGAGCTTCCCCAGTATCGTGTTCCCAAATTCGTTGAACACCAATGACCTGTGGGGTATGATTCTGGACAACTAATTTATAGTAATAAGAAGCCACCCCAGAGGCCATATGGGCTGAATCTATGATACTCAACAGCCCCCATTCTTCAGGCAAAGACTTAATTTCAATAGGGGATTTTTCTATACAATGTCTCAGCTGGATCCACTGAAAGTATAGGGATTTAGGCAAATCAAATTCACTTTGTAGAGAAGCAAAAGGTTTCCACTTGCCATCCAAAAATAGTTGGCCAATAGTCCAAATGTCCCTACTGAACCACTGTTGCCATGCAAATGAACTTTGATGAATTTTTAAAAAAGGAATGTGCCAGATGGGGATTATTTTTGCTAGGCATTCCTCCTTAGGAATAGCCTTCGTTAATTGTTGAAAAGCCCTTTGAGTGTCAGCTATTACCCTGTGAGACTTCAGCCTCTTAAAAAGCACCATGCCAGGGAGGAGCTTTAAGGGGAATGGAGCACATAATCTCCCTTCCAGGTCCAGCCATACTAGGCGTTTCCCTATGGCCCCCTCCACCCATCTTGAAACTTGTTTTAGCAAAAAAGCACACTGATAGGCCTGAAAGTCAGGAAAATTCACACACACCCTCTTCTTTTTTAGATTTAAGTTTCCTAAGAGCAATTCTTGGCGGTTTGATTTTCCATAGAAATTGGACAAGGATCCTTTCAATTTGACGATAAATGCTACTAGTAAGAAAGACTGGTAACATTTCTAACATATAGTTCACTTTAGGAGTGATAGTCATTTTTATAGCTTCAAGACGACCCCACCAAAATAGATAGATCAGCGACCATTTTGCTGTTATATTACGAACCGTAGAGAGGATCTCCCCTTCATTGTACTGTAAAGTTTCACTGAGTGGGTAGCAATAGTGAACTCTCAAGTATTTCACCAGCTTAGGCTCCCACACAAAAGGAAAATCCTCCAAATCCGCCCTACACACTCTTGAGTTTAAGGGGAATGCAACAGATTTTGACCAATTAATTTTATAGCCTGACAATACTGAGTACTTATTTATTAACTCTAAGAAAGTTGGTATAGAGCTGGGTGTGGTGAATAGCAGTAGATCATCAGCGTAAACAGTTCATTTAATTTTCATGTCAGCTATGGATGCACCATGAGCCACGGGACTTTGTCTTAGAAATAGGGTCAAAGGCTCCAAGGTTAGATTGAAAAGGATGGGAGAAAGAGGGTAACCCTGACGGGTACCATGCCCTAAAATAAAGTCTCTAGACTGAGTCGCATTCACAGGGATTTTAGCACTAGGTCTTGCATACATAAGTTTGACTAGTTTACAGAAACCCTCACCAAACCCAAACCATTTCAGAACAGCAAATAAAAAAGGCCACTCCAGCCGATCAAACACTTTCTCTGCGTCTACCGATAATTCCACAAGCGGGCCTTGCATTTCATCCATGCCTTCCAGCACATGATAAAGCACTCTAGCATTGCTGTGGAGCGTCCCTCTGTGAAGCCACATTGGTCTGGATGAATCAAAGAAGGGATCAGTTTGGAGAGACGACCAGCTAAGATTTTATAATCTGCATTTAGCAGCAAAATTGGGCAGTAATTACTAACCAACTGAGGGTCTCTCCCAGGCTTTTCAAGCACAACAATGTTTGCAGAGGTGAACGCTCCAGTCTGGGCCCCATTTTCCAAAAGAAGTCTATACTATTGTTGAAGATATGGGCCAAGAGTTTTGGAAAAAGTTTTATAAAATTCAACCGAAGGCCGTCAGGTCTGGTAGCCTTGCCCACTTGCATAGAGTCAATGGCCTGAATGATCTCCATGACTGTAAACTGCTTATCTAGTCCCGCAGCTATTTCTTGATCTAACACTGGCCTCTGTATATTGGTCAGTAAGCTGTCAAACTCCTTCTCAGAGAAATCTATCTCTGGGGAATATAGTTGGGCATACAATAGACAAAAAGTCTCTGCAATGTCAGAGTCCTTGACAATCAATTGTTGCACCTGAGGGTTTCTCAGAGCAGTAATGCGAGAAGCTTCCTTGCATTCCTTTAGCAAGTTAGCTAGTAACCATCCAGCTCTGTTACTTTCCAAATAGTACCGCCCTTTCTGCCCTTGAATATTTTGTGAATCCTCAGTAGTCAAAATCAAGTTATATCTAAATCTAAGGCGCTGTAACCTTATCAGAATGTTAGGATCAGTTCTCTGGCCTAAGATGCGTTCTTCCGCTTAATCTGCTTGTCTAATGCACCAAGTTCTGCTTTACACTGCTTGGCCTGTCGTATGGCAAAACTGGTAATGGTGGCCCGCATGTTAGCTTTGAAGCCTTCTCACCACACCCACCCTGAGGTATCGTGAGGTAAATTAAGCTGAAAATACTCTTCTATAGCCAACAGGATGGTCTCACGAAACTCCTGGCTAGCAAGAAAGGTTCTATCAAAGTTCCAGCATGAGTGAGATTGACAGCTCATTGAGTCAAATAGGGTTAAAGAGATTGCAGAGTGATCAGAGATATGAGCCGCATGAATATTGGATTCACTTCTTCTAGAACAGAGTCCTTTGGAAACTAGGAAAATGTCTATGCGTGATACCGAAATATGAGGGGGAGAAAAAAAAGTATATTCGTTATCCGTAGGGTGTTGTAACTGCCATATATCTATCAGGCCCAATTCTTGCATTAAAGACAAAAGAACACGGTGGGCCTTGGGAACCTTAATGGTTCTCACTGGACTCCTATCTACCAAGGGATCTAATATGAGGTTGAAGTCTCCCCCCACAACAGTCAAATATCTGGACACCTCTTGTGCCAAGGCCGCAATGG
This sequence comes from Ichthyophis bannanicus, assembly GCA_033557465.1. Taxonomy (NCBI): domain Eukaryota; kingdom Metazoa; phylum Chordata; class Amphibia; order Gymnophiona; family Ichthyophiidae; genus Ichthyophis; species Ichthyophis bannanicus. Next base: position 436,577,889 of record CM066035.1, read on the forward strand.
AGCAAAAGAAGGTAGGGCAATCTATATTAGGAGCATATTAGGCCAGTTCAGTGGATCCAATTTTAATAACATAATAACAGCCAACAGCCATTGCCCACCACCCTTCAATATCAGATCTGGTTTGTAAAACCATGGGGGAAAGAGATTTCCTCACTAAAATAGCTACCCCATTTTTTTATGGTTGGCAGCTGAAAAAGCCACTAGTGAGAAGGGTTTATATCTAGTTTTAATGATTCCTTCATATTCAAATGTGTCTCCTGCAGCAGTAGAATGTCAGCACTTTTTTTGCGACCGTATAAGAGAATCGTTTTCCTCTTTATGGGATTGTTGATGCCCTTAACATTCAATTAAACAATCTTAAAGGAAGACACATTGACAATATAATACAGAGCGATAATCAAATGTTACAGAAATATACCAAAATGTAGCATACAATTTTACATTTAGTTCCACGTCCTGAATGCCCACAAGATGATAGCTGCACTTATAGCCCAAGAAAGAAAGCCCAAGAAGAAAAGCCACTGTTTAGCCATGGCCCTTGCACATGATCACTCACAGGAAGGACACATAATTCTGAATAACAAAACCACTAAAACCCTGGGGGGCTATAAAGAACACAAAACTTAGCGGGTGAGCCCAAGAGGCCAAGACAGGCAAGGAGGGCTAAGTTGCTATTGCACTTCTACTTCTTTGACACTTGAAGCAACGCTAACTATACATCATCCATTCCAGGAACAGAAACAGTATACCCAAACCCAGAACGCTAGAGCAGTATCGCAGGACTGCCCCCGTCAAAGCAATTATGGCCAAAGAAAGCCCCAAGTAAGTGGACAAGAGCCATCCCGCTCTTCCAAGCCCTGTTAACCTCCCAACCACTACATACATCACAGACAACATAGAACACAAAAGAAGAGAGAGAGAGAGAGAGAAACAGAAAGAGAGACATTTTGATCAGGGTAAAACCCTGGAGTTTCTCCAAGAGAGACAAAATGAATGTCCCAGTGTATGACAATTCTGCATGAATGAATGTCACCTCTGCATGAATTAGGCCGCAACTACACGACCTCAGACCAGTCAAACGCCCATGATATAAAGCACTGACGAACTTTAGCAGGCCACAAAATGCAAGGCAAATTTCACATCAACCCTGACTCCTTGTCCTCCAAGAACACATGTAACTCCCCAGGATCATTAAAAGTTATGCAGCGTGACTCTCATATGGGCAGGATAGAGCAACCCAAATCGGGCCTGCAGCTGCAACAAATGTGGATGTAGCGCCAAAAAGCTCTTTCTCCGATCCACCATTGCCTTTGCGAAGTCATGGAAGAATAGGAGTTTGTGCCCCTGATATTCCACAGTAGAAAGTGCTCTGGCTGCTTCCATTATTTGCGAGACTTGCTGAAAATGAAGAACTTTCAAGATGATTGGGCGTGGGTGCTTGCCCGCAATCACGGACTGAGTAGACACTCGATGGCCATGCTCGATCTCAAATGGCATGGTGAATTTCAGTTTCAACACACCCGGAATCATTGACTGCAAAAAGGCTACCATATCACGACCCTCGGCTCCCTCGGGAACTCCCAGTATTCTTACATTGTTCCTTCGAGCGCCACTGTTACTGTCTTCCAACTCTCTTTGCAGCGAGCGTATCACCTTTGCCTGCCTCTTGACGGCCTTGAGCCATTCCCCATGTGTTGCCACCATGTTCTCCACCTTCTCCAACAATAAAAGTCTAAGCTAGCATTTTCAAGTGATCTTCATTTAAATAAAATCTAAATTTCCTTAATAAATGTAATTTATAACAGGATTTTTTAAATCACATTATTTTATTCATTTTTCAGGATCAACCCTGAGCGATATATCAAATCTAAATAAACATAAACATAAACATAAATCCACCACCACGCCTAAAAGTTTCAGTGAAGTTACCAAGGACACGGAGTACTGAAAAAACATTCTAATTTATATTCTCTTAAAAAATGGTTCATTCTTTCTGGAATTTATGAACTATTGAATCTTTAGCCAAATTTGAATGATCATAAAATGTATGCAGGATAGAAGTATTAGAAAGAGAAACATGATGGCAAATAAAGACCATACGGCCTATTCAGTCTGCCGTTTTATATCAACCACTGAGCTTCTTTTTTATTTTTTTTTAAGTGCTGTCAAGTCAATGCTGACTCCTGGTGACCCAGCAGCCCCTGGGTTTTCTTAGCAAGGTATGACCAGAAGTAGATTGCCAGGCCTTTCCTTCTGAGGCAATGGAGGGTAAAGTGACTTGCCCAAGGTCACAAGGAGTGCCAGTGGGAATCAAAGAAGTGAAGCTCAGGGCTTTTCCATATAACAGGGAATGAGTTGTTTTGAGTTACATTCATATGACACAGAATTTGACCTCCACAAAAACAAAACAAATAAATGAACTTGATGCAATGGGACTTAGAGTAGAAGACCTTACTGTACAGTAACTCTTCATAGAAGAAAATCGGATTCTGACTTCAAATGAATTCCCTTCCACTTCCAATTAATTCATATGGTTACAGATTTGCTTTGTTGGCTAGCTTAAAAAGATTTGTACTGCATTCCACGTTGTTATAATTGGCTAATAATTTCATTGTGCTTCTTCTGTCATTTCTGCATCACAGAGAAATAAAAATATTTTCTGTCTCTCAAATTGGAGATCATTAGGACATGCACAACAAAGATTCATTCATTTCTTTAATTTCATTGAGGTTATTTTAGGCATCTTTCACAACAGAATATGAGGCTATACTGTACATAGCCAATGGAAGATTCCACTTCCCTGCTGACTGAGATGGGACAGGGCCACAGCAGTCTTAAGTCAAAGAGCCATCCATTTCATTGTTGGATTACAAATTATTCAATTCATATGAGTCCTTTAAAGTCAATGGGGCAGGCAATTTTGTATTCTAACTATAGGGTGTTCATCCTCTTTTAATCAAACTTGCTTAAAACCCACTGGCAGGCACCCGTCCCAGAGGCAACAGCACTCCAAGTCATCAAAAGTGCCATAAAGACCCCACAGCAGCAAAAGAAGAAGCCAAGGGCACTAAGAGTGGCATGAGGGTTTCAAGCCCCTGAGAGAGGGGTAAAGTGAAAGTGAAAGTGTAATGAAGATTCCCATTTTAGCAAATGAAAATTCATGTGACCCCAGATGATGATCAAATCAAAATAGCAGGTCTCCAGCCTCCTTCCCCTCCCTCCACTCAACTAAAGCAGAAAGCAGCAGCAGTCAGCACAGGGTCCTTTGTATCAGTGTGCACAGGGGCAGCTCAAATTTGGAACCCAGCAGAGAGCTTGTAGTTTAAATTTCATAATAAGTCAAAGCCTAGCAGCAGCAAAGAGCTATAATTTAAATCAAATCAGAATCTAACTTAGTATAAAAGGCCAAACAGGGTCAGTACTCTTTGAGCAACAAATAAAGTCTTCTAGAGACTTTTGCAAAGAGGCCTTCTACCTAGGGGGAAAGAGGCCTGTGAAACCTTTTCAATAGGTGTTAACACCAGGTGGTAGGTCAAAAGGCCATTTTGAAAGACTCCTTCTATCCAAGCAAGGACTGTTAATCACCCAGGAAGTTGGTCACAGCTTACCTCAGCAGCACAGGACAGGGTACTGTATAGCAGCCCTCTTTTAATAAGTGTTACTTTGTCTGACCCAGTATGGCATGTCTTATGTTCTTATGATGGAACGAGGCTGCTGGCATTAACCTTTAAAAAGGAGATAAAGCAGCTTTTAAACTAGATAAGAGGGGAAAGCCGACAGTCACCCAAGAGCGCATGGTTCGGAAGAATGTATCCTTGAAGGATACTACCAAAAGCAGAGAGGTTCCAAAAAAGAGTAAAGTAGCCCAAATGACCTCGAGTCTGGAACAGACAGAGCATAAAGATTCCAAATTACCCATGCCTACCAATAGCCAGATTAATATGAATAAAATACAGTCTCTAAAATGCTTGTATGCAAATGCTAGAAGTCTAAAAAATAAGATGGGAGAGCTAGAATATATAGCACTAAATGAGAAGTTAGATATGATTGGAATATCAGAGACATGGTGGAAGGAGGACAACCAGTGGGACACTGTGATATCTGTGTACAAACTATATCGTAATGATAGAGCTGATCAAATTGGTGGAGGGGTTGTGCTCTATGTTAGAGAGGGCATTGAGTAAGAAAGGATTAAAGTTTTGCAGGAAACAAAATTTGCTGTAGAATCTCTATAAATTGAAATTCCATGCAAAAAAGGGGAAGGCAATGGCAGTGGGGGTGTATTATTGACCGCCTGGCCAGAATGAACAAATGGATGATGAAATGCTCAAAGAAATCAAGGAAGCTAACAAAAGTTACAGCGCAGTAATAATAATGGGTGATTTCAATTACCCCGGTATCGACCGGGTCAGTGTCACAGCAGAACATGCTAGGGAGATAAAGTTCCTAGATGAAATAAATGACTGCTTCTTGGAGCAGCTGGTTCATGAACCGACCAGAGGGGATGCCATATTAGACCTAGTCCTTAGTGGAACCCCAGATCTAGTGCAAGAGATGAGGGTGTTGGGGCCACTTGGCAAAAGTGATCATAGCATGATCACATTTGATTTAATTATTGGAGGAGGGATAGTAAGTAAATCCACAGTACTTACCTTTTAACTTTCGAAAGGGAGACTATGATAAAATGAGGAAAATAGTTAAGGAAAACTAAAAGGAGGAGTTGCAGAGATTAAAGACTTACATCAAGCTTGGGTGTTGTTGAAAAATATTATCTTGGATGCCCAGACCAGCTGTATTCCATGCTTTAAGAAAAGTGGAAGGAAGTCCAAAAAACTGCCACCATGGTTTAAAGGTGAGGTCAGAGAGGCTGTTGTTGCCAAAAAAGCAACTTTCAGGAAATGGAAAAAAGAGCCAAACGACGAAACCTGGAAACAGCACAAGCACTGGCAAGTCAAATGCAAGGCATTGGTAAGGCAGGCAAAGGGAGAATTTGAGAAGAAGCTTGCTACGGAAGCAAAAACTTGAAATAAAGACTTTTTCAAGTACATTCTTAGCAAAAAACCTGTGAGAGAGTCAGTTGGTCCATTAGATAATAGAGGGGTTAAAGGCGCACTAAGAGGCGACAAGGCGATAGCGGAGAGACTGAATGAATTCTTTGCTTCGGTCTTTACTGAGGAAGATGTAGGGATGTTACCCACGACTGAAGTGGTATTTAAAGGTGTGGAAGAATTGAAGGAAATATCGATACATCGGGAAGATGTATTACAACTATTAGATAAACTGAAGAGTAGCAAATCACCTGGGCCAGATGGTATACATCCAAGGGTGTTAAAAGAACTGAAATATGAGATTGCAGACCTGCTATTAGCAATCTGTAAACTTTCATTAAAATCATCTGTAATACCTGGAGACTGGAGGATTGCCAATGTAACGCCAATTTTTTTAATGGGTTCCAGGGGTAATCCGGGAAACTACAGACTGGTGAGCCTGACGTCAGTACCGGTAAAAATGGTTGAAACCATCATAATGAACAAAATTACTCAACATGTAGATAGTCATGGCCTAATGGGAGACAGCCAACATGGTTTTAGACAAGGAAGATCTTGTTTTACTAATCTGCTATGTTTTTTTGAAGGTGTGAATAAATAGGTGGACAAAGGTGAGTCGGTTGATATAGTGTATCTGGACTTTCAGAAACCCTTTGACAAGGTTCCTCATCAGAGACTTTTGGCAAAACTAAAGAGTCATAGGAAAGGAGGCAGTTTACTATTGTGGATCAGGAACTGGTTAAAAGATAGAAAGCAGAGGTTAGGGCTAAATGGCAAATTTTCCCAGTGGAGAAAAGTGAATAGTGGTGTACCCAAGGGATCTGTGCTGGGTCTGCTGCTTTTTGACATATTCATAAATGACCTGGAAAAGGGAATAACGAGTGAGGTTATCAAATTTGCAGATGACACAAAACTGTTTAAAGTTGTTAAAACCCAAGAGAATTGTGGAAAATTGCAAAAGGATCTTGATAAATTGGAAGACTGGGCATCAAAATGGCAGATGAAATTTAATGTGGACAAGTGCAAAGTTATGCACTTAGGGAAGAACACCCCAATCTATCGTTACACGATGGAAGGTTCCACATTAGGAACCACCACCCAGGAAAAAGATTTAGGCGTCATTGTGGTTAACATGCTAAAATCCTCGGCCCAGTGTGCAGCGGCGGCCAAGAGAGCAAATAGAATGCTACAGTAGGTATCATAAGGAAAGGAATGGAAAATAAAACAAAAGATATTATAATGCCTCTATATTGTTCCATGGTGAGACCGCACCTTGAATATTGTGTGCAATTCTCTTCGCCGTATCTTAAAAAGGATATAGTGCTATTAGAAAAGGTTCAGAGAAGAGCCACCAAAATGGTAAAGGGGATGGAAGGATACTCTTATGAAGAAAGGCTAAAAAGGTTAGGGCTCTTTAACCTGGAAAAGAGACGGCTAAGGGGAGATTTGATAGAAGTCTGTAAATTAATGATCGGAGTGGAACGGGTAAACGTAGATCGATTGTTTATGCTATCAGAATATAGAAAGACTAGGGGACATGCACTGAAGCTACAGGGTAAACTATTTAAAACTAATACAAGAAAATATTTTTTCACTCAACGTGTAATCAAATTCTGGAATTTGTTACTGAATGATGTAGTAAAGGCTGTTAGTGTAGCTGGGTTTAAAAAAGGTTTGGACAAGATCCTGGAGGAAAGGTCCATAAACCATTATTAATAAGGGACCCAGGATATCAATTCTTGACCCAGTACAAGCATTGTGGAACCTGTGTCTTTTGGGGAAACTGCTAGGTACGTATGACCTAGATTGGCCACTGTTGAAAACAGGATACTGGGCTTGATGGACCTTGCTCTGACCCAGTATGGCATATCTTATGTTCTTGTATATTTTGCATCCACAGAACCCCCTCCCTCAACAATGGGTGCAGAACAGAACTAGGATGTTCACCAACAGAACTCAATATCTTTAAAAAAATTCTGATTCCGATCATCTCACTAACAAACATTCTCCAGTACCAGGCATATTGTGAACTAATACAAAACTCTACAACAAAGTCACTGAGGATCTGTAGAGCATTCTATACCATACCATACCAGCTCAACTTCCAAAACTCACATAAGGAGCATACCCCAAAAAAGCGTAACTATAAATACTGCAGCAGACCCTGGAACATTCAAACACCTATTTGAAAAGATGAAACAATTCAAATTACTATAGTACTGATCCCTACGTACAAACTCACTAACATGGTAGCCACACGAACTCAGAGTGATCAGTGTATACTTTTCCCTGCAGGAAGAATGGGCAATATGCAAATAGTCCATTTACTTTTGCAAATGGATTTTGAAATCTCCCTCTTTATGTATATATTTGGAGTGGAGGAGTAGCCTAGAACCCAAAAGATCAGAGTTCGATTCCCACTGGCAATCCTTGTGACCTTGGGCAAATCACTTTGCCTTCCATTGCCTGGGAAGAAAAGGCCTGGCAACCTACTTCCGGTCATACCTTGCCAAGAAAACCCAGGGTTGCCAGTTGTCCTCACTGACTTTATGGCATGTAAAAAAATGTATATATTTACAAAACAAAGTTTATTTATTTAGACAGTTTTGTATACCGCCTTATCCTTCAATCAAAGCGGTCACAACACAATTGGGGGATACATTTAACACATGGGGATATGAGACACACACACTCATACTTACAGGGAACATGGGCAATGGAGGGTTAAGTGGCTTGCCCAAGACCACAAGGAACATCTGTGGGACTAGAAACCCCAGTCCTTCCGGCCCAAGGTTGCTGTCCTCTAGTGGGATTTGAACCCCTGACCTTCCAGCCTGAAGTACCTTGTCCCAACCACTAGGCTACTCCTCCCTAGTTTAATATTTAAAAGTATGATGTCCCAATATGCATTTGTTTTTATTTAATATTTATAATTTTAATACATAAATCAAGCATATTACAATATTCAAAGAAATAAGGGATCAAAGAAGACAAAAAAACAGAACAAAAAACAGGATTAATAATAAATTACTCAGGCAATGCCAACAGGCTTACAATTCAACCCCTACCCCAGCCCACAACAAAGAGGAAGAGCAAAACTAGGCAATAGATACAATCCAGCAGTGCAGGAAATAAGGCAGGTATCAGCCAGGATATAACATAGTATCATACAGTGGGGGGATCACTACCCATATTAGCTCTATGTGCATTCAGGAGCACCAGCAGCTGAGATGGATAAAAAAAAACATAAGAAGTAGACTGATATTTAACCAAGCAATTGCAAAGAAACTTTAGGAAAAATTGTCTGCTCAGCTGCTGGACATCAGGACGGAGAAGAAGGAACTCCTTCCTTTGCCGTTGTGTTGCCCTAGAAAAATCTGGAAATATCTGGACATTAAGCCCCTTGAAAGCAGTACAAAAATAAACCCTTAAAAACCAGTCCTGGTCTGAAGGGAGCAAAAATGTCAATAGCAAAGTAGCAGCACTAAAAGTCTCCACATCTGATGATTCCAGCAATGCAGAAACATCTAGTGAGTCCACTGGATGAACACCAGAAATCACAGGACTACCAGGGGACCTTCTGCCAAGAGGAAGATAATATATCTTTACCACTGGAGGATGAGATTCAACCAGTATACCAAGTACCCTCTGGACAGGACAAATATCCAGAGGGTCACCATGAGTCAACACCGACTCGACAGCACTTAACAACAACAACCAAGTACCTCCAATAAATATTGCTTAAACAGCTCTCTAGCACTTATAACAGATGAACATGGAAAATGAATAATATGTAAATTAGCATATCTAACACAGTTCTCTAATGTCTCAATCCTAGCTTGAAAAGCAAGAGCATCTTTATAAAAGGCACTAACAGATTCCTCCACAACTGCCGTCTTGGTTTGAGTTTCTGCTATTAAAACACTGTAAAGAAGAGAGTGCTTCTATATGTTGTTGTAATTACAATTTATGTTCTTGAACTTGCTCAGACAGAGCCTGAAACTGGGGGAACAACTTTTCCCCCAAACTGGCTATGGCTGTCCAAATTGCCTCCAACATGAAGACCTCTGGGTGAACAAGAGCAAAAGTACCTGAAGTTCCAGTGATTCCCAATCCGTCTCCTGGAGCCTGGAGAACCATGGGGAGAGCACCTAAGATGGCCATAGAACCAGCCACACCTCCCGCTATTGTTTGCAAAGGCCCAGCACCTGCAAGCAGACCCGGAAGAGCAAGCACACTCTTGCACTTCTCCACCATGCTCTGCGACTGTCCCTCCAACAGCCAGCAATAGACTTTCTCGGACCCCTGCCAAGGCTGTCAAGCTCACAGACTTATCTCCAAATGCTCCAGTGACATGATTTCTGGCCCCAAGCTGCTGGACAAGCACTCCTGCTCCACTCCCCTGCTAATGAGACTCTCCTCCTGGTCGCCGCTCGCTATGAAGCACAAAAGAATCCATAGTTCCAACAGGTAATGGAGAAGACGCCATTGGCACCTCAGAGAGCTTGAGAGCCAATTTAGCCTTCCCTTTTCCCATCCGTAGTAATGCAGCTCACAGTTCACTCCTTCCTGCGGCCATCTTGTTCCTCCCCAACTATGCATTTTATAGGATTGTTTTGGGAAGGATGATTTTGAGATGAACACAATTGTTTTTAATAATTAAAATCATCGAGGAGCGGTACAAGGGGTATTAAAACTAATTGCAAGGGGAGCACAAGGCTGGTTTTTCCTAGGGTACCTAATATTCTTGCAACAACAGCCCTACTGAAAAGATAAGGTAAACTACTACAGACCCCAATAACAGGTGAGAAAACATATAGGAAATCTGAACAGAGGTATTAGTTTTTGCATAAAAATTGCTAGTTTATTCTGACAGGCAGAACCGGTGTAAGGAGGTAAGGCATTCTAGGCAAAACTCATTCTTTGCACTGCTCTGGCTGCTGGCCTCCCATTGCCACCGCTGTTGCCCCTTACTGGGACCTACAGCAGTGGCAATGGCTTGAAACAGCTCCACTTTGCTTACCTGCAAACTTCGGCACCACGGGGCTGTCTTCTTCCACCCCCACCAATGGTTGACTTCCTGTTTGCTTGGGGGTGGAACCTTGATAGGTCCTTTTCTCATTTTTTCCAGCAGGTACTAAAGTTCCAACAGCAGCCTGTTGACTATTGTCTGATGCTGTTAATCCATGTTGGCACAAATGATACTGTTACATTCACAACTGAGTGTATCAAGAGTGGCTTTGTAGCTTTGGGAAAGAAGATGAAGAAGTTAGGTATACAGGTATTGTTCTCATCAATCCCCCCTGTCAGGAGTCAAGGCCAAGTCTGAGATATGAATGCATGGCTGCATGGATGGTATCATTGAGAATGCTTTGGCTTCCTGGACTATGGCATGATTGTCCAAGTGCTACTGAGCACAGATGGCATCCAATTATCGAAGAAAGAGAAAAATGTTTTTTACAACAGACTGGCTAACTTACTGAGGAGGGATTTAAGCTTGAATCACTGGGGATACGTGAGCAAAGCTCTCAGATAAGTAAAACACTGAACAATAGTATAGCAAAGGGAAAAAAAGGGCAATATCTGGAGAGCTGTGTATTCTAACGCCCATAGTATGCAACATAAAGCTTTAATGAAAGAGGCTGACTTGGATATAGTGGCAGGCATGGAGACATAGTACACAGAAAACAATGAGGGGGGAAGTAGTTATACCAAGCTATAATCCATTTAGTAAAGACAAAGTAGAAAGAAAGAGAGGAGGTGTGGTGACCCAGAATTGCAGGAGGGAAGGAGGGGGCAGGTTAGTTTGGAAAGAGGGAATGAAACATCTCTGTACATTAGTGTGATATACAGACCTTCCTCACAGTCAAAAGAAATAGATAGAGACTTAATTGAAGACAGTCATAATATTGCTATAAAAGGGAAAGCATTTCTGATGTTGTATTTTGATCATATGGCATCCAGTAAGAAGGATGGAGATGGTTCATTCAAAAATAAGGGTCTTAGACTTCAGGAAAACAAACTTTGTCAAGATGGTAGAATACCTCAAGCAGATTAACTGGATGAGAACAGTGGGCAAAACTGAAAGTATGTTAAGGACAATGAATCTTTTAGTTAGGAAAATAAATACAAGTAAGAGAATAAGGTGTCCTCTATGGTTTTCAAAAAGAAGTAGTTGAAACGATACGGGAAAAGAGGTTTGCATTCATAAGATATGAGATTGCAGGAAGAGGAATACAAACAATACTATCTGGAGAAGCTAAGGGAAGATGGTAAAGTAGTCAGGAAAACAAAGATGAAGGGCTAGAAATGGGATCTCAGAATACAAATAGAAATACTGTAGAAATGGAAGTGAGGCAGACCATGAACAATTTTAAGAATTCTATGTTCATGAGGTATGAGCTAAACTAAAAGCAGACAATGCAATGGGACAGGACAGGATTTATCTGAAGGTATTGAATGATCTTAAGCAATGACAGCTCTGCTGTCTGACCTTTTCAATGTTTCTTTAGAGTCGGGAGAAACCCTGGAGAACTGAAAATGGGTGACTGTAGTTCCTGTCCACAAAAGTGGAAGTAAGGAAGAGACTGGGAACTACATACCAGTTAGTCTGGCCTCTGTGGGGAATATCTTAATGGAAATATTGTTAAAGCAGAGGATAGTTCCGTTTCTGGAAACCAAGGGATTATAGGTTCTGAGACAGCATGGTTTTACTAGAGGTGAGTCTTCTCAGACAGACCTGATTGATTTATTTGACTGGATGACTAGTGGGTTGGATTAGGGGAGAGTACTAGATGTGGTAGCTTATAATAAGCTAAGTGATCTGGGAAAAAGCCCTGATGTAACTGACTGGGTTAGAAACTGGTTGAGTGGGAGGAGACAGAGAGTAGTAGTAAATGGCATTCATTCTGAAGATAGGAGAATTACCAGTGATATAAGAACATAAAATATGTCATACTGGGTCAGAACAAAGATCCATCAAGCCCAATATCCTGTTTCCAACAGCAGCCAATCCAGGTCACAAGTACCTGGCAGGTTCCCAAAAAGGTACATAGATTCCACATTGCTTATCCTGGGATAATCAGTGAATTCCCCTGGTTCTCTTTAATAATGGTTTATGGACTTTTTCTCCAGGAACTTGTCCAAACCTTTTTTAAACCCAGCTACACTAACAGCTTTAACTACATCCTCCAGTAATGAATTCCAGAGTTTGATTACATGTTGAGTAAAAATGTATTTTCTCCTATTAGTCTTAAATGGGCTACATTGTAGCTTCATTGCATGTCCCCTCGTCTTTCTACTTTGTGAAGGAGTAAACAACTAATCTATATTTACGCGTTCTACTCCATTCATTAATTTATAGACCTCTATCATATCTTCCCCTCAGCCATCTGTTTTCCTAGATGAAGAGCCCTAACCTTTTAAGCCTCTCCTCATAGGGATATCCTTCCATCCTCTTTACCATTGTGGTGGCTCTTCTCTGTACCTTTTCTAATTTTGCTATATTCTTTTTAAGATATGGCTACCAGAATTGCAAGCAATATTCAAGGTGTGGTCACACCATGGAACAATACAGAGGCATTATAATATCCTTGGTTTCATTCTCCATTCCTTTCCATATGATTACTAGCATTCTATTTGCTTTCTTGGCTGCTGCTGCACATTGGGCAGAGGGATTCAATGTATTATCCATGATGACTCCTAAATCCTGGGTGGTGGTTCCTAATGTGGAACCTTGCATTGTGTAACTGTAGTTTGGGTTGTTCTTCTCTAACTGTATAACTTTATACTTGTCCACATTAAACTCCATCTGCCATTTGGATGTCCAGTCTTCCAATTTATCAAGGTCCTCTTGCAATTTTTCACAATCATCTTGTATTTTAACAACTTTGAATAATTTTGTGTCATCTGCAAATCTGATCATCTCACTAATTTTTCCCATTTGCAGCTCATGTATGAATATATTAAAAAGCAGCAGGCCCAGCACAGATCCCTGAGGTATTCCACTATTCACCTTTCTTCATTCAGAAAATTGGCCATTTAGTCCTACTCCCTGTTTTCTATCTTTTTAGCCAGTTCCTGATTCACAATAGTATATTGCCTCCTATCCCATTACTTTTTAATTTCCGCAAGAGTCTCTCATAAGAGACCTTTTTGTAAGCGATATTGCAGAAGGTTTGTTGGGGAAGATTTGCCTCTTTGCAGATGATACCAAAATCTGCAACAGGGTTCATGAGGACAACTTGGAATCTGGCAAAGCTTGAAGAATGGTTGAAAAACCCAAGAGAGCAGTACATTATGGACCCGATGCAGAGATGCGAATAGTGGGTTGATGTCCTGGTTGGACGTCCAACACCCGTTTTGGCTCAGCCTGCTATTCCGAGTCCAGCTCCCCCCTGCACATACAGAGGGTTAGTACGGGGAGAGCTGGATTGGGGCCGGAGGGGGAGGGCCGGAGTCAGAGAGTGGGTGGAGCAGGAGCAGGCCATAGCACCCTGACATACAAGGTCTATTCCAGTCAGGCCCTGTATGTCCGATGGCCGCACTTTGGACACTCAGCTTATTCCACCTCGTGATGGAGTAAGGGACCAGCACCATTGCGATTGGGGCTTTCTGCTCCCCAGAACAATGGAGTCACCACTGGTGAGTCCCCACTACCTGATCCCGGCCCTGGATGCCCCCCCCCCCAAGGGTCAGGTGGTGGGGATAAGAGACTTTAATCACTGATGGGCCTTGCTTGCTCCTGCTGAGGGTCCCAGTGCCATGGCGACAGGACGCCATGGCACTGGCATGCCATTGGGAGCACTGAGTGGTGAAGACAGACAGCATGCTGTACGTCTCCCCACTCAGAATATTGTGCATGCCGGCATGTCCATGTTCCCAGATTCTGCAACCACAGGAACATATAGCTCCCATGGTTGCAGAGTCTGGAACAACTGTGCCCCATCCATATTTTGGACGTCCGGACGAGCCGGACATGCACAGTGTGGACCTGGGCTTTATGGAGGTAAAGTACTTCAGTGTAGGAAGTAAGAGCAGGACTTGCAGGTGGTCATATCAGATGATCCTAAAGTGGCTAAATATCTAGAGGAGGTTACAGTGAAAGCCAGAAAGATGGTTGGGTGCTGCTTTCTGTTCCCTTTAATTAATGCTATCAAAAATAACTCTAAACGAGTAGGAGATTCAAGATATAAAATGAAAAGAAAGTCTACTCAAAAGAATATTAGCACACTCTTAAATATGTGAGGCAACTAACAAGAGGAAAAAGACCTCAATCTGAAATCCTGAAGCAGAATAGCAAGCTAATATGGGAAAGCATGTCAACCGCCCCAAAAAGAACAGGAACGGTGCAGCTTGCATCAACGGTCATAAAAAAAACTCTTGTGGTACCTCACAAAAATATAGCATAGTTCTAAATAATGTAATGAAGAAGTGGGGGATTCCAACCAATATATATGTGGAGCCTTTAATAATGTTCAGGATCCATACAACAGCAATTCAGAATTTAAATATTAAACAGATTATCCATAATAAACAAAACATCCCAGTAGAAACGAGAAAGGAGAGGAGGAGAAGCCTAGTGGTTAGAGCAACTGCCTCAGACCCAGCAGATCAAGGGTTTGATTTCCACTAGCACTCCTTATGACCTTGGGCAAGTCACTTTGTCCTCCATTACCTCAGAAGAAAAGGCCTGCCAATCTACTTCTCGTGATAAGTTACCAAGAAAACCCAGAGGCAGCGGGGTTGCTAGGAGTCAGCATTGACTTGATGGCACAAAAAAGAAACAAGAGAGTTGTAGAGCAACTGATCATCCCAGGCAACTAGAGTAACACAAATAAAAATATAGTAGGGCAGTGACATTGAATCAAGAGAATGTGCCTTGCAAGGGCAGGCTGTAGCAGAAGAAGAGAGAGGTTTTTGTATGTGTGACTAACCAAACTCACTAGAACCAAGAGAACATGTTCGGTAGCAGCAATACCTGAACCAAGAAGTCAAGCTGTGACAAAATGTTAGCAGCACTGGAAGCAAGGATGTACAAGGATAGAAGAAAGTTGCCAATTGCCCAAGAGCACATGGTTCCGAATGATGGATCTTTGAAGGATACTAGCAAAACAGGGACATTAGAGTATCCAGACAGAGAGGTTCCAACAAAGGTAAAAATAGCCCAGATGCCTTTAAGTAAAGAACAGACAGCCTTGAAGGATTCAAAATTACCCCTGTCAACTGATAACCAGGTTGTTAATATGAAGAAAATGCAAATTTTGAATGCCCGTAAGCAAATGCTAGACGTCTAAAAAATAAGATATGAGAGAATATACAGTACAGCACTGAATGAAAAGTTAAATATATAGTAACTGGTATCTCAGAGACTTGGTGGGATTAGGACAACCAATGGAACACTGATATCTGGTTTAAAATTATGTCACAATGATGATACAATCAAATTGGTGGAGGGGCTGCATTATATGTTAAAGAGGGCATTGAGTCAAACAGGATAAAAGTTTTGCAGGAAATAAAATACACTGTAGAATCCCTATGAATAGAAAATTCCATGTAAAAGGGGGAAGGCGATGGCAGTGGGAGTGTACTACTGTTTGCCTGGCCAGAATGAAGATAGATTACAAAATGCTAAAAGAAATTAGGGAAGCTAACTAAAGTTACAACACAGTAATAGTGGATGATTTTAATTACCCTGGTATTGACTGGGCCAATGTCATATCAGGACATGCTATGGAGATTAAGTTTCTAGATTAAATAAATGTTTCATGGAATAGTTGGTTCTGGAACCGACAAAAGTGGAATCAATTTTGGACATGGTCCTTAGTGGAACGCACAATATGGTGCGAGATAATGGTGTTAGGGCCTCTTGGCAAGAATGATCAAACATGATCACATTTGTTTAATAAATGGAGGGAGGGAGGATAGCAAGGAAATCCATGTCTCTAGTTTTTAACTTTCAAAAGGGAGGCTATGACAAAATGAAGAAAACAGTTAAGACAAAACAAAAAGAAGCAGCTGAAAAGGTTGAAGTTTTACATCAAGCTTCAGCATTGCTTAAAAATACTATCTAGGAAGCACAAACCAAATGTATTCCACACTTTAAGAAAGCTGGAAGGAAGACCAAACAGTTGTCGGCATTGTTTAAAGGTGAGGTCAGAGAGGCTGTTTTAGCTAAAAAGCATCTTTTAGAACATGGAAAAAGGAGCCAAATGACAAAAACAGGGAACAACACATTCACTGTCAAGTTAGATGCAAAGCACTGATAAGGCAGGCAAAGAGAGAATTTGAAAAGAAGCTTGCCATGGAAGGAAAGCTCACAATAAAAGCTTTTTAAAGTAAATTCATAGCAAAAAAAAACCTGTGAGAGAGTCAGTCTGAGAGAAAAAAGATGAATAAAAAGTATTAGCTTCCACATGCAAAACTTGGCTGAGCCAGGAATTGCAATAAATACATCTTTTTTCACCCTATGGTTTACCTCATTTCTTTGTGTATGGATAGAGAGCCAGTCAGATAACTAGATCATAGAGGACTAAAAGAGGCAGTAATAGAGGACAAGGCCATAGCTGAGAAATTGAATGAATTTTTGCTTTGGTCTTTACTGCAAAATGATGAAGAAAAGTTACACATTCCAGAAATTATATTTACAGGTGATATATCTGAGGAATTGAAACAAATCTCAATAAACCTATAAGATGTAATACAGTTATCTGATAAACTGAAGCAGGGATTCCCAAACCTGTCCTGGGGTCTCCCCAGTCAGTTGGGTTTCTGAATATCCACAATTAATATGCATGACAGAGATTTGCATACAATGGGGGCAGTGTATGCAAATCTCTCTGTGGATATCCTGAAATCCCGACTGGCTGGGAGGCAGGTTTGGGAACCCCTGAAAGAAAGAACAGCAAATCACCAGGACCGGATGGTATACATCCCAGGGTGCTGAAAGAACTTAAAGATGAGATTTCAGGCCCACTATTAGTAATCTGTGAACTATCAATAAAATCATCTGTAGTACCTGAAGAATGCAGAGTGGCCAATGTAATGCCAATTTTTAAAAAGAGTTCCAGGGGTGATCCAGAAAGCTATAGACTGGTGGCCCTGATGTCAGTACCATGAACAATGTTAGAAACTATTATAAAGAACAAAATTACTAACCATATAGATAGTCATGCTTTAATGGTTCAAAGCCAACATGGATTTAGCCATGGATTTGTCTCACTAATCTGCTATATTTTTTTGAAGGTATGAATAAACAAGTAGATAAAGGTGAGCCAGCTGATATAGTGTATCTAGATTTTCAGAAAGCTTTTGACAAGGTCCCTCAAGAAGACTCTTGAGGAAATTAAAAGTCATTGGATAGGAGGCAGTGTACTATTGTGGATTGGGAACTGGTTAAAAGATAACAATCAGAGAGTAGGGCTAAATGGCCAATTTTATCAATGGAGCAATGGAGAAAGGTGAATAGTGGAGTACCCTAGGGATCTACGGTAGGTCCGCTGCTTTTTAACCAAAGGGCAGCAGAATACCTATTTGTTCGGGGGTGTGGGTCAAGCTCCCACCCCAAGTTCTGCCATATCACCATTTTAATTCTGCCCTAATGCCCTAACTCCACCCCTAACCCTTCCATGAGCTTCCCCTCCTGTTCTGGACATGGGGATCTTATCTCCCACAAGTAGACAGAAAGGGGAAGGCCATGATAGAAGCCTTAGTGCAGATTGTCTGCCAGCAGAGATCCCATCTTACCACTGGCAGGCAAAGGTTTGGTGGGGCCAGGGCCCATGTGGTCCATCCCGTTCCAACACCTATGTGGCATTGTGATAGGCGATGGCCTAGTATGTAGCAGAGCTAGGTCTGAAGCCCTTTTTCCTGCTTTAAAATGTTATTGCTGATTTTGGAAAATTACAGAATGCTGTTAGCTAGCTGTTAGAAAGAAATACCGTTCTATTCTAGTTTGATAACATGTTCTGTTCTCCTGGAGATAAGAGAATTAAATACCTTCTTACTGTTTATTGTTTAGATGTCTGATGTCTGTTTCAGTAGAATGCCGCGCCACTGTATCTTTGCTGATTGTGCACTGACCTCGTAATTAGGATGAAAATATAGCAGAGAAATTGAACAGTGTAAGAATATTTTGTCTAGCATTATGAAGATTGTTTAGTGTTTTGAGCCAGGGCTAGAGATACATCTTAGCCTTGCTTTGTTTGGCCTCGCTTTGTTTTGCTTTTGTTAAGAATGCTTCTGATATGCCTTCCACTATCTTTGCAAGCTAACTGACCTTGCGGAAGTAGCAAAATATACTGTAGTAAAAGTATTATGTTTAGTGTTATGTCTAGTTGCTGACCCGTGGCTAGTAAGACCCAAGCAGGGGGAGCGAGTCCTGGGCCCGGTCAGAGATGTCTATTGGATGAGAGTAAGTGGGCCACTATGGCCAATGAGGAGTTTTGCCTGTATTAGACTGGAGAAGAAAAGTATATAAACTGTCATTTTTCTGAGCTCTGGGCTCAGACCATTTTGAATGCTACTGCAATCTGAGTCTGTGCACATTAAATTGGCTTGAATCTTTGCCTGACTTCTTGGCAAGGGGCAAAGTAAATTGTCAGGCCTTCTATGCAGTATGTCCACAGAACCTGGTATTCCAAGGTGGTGGCCCATCCAAGTATTAGCTATGCCCAACCCTGCTTAGCTTCAGAAATCAACTGAGATCAGGCACATTTAGGGAGGTGAAGTGCCTCTTCCCAATGTTGGTTAATATCAGGACAGAAATATAGATGTGAGAGCATTCACGTCTCCAACCTGCAGTACCAACACCTATTAGTACCACCACTTAGAAACTTGGAGATTTCAATGGAGTTAAATAGACACAATGGTCCAAGAAAAATAATGTTTGAGTAAATGAGGCTGTAAGAGATGCATTGATAGATTTGCACCAAAAGGAATTCTATTACCAGGAAAACAAGTTATCATCCACCTGCTCCCACACCTGCTGATTCCAGTATTACTTCCATATATCTTCCAGTATACAGTATACTTCCATATACTTCCAGTATCTTCCAGTACTACTGCTTGGGTCAGACTACCAAATGACAATGGTTGACCCTTTGTGCTCCTTTTTCCCACCCAAACCCCCACACACTTCTAAAATACTTACACCTGCACACACATGCATATACACATCACTACCCCACATCTACACAAACCCCCTTATACCTCACTATTTCCACACACACATACTCAAATAGACACACAATCACATCTCCATAATATCAGCCTCCACACACTTTCACACACACACACATGCTAACAGACTCCAATATGGTTGGGGCAAGTTACCTCAGACCCAAGGGTTCAAATCCTGCTAGAGGACACAACCTTGGGCAGGAAGGACTGGGGTTTCTAGTCCCACGGGTGCTCCTTGTGGCCTTGGGCAAGCCACTTAATCCTCCATTATCTCAGGTACAAAAAAAAAATTCTGAACATTTCAGGGACAAGGGAAATATACATATATATATATATATATATATATACAGTACCTGAATATGCACCACTTTGACTTGTAGAAAAAAGGTATATAAGTCTAGTTAAATAAAATAAATAAATATCACCCCATATATCCATTCACACACAAATGTGATCTGTACTCTTTACTACTTTACCTCTTCACCCATATATATCCAACACGCCTGCCTCCAACATATAGAAACATTGAAAAATGATGAGAGATAAAGATTGTATGACCTATCCATACCAACTACTAAGCTTTACAACTTTGCTGAATTCATATGTAGTCTTCATCTCTACCACCTCCACTTGGAGACTATTTCATGCATCTACCACTCTTTCCTGAGTCTTTCCCCTTTTACCTTCATCCTATGATTGTCATTGCAGAGTTTTCTTTCACATGAAAGAGGCTCTCCTTCTGTGTATTTATGCCATGGAGGAATTTAAATGTCTATCATAATTCCCCTCTACTATTACTACACCTACTAATCATTTATATAGCTTGTGATAAGGAAGCTTATCATAGCTCAGGAAGGAGCTATAGAAAAGGTGAAGTGACTCTGAACAAGCAACCTGTCAGTTCTGGTAGAAATAAGAAAACAGAATTTTCCCATAAAAGACTACCAGTCCCAGAATGCACCAGGTTTCCAACAGCCATTAGAGGAGCTGAAGTGGGGAAACGTGTGTTCAATCAGGAGGGCTATGAGGTAATCCCTAAGCACTCATCTCAAAGGGCAGGGCCTGATTCAGCACAGCTGCGCTGTGTTAGGGAGGAGCACTCATCTAAGCAGAATAAAGGTAGAGTTTATTCTACAGAGAAACATCCTCAGTTTCATCTTGGACATCCTCAGCTTGGATATCCTCATCTTGGACAGCTTCATCATCTGGAGGATCATCAGAAGCAGAGGCCAAACCGGACGGACAGAGAGGGCAAGAAACCCTTTGGAAGAAGGAAGAGAAAAGCCTTTGAGAGGTCTAGAAGAGTCCAGAGCAGTACGTATACTGGGAGGCATTCCAAGGGCCAGCATACACCATTGGACTGGGGAAAGCCAGAGGAATGGTGCTGCAGAGCTAGGAATCTCCAGACGGTACCTGTGAGGGAGACGGCTGCACGTGGAAGGGACCCTAAGACCTGTGCCAGAAGGTATGTGAAGAGAGATCCAGTGTCCAGGAATCTGGATTGGAAGGCTGGACATAAGAACTGGACTACATACTGGCCAGGCTATATAGAGAGGAACTCTAACAGCAATGGAAGCTCAGGTATGAACACTGATCTATGCCCTAGCTATAACCTTGAAAGACAGCAGGGAAACAAGTATTCTCCTGAAAGTGCTCCATTGGGAGATTCATCTGTGCCAATCCATGAACACTCCACTCCTATGCACTGATACCCTACTTGTATATAGTTGCAACTGATATGATCTGCCTATGCGGTAGAGTCAGTACTTTGTTTAAATTGTTACACAATCTGTGTTAGTTGAATTATTCTGCTTAGTTTTTAAACCTATGTGTGCATGTTAAGATGTTCTATGTAAAAAGTTATTTTGTTCCATGTAAAACAAGCTCTGCATTGTTAACTGTTGTTAATTGTACACCGCAACTGATCGCTGGAAGATGCGGTATATAAATAAGTGTTAAATAAAATAAAAATAAAAAATAAATATTGAACCCATGCTTGTTGAAGAAGGGGGAATGATAGCAGCTGAAGAATCTGTTTACATGGACTGCTCTCTGTCCAAACTCCTTTGGTGATTTTCTGTTATAAAGTACAGCAACCATCACAAACAAATACAAACTTGTTCTTTAATCTACTCAGAAAAGCTCCTGAGTAAGATTTCTAGCCATGCAGTAGAAAGCAAGCCAGCTAAGGGGTTTCAGCTGGATAACTGCTAGCAATTGAGCCTTACCTAATTGCTTGTGAGCTAGGAGAGAATCACTTCTGAATCTATGTGGGAAGATATAAGAAGTTAACCTGAAAAGAACAGTTTTTTTCTTTCTTTGTAGCTTTTGGTTTGTTGTTTGATACATGCTAAGAAAATATTAGCTAAGCCTACAGAAAAGACCAGTTTGTTATCAACCAGGTCTTATTTCTTTTGTTTTGATTGCCTGACAAGTTTAAAGGTTGTTTTCCTGATTTTGTTTTTTTTTCAAGTTTAACACTGAAAGCAAGTAACCTGATTTATGTGCTACCAAGCATATCTGTGTTGGGAGAAATAACCCCATAAATAAATATCTTATTGGCTTTACCCAAAAGCACAACTAATTATTGTGAGCAGCTGTGTCTGGTGTGAATGAACTGCATTGCCCACAATCCCTTGCAAATCATATAGATATATGCACTTGCCAAGACTGTGAAGATTCTCACCCAGGCAGCCGTCTGACAAATGGCGTAGTTTTTCAGATTGCTTTTGCACAAAGGGGATTTACTTGCTGAAGATTACAGCTAAAGTTCAAGTTTAAAGCTCGAAAAAAAAAGATTTTCCCTCAACTGCACTTTGGAGGAGAAGTGGATGTTCCAGGCAGCTGTCCCAGGAGGAAAAGACCCTGTGCAGAGCTGGATTCATCACTGACACAAGGTAATAAGTACCTGGGCATGTCTAGTGGTGGATGGTAGTAAGGCACAGGGGTAATTGAAAAAAAAAAGTAGAAAAAAAAAAAACACCTGTTTGGAAGGTGGTGAACTTTGTTTTTTTCTTTGTTTCTTGCAGGGATCATGATGGATCCGAGGGAGATGACTAGCTGGATGGCAGCCCAGTTTAGCAGGCAACAGGAGCTATCGCAGCAAGCTCAGGACACTGCTATGAAAGCCTTAATGGACCAGCAGAAGCCAGTGCTTGATCTGGTGCAAGCCCTACTTAAGCTGCAGAACCAAAGTGGAACAGATGCAAGACCAGCAGTAAATACTGGTACACCACATATGGACAGTGTGGGACTCAATCAAGGAACTGGGGCATTTAGTTTTGGGAAGCTAACTCCAGATGATAATGTTGATGATTTTCTAGAGTCTTTTGAAAGAGTGGCACAAGCTTTAGCATGGCCAGAGACCCAGTGGGCAGTAAGGCTGGCAGCCTCATTAACTGGAGAGGCGCTTGCAGCTTATAGAGCAATGCCAGCAGCCCAGGCTTTGAATTATAAGGATGTAAAGGCTGCTATTAGAGATCGCCTAGGGTTGTCTATTTCAGAGTATAGGCGAATGTTTAGAGCTACTACATTGAGAGTGGGTGAAACACCCAGGGCTCTGAGTCAGAGAATCAGAGGTTTAGCTGTAAAATGGTTGGAGCCTGAGCAAAAGACGGTAGAAATGTTATTAGACATTATAATGCTTGAACAATTTATGTCTGGGGTGCCTAAAGATTTGCACACTTTCCTTATACAGCAAAATTGCCAAAATCTTGGAGAGGCAACCATGTTAGCAGAGAGATTTTTGGAAGCCACGCAGGCTTGCCATAGAATGGGTGGCCCTCTGAAGATTGGTGCTGAGGCAAGATGTGCTGTATCAGAAAAGAAAATAATTAAAAATGTTTCTGAAAATGAATGTACTGTATCAAACCAGATGACACAGTGGAATAGAAAGAAATGTTTCAAGTGTGGAAAATGGGGACATTTAGAAAAGGGATGCCAGACACACACTAGCTTAATGGGTGTGGATCTAAAACAGCCCAAAGAAGGATTTCTTTTGATGGTTGATGTGCAAGGAATTGCTTTGTTAGACTCTGGGGCAGACCAGAGTATGATGTCAAAAAGGCTTTGGAAGAGGATAGAGGCCCAAGAAGGATTTGTGCCTAGAACCCCTGAAAGCCAAGTTCACATCAGATGCATTCATGGTGCTGCAACATCATATCCCACCTATAGGCTAAGGGTTAAGTGCCTGGGGGAACAAGAGGAAGTCCTGTTAGCAGTGGTGCCTAGGCTACCCTTTGATTTGGTTCTAGGAAGGGACTGGCCAAGATTTAAGCAGGGGCTAGTGGAAGGGCTAGGAAAGAAGGAGGGAGAAGGAATAATGGAAATAGCTCCCGGGCCTTTCTTTGGAAGTCCTCAGTCCCTAGCTAAAAAGATGGTTAAGCTTCCAGAAGGCCAAACTATAGGTAATAAGAGGGGCCTTGTATCCACCCGCTCGCAGGCTAAGGTAGAGAGCCAAAAGGAGGAGTGGGAGCAGGAAGAGTTATTAGGAGACTTACCCTCTCATGATGATTTAATAACTCCATCATCTGGTAAAGTATGAAAGTTGAAAGCACAAAAGCGGCGTGAGAGACTTTGCAGAGCACAGGGTAGGGCTGAGATGTTAGCTGGTCAAAGTTTACCCTGGGTGCCAGCTGAGTTAGTGGCAAAGTTTCCTAACTTTCCACAAGAGCAGCAAGCTGATCAAGCTCTCACCCGAGCTTTTAAGTATGCTCAGGAGGTCAGGGAGGAATTGCCCAGATTCAGACTAGATAATGACATATTATATAGAGAGAGTCAGGACCCCAGAAATGGGGTCATACGTAAACAATTGGTGGTACCCACAACTTTCAAAGGGCTAGTACTTAGATTAGCACATGATCATCCATTTGGAGGTCATAAAGGGATGCAAGGAACGCTGGATCAAATACTTATGCGTTTTTACTGGCCAGGTATTTTCAAAGAAACTGCCCAGTTTTGTGCTGCATATCCAGCGTGTCAGCGAGTTACAGCGGCTCACCCACCGGTGGTGCCATTGATTCCCATGCCAATTATCACAGACCCAATTGGTCGCATTGCCATGGATATTGTAGGCCCATTAGTCAAAACGCCCCGAGGTTTCCAATACATCCTAGTTATGGTAGATCAGGCAACAAGGTTTCCCTGGGCCATACCATTGAGGAATGTTTCTGCAAAAACAATAGCTTTAGAGCTAGTAAAATTGTTTTGTGAAGTGGGATTCCCAAGAGAGTGTTGACTGACCGAGGGTCCAATTTTGTATCCAAATATTTGGCCCAGGTCTGGGATGCCTTTGGCATTCATCACGTGAAAACCTCAGCCTACCATCCACAATCAAACGGTTTGGTGGAGAGATTCAACCAAACTCTCAAACAAATGTTGAGAAGGGGGTTAGCAGGAGAGGTAAAAGAATGGGATATGTTACTGCCCTTTGCCTTATATGCCTCTTTGAGAGGTCTAGAAGAGTCTAGAGCAGTACGTATACTGGGAGGCATTCCAAGGGCCAGCATACACCATTGGACTGGGGAAAGCCAGAGGAATGGTGCTGCAGAGCTAGGAATCTCCAGACGGTACCTGTGAGGGAGACGGCTGCACGTGGAAGGGACTCTAAGACCCGTGCCAGAAGGTATGTGAAGAGAGATCCAGTGTCCAGGGATCTGGATTGGAAGGCTGGACATAAGAACTGGACTACATACTGGCCAGGCTATATAGAGAGGAACTCTAACAGCAATGGAAGCTCAGGTATGAACACTGATCTATGCCCTAGCTATAACCTTGAAAGACAGCAGGGAAACAAGTATTCTCCTGAAAGTGCTCCATTGGGAGATTCATCTGTGCCAATCCATGATATTGAATCCATGCTTGTTGAAGAAGGGGGAATGATAGCAGATGAAGAATCTGTTTACATGGACTGCTCTCTGTCCAAACTCCTTTGGTGATTTTCTGTTATAAAGTACAGCAACCATCACAAAGAAATACAAACTTGTTCTTTAATCTACTCAGAAAAGCTCCTGAGTAAGATTTCTAGCCTGAGTAAGATTTCTAGCCAGTAGAAAGCAAGCCAGCTAAGGGGTTTCAGCTGGATAACTGCTAGCAATTGAGCCTTACCTAATTGCTTGTGAGCTAGGAGAGAATCACTTCTGAATCTATGTGGGAAGATATAAGAAGTTAACCTGAAAAGAACAGTTTTTTTCTTTCTTTGTAGCTTTTGGTTTGTTGTTTGATACATGCTAAGAAAATATTAGCTAAGCCTACAGAAAAGACCAGTTTGTTATCAACCAGGTCTTATTTCTTTTGCTTTGATTGCCTGACAAGTTTAAAGGTTGTTTTCCTGATTTTGTTTTTTTTCAAGTTTAACACTGAAAGCAAGTAACCTGATTTATGTGCTACCAAGCATATCTGTGTTGGGAGAAATAACCCCATAAATAAATATCTTATTGGCTTTACCCAAAAGCACAACTAATTATTGTGAGCAGCTGTGTCTGGTGTGAATGAACTGCATTGCCCACAATCCCTTGCAAATCATATAGATATATGCACTTGCCAAGACTGTGAAGATTCTCACCCAGGCAGCCGTCTGACAAGCTCTACAAGACATATGCCTCTCCTGCCTTTTTTCCAAAATATACATATTAAGATCTTTAAGTCTGTCCCCATAATCCTTATAAGAAAGACCACTTTGGTAGCCACCCTCTGCACTGATTCCATCCTGTTTATATCTTTTCGAAGGTGTGGTCACCAGAATTGCACACAAAACTTCAAATAAGGTCTCACCAAAGACTTACACAGAGTCACTATCATCTCCTTCCTGCTGGCTATTCCACTCCCTATCCATCCAAACATCCTTCTAGATTTCACATGACCCTTTTTGCGTGTTTAGCCACATTTTGATCATCAGAAACAATCACCTCCATGTCCTACTATTCTTGCATGGACAAAAGTACTTCACCCCCTACATTATACCACTCTCTTAGATTTTTAGCTCAAATGCATGGCCCTGCCTTCTTTTTAGCATTACATCTCAGTTGCTAAATTCTTGATCATTCTTCAAGCTTCTCTAGGTATCTCCTCATGTTATCTACACCTTCCTGGGTGTATACTCTATCATAGATTTTGCTGTTATCTGCAAAGAGGTAAACCTTACCTGACAGCCCTTTTGTATTATAAGGTTTGAACTATGGACAGATCCCTGCGGCACACCACTGATAACATCCTTCTCCTCCTTTCTTGCCTCCTACTTAACCAATTTCTTGTCTCCTACTCAACCAATTTCTACCCCAGTCAATTTAGGCTGCTCAATTTATTTCTAAGTCGCCTGTGTGGAACAGTTTCAAAGACTTTACTGAAATCTAAGTACACCACATCTAGTGTTCTCCCTCAGTCCAGCTCTCTGGTCACCCAGTCTAAGAAATTAATTAGAATTGTCTGACAAGATTTGCCTATATTAAAACCATGCTGTCTCAGATTCTGCAATCCATTGGATTCCAGAAACTTCACTATTCTCTTTTTTAGCAGTGTTTCTATTAATTTACTCACCACAGAAGTCAGACTAACTAGCCTGCAGTTCTGAACTTCTCATCTTTACTTCTGCTTTTGTGCAGAGCAGAGGTTCTCAAACCAGTCCTTGGAGAACACCTAGCCAGTAGGTTTTTCTGGATAAACCTTTGGTGTGGCCCTTAGGTGGGGACCACATTAATTCATGGAAGACAGCAAACCAACCTCTGGACACCATAAGCAGCAACAGAGTACCGCAAAAGAAACTACAACCTGAAACCGACAACAAAGAAGACATCAGACCAAGACCAGAGATAGGAGATCAAACACTAGCCAAACACAACCTTGGCCAGCACATCACCAACATCTGTACCAGCTATTCAAGCACACCATGAATAAATGTGTTTAAAATCCTCCAGCCAGTGCCATAATGCAAATAAGTACAACTATCAAGAGGCTAGTGCCATCTGCACCACCAAGGAATAAGAGCCTGGTAAGCTATCCCCAAACTGAGGTAGACTTAGGCTGGGTCCTGATCGTAGAGGTATCACACTCTCTGTCTTGCCGCATCAATACTGTGGCAAATATTCCCCAATCAGAAGAGTGCTGCAGCAGTAGGTAACCTATCAGAGAGATACTACAATAAGCTGATGTAATGTCTATTTAATGAGTAAGAATCCCATGCCCGGGGCTCAGTCTTTGGAAATTATTTGACTGAGTCTATGCTGGCATAATAAAGGCTTGTTTGCCTAAGAGACGGGTGTCCTGATCTTGGTCTGAGTCCTCCAATCCCTGAAATGCCCACAACATTTCTGGGGGCTCGTCCGGGATCGGTGATGGTGTTTGCCACCTCTGGGTCCGAGCGGCTCAGGGCTCCCCTTGCGGCAGTCCCCAGAGGAGCCTCGGTGCCACCAGATGGTTTCTGGGAGGCCCTCTGGGGACATCCCTCGAGGGCGAGGGCCCAATCCGCCAGCACCCATGAACCCCAAAGGAGTTCAGGAACCAACCTACCTGTCTCCAGAAGATGCCTGAACAGGGTAAGTGGATTTTGGGGGGGGGAAATGGGAAGTCTGTCTCTATACCCATAGTTAAGGAAAAATCTGTCCTTCCTCCAGGAAGAAGGGGAGCCCGATCACCTCCCGAGTGACGCTTTAGTAGCCCAATATGTTGGGTGAAACCGCGTTCTCCTTAGTCAGACGGTTTTATGGTTTTGGGAGGTTGTCTGTGTGCTGATAAACCACAGGATTGTGTGTGTGGTGTAATCAGAGGATTGCAGCGTGAGAGCGGACTCCTGATTAATGTAGTTCCTGGCCGGTCGACCGTGCCCAGGTTACGAAAAGGAGGAAGTT
Organism: Ichthyophis bannanicus; assembly: GCA_033557465.1. Lineage (NCBI taxonomy): Eukaryota > Metazoa > Chordata > Amphibia > Gymnophiona > Ichthyophiidae > Ichthyophis > Ichthyophis bannanicus. Next base: position 436,605,955 of record CM066035.1, read on the forward strand.
ATTGACTCTCGGTCACCCTCTTGTGTCAGGCAGCAGGACCCCTTCCTGCTGTCCAAATCCCCTTTCCCTTGTTGTCCACTTGTTTTGTGCTCTCAGGGACTTGGATATTCTAAACGGGGATTTATATGTTTCGCCATGGGTGGATCAGAGTCGAGAATCAGCCCCCTAAAGTGTATAGTAAAGCATTTCCGGAAAAGGTTCTCAGCAGAATATGGGATTCGCATGATCCCGTCCCTGTTAAAAGAAATACTATCAGAATGAATGGCCGAGTTTCAATACTGACTGGCCCCCAGAAGGAACCTTTGATTGTGACCTGGTTAGTCGCGTTCATCAAATAGTGGCGGCCAATCATCCTGACCAATTTCCTTACATTGATTCCTGGCTGGATGTATGCCGCCGGAGACCCCAATGGGCCTGCAAATGCTACGAGGAACAATGTCGCATACTCCTATCCCGTAGCCTGCAGGAAATGCAGCCCAAAGTAAAACCAAAACTGCCCATTCTGGTACAAGAGTCAGAGGCGGTGGAACTCCCTCCTCCTTATGTTCTCAGATCGGTACCAATGGTTCCAGTGCAGCCTCCTCCCGGTCCTGTAGGGGTTCTGGCCATGCCACAGACTATTAGTCAGGCAACTCCAGGTTCCCTCCCCTGATACTTGGCTGAGACTTCCCCTGATAGTCAGAAGGGCAGTGAGGTAGGGGCACAATCTTCAGATACAGACCATCTCGATACCTCAGAAGACTCCTGGTGCCCTTCTGGGGTAGAGGGAGGCCAGCCTCAGTCCCGCACACCCCCTTTCCGAGTTTCAAAGCCTTATGACCTCAGGAAGGGCCACAGCATGCTATGAACCAAATACCAGACACAGGATGTCAGTTTTCATCTACCCCTCTGATAAGCTCGAGGATCGGCTGCCTTTGATGCCCAGGGACAACTTGTCAAGGTGCCTTGGACATTTGTATATGTGCCCTTCTTGACCACCAACCTATTAAACTGGAAAACTCATTATCCCTCGTATATGGACAAACCTCAGGCTATGATAGATTTGTTTTCATCTATCATTCAAACCCATTGCCTGACTTGGGCAGACTGCCGCCAACTCCTTCTAATCTTACTCAGGATGGAAGAAAGATACCAAGTGACTAGATCATCAATGAGGTGGCTGGAACAGGAACCTCCGGTAGGCCAAGACCCCTGAAAATCGGCCCTGAGGGACTTTCCTGACCTAGAGCCTAACTGGGATGTGAACAATGAAGCTGATAGCACAGCCCTCAGTCATTATCATCAGGCCCTCCTTGAAGGTCTTAAAAAGGGGGGACAGAAAGCGATGAATGTGGGGAAGATATCGGAAGTCCTCCAAATCCCCAAAGAAATTCCCGGCCAGTTTTATGAAAAACTCTGTGAAGCTTTCCTTGTCTATACTCCGTTTGACCCTGAAGTGTCCGAGAACCAATGGATGGTGAATGCAGCATTCGTGGGACAATCACAGGGGGACATTTGAAGGAAACTCCAGAAAATTGATGGCTTTGCTGGAATAAATATGAATTAGTTGATGGAAGTTGCTATGAAGGTGTTCGTGAATAGAGACCCTTGAGATGAAGCGTGAGTGTGATCGAACGATGAAGAAGAAGTTTGATATGTTAGCATCAGCGTTGGTCGAAAGAGGGCATGGAAAGTCAACGAGGGAACCAAGCAGCCGAGGCCGAGGTAGAGGGACTTGGAGGGGTCCATTGGAAAGAGATCAGTGTGCCTATTGTAAAGAAATGGGCCACTGGAAAAACGAATGTCCCAACAAAGGCAGGTGAAGTGGCGCAGGAAGAGGAAACCATAGCCGACCGACGCTTTGAGGGCAGGTCGAAGGAGGGAGATATAGCCGGAGAATGAATGAGGATTGCGGTGATGAGTATGAGGGTCCCACGGAGTTCGTTGAACTGGCCACCACTGACCAATACCAGAGTGATGATGAATAGGACAGACTGGGCTCGAAGATTCCCCTTGGCCTCCATGAGCCCATGGTCACAGTCAAAATCGGGGGCCAGCAAATACCATTCATGGTTGATACAGGGGCGGAGCATTCTGTTGTGTCCCAAGATCTGATTTGGAGAGTGCTCATACTCTCCAAATCAGATCTTCATTTCCATATAACCGACTCCTCTAGTACAAACAACCTTGACTTTCTATCCATTGCAAACCAACAATGCGCTATCCACCTATTGTACAGAACACCGTCTGCTTCTCCGGAGGACCTCCCCACCATTATCGACCTAGCGGCTAACACCCACAACCCCAATATACCAAACTGGATTATGGGTGATTTCAATCTCCCATCATTACATCAAAACCATGCAACTGCCTTCCTCGATGCCATTGAGGACCTGGGTTTCAAACAAATCATCAACAAACCCACACATATAAAGGGTAATATTCTAGATATGGTGTTCGCTCCTCAGTTGGTCCTTGAGCAAGACCACAACTTAATGATGTCGGTTATTGATGTACCCTGGTCAGACCATAAACTTATCAAGCTCCAGATACCCACCAGCGATAAGCAGCGGCATAGTAACCGAAAGCTTAACAACACACCTCGAATGTCAACAAGAAGCTTTCACCCATTTAACAGGGAACTCATCCTCGCTGAGACCCACTCTCTCCTCAACAAAACCACACCCGATCTTGAAGATCTAGTCTCCTCCTGGAACCTCAACCTCAATGTCATCGCACAACGCCCACAATCAAATAACACATCAAAGAGAAAAAGAAACACTGCCCCATGGTTCTCTCATGAGCTTAGATCTTCTCTCACATAGCTACGCAGGCTTGAGAGAAAATGGCGCCGATCGCTCACCACGGAAGATCAGACCGCTTACCAACTCCACCTATCAATGCACCGAGAAGCAATCACTATTAATATGAAACAATACCACACTGACACTCTGAAGAGATCCCTGAACAAACCACGGGATCTTTTCAACCTGGTCCAATCTCTTTCGAAGGAACCATCTCCAGAACAACACGATGAGATTCACCCACAAAAATTCGCTGATTACTTACAATCCAAGATCATACAGACTGACAAAATCTCAACAGCCTCGTGTCAAGAACCAACCGGCCTAACCCCTCTACTTAAGTTTTCCACACCATCCACAAAATGTATTGAAGATACAATAGCGTCTCTCAATACCTCCACAGCGCAAACCGACCCTTGCCCAGCTTTTTGGGTTAAGGAGCTACGCAGTGAGTTCAATCTGTTCATCGCAAAACTGATAAACCTTTCATTCACTACTGGTTCCTTCCCCACAGCACTCAAACAGACCTCCATTAGGCCACTATTGAAGAACCCCAAACTAGACCCCCAAAGGGTCGATTCTTACAGGCCAATAGCTAGTATTCGTCTCCTAGCTAAGATAATTGAGAAAGAGGTACAAAGGCAAATTCAAGATCACATCGACTCTACAGCTCCCCTAGATCATTGCCAACACAGGTTCAGAGAGTATCATGGAGTTGAGACCCTCCTCACTTTCCTATTCAACAATGTAATCACAGGCATTGATAACATCCGACAAGGTTTTGTGCTCATCTTCTTAGACATTGCTGCGGCGTTCGACTCGGTAAATCATGAACTTCTCCTCGGGCGACTGAAAGAGAAGGGAATCTGCAATACTGCGCTCAAATGGTGCAAGTCTTATTTAGATGGAAGATGGCAATATGTAAAATCCGGATCAGAAGAATCAAAACATTTCCATCAAACGCAAGGTGTGCCTCAAGGGTCCTCTCTGTCATCTCTCCTGTTCAATATATACATGCAGCCCATCTGCAATATCATTAGATCATTTAACGTGAGCTGTCTGATATATGCTGATGACATACTCTTATACATGCCGTTCTCTACAGTTCAAATGGACCTTACACCACTGGTAGACTGTTTCAATGCGATATCGGATTGGCTGCAATCCCAAAACCTACGCATTCAGCACAAGAAAACGGAGGTGCTGTTCATCTCGAGAGACCCCGACTTTATTCCGCCATCCCATGTAAGAGTCAAGGAAGCGGAATTGCAAACTAAAGAAACAATAAAATACCTTGGAGTCACCCTAGACCAACGTCTGGATATGAAATCCCACATAAGCAACATAGTCAAAGCTGTATACTTCAAAATCCGTTCACTCAGGCATCTGCACTCCCTATTGGACCCAGATGATTTCCGGACCATATACCAAGCACTAGTCTTACCCCATTTTGACTTTGCCAATTCCATCTTACAAGGTCTCCCTCAATCTACACTGAGCCCGTTACAGCTGGCCATGAATGCTGCAGCAAGGGTCCTCCACGGAGCCTCCAGAAATGACCATGTGACCCCTATTCTTAAGCAGCTTCACTGGCTCCCTATACACGGAAGGATTATCTTTAAAACTTTACTCCTTTCATTCAAGGCCATCAATGGCATCTCATCTTCTTCACTTACGGAACTCATTCACACAGTGCCCCACAACAGATCCAGAAGAGCAACAGCTGTAAACTTGCTAATAACCCCGAAGGCCTTGACCAAATGCAACAGTACAACAGCAAATAGAGCCTTCAGTCTCTACGTCCCCAAATGTTGGAATGCGCTACCACCCGACATTCGAGCCATTGTAGACCTAACTTAATTCAGGAAGGCAATCAAATTTCACCTCTTCCTCCAATACTACTCAGCCAGCAATGGAATCTAAATAACCTCACCTAAGAAAGTATCCATTGTTAGTGCTGAATAGTCCCATCTTCCCTCCTGCAGATTATACACATACTTTCCTTGATTGTGGCATTCAATATGGTTCTTTGTAATTATTTCATGTATATAGTTCAACCCTGTTAGCCAAGTTGGTACTCCTGTTCCATGTAAAACCAAACAGCTTGTTGTTCTGGTCATTTTTGTTATACTGTAAACCGCGCTGATATTGAATAGTGCTGTATATAAGCAACTGTAATAAATAAATAATAAATAATAATAAATAATAAACCCCTGGCAAGCGCATCTGGAAGAACAGTTACAGTGGTGGGGGCAACCGGAAATCGGGCGGTTTGGTCCTTTCTCAGAACTCATGTCTGTGAGGTGGGAGGACAGCAAATCACCCACCAGTTCCTGTATATGCCTGAATGTCCGGTCCCGCTTTTAGGCTGGGATCTCCTGTCGAAACTGCGCACCCAGATCTCCTTCACCCCCACCGGAGAAGCCCAAATGGTTCTAGAGCTGCCAGCATCGGGATTGTTCTCCCTAACAATTCCACTAGAAGAAGAGTGGAGACTGTACAGTCAGGCCAGCCCACGACAACCTCTACCACCTAAATTGCCAGACCTTCCTGGAGTATGGGCGGAAGGTAACCCCCATGGTCTTGCCGGGAACATCTCACCAATTCTGGTTGAGTTGAAGCAAGATGCCCGCCCCATCCGCTTCAGACAATACTCCCGGCCCTGCAGAGCTATTGAGGGCATTCATAAACATCTCCAATGACTACTCAAGTTAGGGCTCCTGAAACCATGTCAATCGCCCTGGAATACCCCCCTGTTGCAAGTCCAAAAGCCAGGCACTTACGATTATCAAACTGTACAGGTCCTGGGAAGGGTCATTGAAGCTGTTGTTACTATTCACCCAAACCCTTACAATTTTTTGAGCTTGATCCTTGCACAAGCCACATACTTTACTGTTTTGGATTTAAAGGATGCCTTTTTCTGTTTGAGGTTGGCCATTCCAAGCCAACCACTGTTTGCATTTGAATGGGTGGCTCCTGTAACCAGCAGTAATGGACAGCTGACATGGATACAGTTACACCAAGGGTTCAAGAACTCCCCTATGTTGTTCGGTGATGCCCTCAGCCAAGACTTGAGTCAATTTCAGTCATGCCCTACCCAGCGTGTATTACTACAATATGTGGATGACTTTCTCATTGCAGCTGTCTCCCAGGAAGAGTGTCAAGCCGCCACGTCAGGACTCTTGCAGCTGCTTTGGGTGTCCGGATACTGGGTATCCAGACATAAGGCCCAACTGACCCAACCTGAAGTCAGGTACCTGGGGTTTCACATCGCTCAAGGTCTCCGGAGACTGGGATCTGAGCGGGAGGAGGCTGTCTGTTCCATTCCTGAGCCACAGAACAATTGCGAGGTTTCCTTGGGGCTGCCGGTTTCTGTCGTATCTGGATCCTCAATTTTGCTGTGTTAGCAAAGTCTCTGTATGAGTCCACGATGGGGGAGAACGTGAACCTTTCAACTGGGGCCCGAATCAGAGGAAGGCCTTTAAGGATATGAAAAAAGCCTTGTTATCGGCTCCCAGTCTGGGACTACCAGATGTAGAAAAACCATTCAATCTGTACGTGCATGAAGAAAAAGGGATGGCAGTTGGCGTCCTTACTCAGAGTCTGGGTTCTTGGCAGCGAACAGTAGCATACTTATCCAAACAGTTGGACCCAGTAGCGAGGGGCTGGCCTTCCTGTCTTCGTGCAGTAGCAGCGACAGCCCTCCTGGCGACTGAGGCCGATAAACTATCCTTCGGGCAAGAACTGTATGTTAAAGTGCCACATGCTGTATTAACAAAAATGGAATATAAGGGCAATTACTGGTTTACCAGTGCACGAATGACAAAGTACCAAAACATGCTATCGAGAATCCCCGCATTCATCTGGAGACGGTGCAGACACTCAACCCTGCCACTCTTCTTCCTGTTGCTCCTGGACCACCTGAGCACAATTGTATCCAGGTCATGGATGAGGTATATTCCAGCCACCCTGACCTGAAGGATGTACCACTGGCCTCTCCTGACATTCAGTATTTCACCGATGGCAGCAGTTTTGTGGAAAACAGGCAGCGGAAAGCTGGGTATGCTGTGGTCACTCCTGAGATACAGGTAGAGAGGGGGTAGAGAGGCTGTCATAGAGGCTGGGCCTTTGTCTGCAGGGACTTCCGCCTAGAAAGCTGAACTCATTGCCCTCACTCGAGCCCTCCAGTTGTCCGCGGGTCTGAAGGCAAACATTTACACTGATTCTAAGTATGCTTTTACTACCCTCCATGCCCATGGGGCCCTATATCGTGAAAAATTCCAGTGGGAACTCTATAAAGTATGGGAGAGAGATCCTAACATTACTAGAGTCTGTGTGGGTATCGAAAGCAGTGGCTGTGATTCACTGCAAGGCCCACCAGTGAGGAGACACTCTGATTATACGAGGCAACCATAGGGCGGATAGGGAGGCCAGGTTAGCTGCCCAGCAGGAGACAGCCCCAGCCACTGTCCAAGCTCCCCTGTTTCCAACTCCCATGTCTGAATGGGACCCCCGATACACCAAGAAGGAGATGGACATTTTCACCCAGGAAGGGGCTACCCCCACCACTTCTGGGTGGCTGCGCCTACCCGGGGAGCCACCGGAGTATGTTATTCCTGAGAGCCTGGCACTAGCTTTTGTCTGACGATTTCATGAGACCACCCACCTAGGCAAGACCTCCATGCAGACCATTTTGCAGTCCCACTTCTACGTCCCTCACTCATCCACCTTAACAGCCACAGCGTCCCGGCGCTGCCTTCAGTGTGCTAGGAATAACCCCCGTCAGGGTCCTCTGCCTCCACCCTCCATACAGGCAGTTGGAGCTGCTCCCATGGAGAATATTGTAGTTGACTTCACAGAACTGCCCCGGGTAAGGGGATACAGGTACCTGTTAGCAATAATCTGCACATTCTCAGGTTGGGTTGAGGCCTACCCCTGTAGATCTCAAACTGCCCAAGAGGTCACGAGGACCCTACTAAAGGAGATCATCCCTAGGTTTGGCCTGCCTCTCACCATAGGGTCAGATAACGACCCCACATTTGTTGCCAAGTGCCTTCAGGACCTTTCCAAGGACCTACAGATAACCTGGAAACTCCATACTGCCTACCGCCCCCAGAGCTCATGGAAAGTGGAAAGAATAAATCAAACCCTAAAACTCCAGTTGTCCAAGCTCTGCCAGGAAGCTCGCCTTAAGTGGGACCAGGCCTTATCCATTGCCCTCTTCCGCATATGGTCTTCCCCCACTCGGACTCTGGGCATCTCCCCTTATGAAATTCTGTACTGTCAACCTCCACCCATTGTCCAGGGCCTAAGGGGGGACTCAGAACAAATAGGTAGTGAACTCACAAGACAACATTGGGATCTGTTTTTCAGTCTTTGAGCAGGTGGATTCAAGAGCGACTACCCATTTCCTTGCCGGAGCCACTCCACCCCCATCAGCAGGGAGATCATGTGCGGATTAAGGAATGGAAACATGAACCCTTGTGCCCCACCTGGAGAGGTCCCTACACCATCCTCTTGGCTACACCTACAGCAGTCAAGGTTGTGGAAGTTACTCCGTGGACCCACCATACTCGCCTTAAGAGAACTGCTCCTGACCTGGACAGTATGTGGACGGCGCATGGACACTCTCAGGATCCATTACGCCTCACTCTGCGTAGAACAAAGGAACCTATAGACAACAGATCCCTGCTCTAGACGCATACCAGAAGCCGGCTAGTCTACGCAAGGCCGAAGCTTGAGGAGCCACGCATAAACTAGAAAGAGGGAAAGAGAAATCTATTTGCATTGGCGTGATATACAGACCTCCTCACTAGAGGATGAGGTGGACAGAGAGTTAGTTGAAGACATACGCAGCATTGAAAGGAAAGGGGAAATGCTACTGATAGGGGATTTCAATATGTCAGATGTTGATTGGCACATTCCTGCTGCAGTATCATCTAAAAGTAAAGAGATCCTGGATTCTCTACAGAGAGAACTATTCAGGCAATTGATAACAGACCCAACACGTAAAGGGGCCATACTGGACTTTGTGCTTACCAATGGTGAAAGTGTTTCTGATGTTATAGTGGGAGATCATTTTGCATCCAGTGATCACCAGATGGTGTGGTTCAGTATTACGACTAAGGCTGTTAGAATCCATTCAAAGGTGAGGGTCTTAGACTTTAGGAAGACTAACTTTGCCAAGATGGGCCAATATCTCAGGGAGTCATTAGTGGGATGGGAACAGCTGGGGGATGTAGAAAAACAGTGGGCAAAACTGAAAGGGGATATTTTAAGGGCAACCAAACTTTTTGTTAAAATGGTAAATAAAGGTAAAAGGAAAAGAAGACTGCTATGGCTTTCGAAAGAAGTAGCTGAAAAGATGAAGAAAAAGAGGGAAGCCTTCATGAAATACAAGAGATCACAGAGAGAGGAAGACAGGCATCTATATTTGGAAACATTTAGAGAAGCTAGCAAAGTAGTCAGGAAAGCAAAGATTCAAAAAGAGGAGGAAATAGCCATTGCAATAAAATGGGGGGATAAGGCATTTTTCAGATATGTTAGTGAGAAGAGGAAGGGCAAAAGTGGTATTGTCAGACTCAAGGGTAAAGGGGAGGAATATGTAGAAGCTGATGAGGATAAAGCGGAATTGCTTAACAAATATTTCTGTTCTGTGTTCACAGGAACAGGACCTCAGAAAACACCCACAAACAGGAAGAGAAGCGAGGGACATCTTGAACAATTTTCAGAAGACTGTGTTTGTGAGAAACTAGCTCAACTTAAAGTAGACAAAGCGATGGAACTGGATGGGATACACCCTAGAATACTGAGGGAACTTGGGGACATTCTAGCAGCTCCACTGACTGACCTTTTCAATGCCTCATTGGAGTCGGGAGTGGTGCCAAAGGACTGGAGAGAGGCTCATGTGGTGCCTTTACACAAAAGTGGAAGTAAGGATATGGTTGAAAACTACAGGCCAGTTAGTTTAACTTCGGTGGTGAGTAAATTATTGGAAATGCTGCTGAAAGAGAAAATAGTGAGGTTTCTGGAGTCCAGTGGATTACAGGATCCGATGCAGCATGGATTCACCAGAGGCAGGTCTTGTCAGACAAATCTGATTAATTTCTTTGACTGGGTGACCAGGGAGTTGGACCGAGGGAGATCCCTAGATGTGGCGTATTTAGATTTCAGTAAAGACTTTGACACTGTTCCTCACAGGCGACTTATAAACAAACTGAGCACCCTAGGGATGGACCGTAAAGTTACTGCTTGGGTTAGAAATTGGTTGGGTGGGAGGCGACAAACAGTACAGGTAAATGGAGCTCACTCTGAGGAGAAGGATGTTACCAGTGGTGTGCCCCAGGGATCTATCCTTGGTCTGATTCTTTTTAACATCTTTATTAGTGATATAGCGGAAGGGCTGTCGGGTAAGGTTTACCTCTTTGTGGATGATACCAAAATTTGCAATAGAGTAGACACCCAGGAAGGTGTAGATAACATGAGGAGGGATTTAGCTAAGCTTGAAGAATGGTCTAGAATCTGGCAGCTAGGATTTAATGTTAAAAAATGTAAGGTCATGCATTTGGTTTGCAGCAATCCAAGGGAGCGATATAGTATAGGGGATGAAGTACTTTTGTCTACTAAAGAAGAGCGGGACCTAGGCGTGGTTGTGTCTGATGATCTTAAAGTAGCCAAACAGGTAGAAAAGGCGACGGAAAAAGCTAGAATGATGCTTGGATGCATACGGAGAGGAATGGCTAGCAGAAAAAAGGAGGTGATAGTGCCTCTGTATAAGTCTTTGGTGCGACCTCATTTGGAGTATAGTGTGCAATTCTGGAGACCGCACCTTCAAAAGGATATAAACAGGATGGAGTCAGTACAGACGGTGGCTGCTAAAATGGTTAGTGGTCTTCATTATAAAGCATATCAGGACAGACTTAAGGATCTTAATATGTACACCTCAGAGGAAAGGCGAGATAGAGGTGATATAATTGAGATGTTTAAATACCTCCATGGCATAAATGTACAGGGGGAGAGACTCTTTCAATTGAAAGCAAGTTCTGCTATGAAGTGACATGGGATGTGGGTGAAGGGGGATAGATAAAGGAGTGCTATGGAGAAATATTTCTTTATGGAAAGAGTGGTGGATCCGTGGAATAGTCTCCTAGTGGAGGTGGTAGAGATGAGGACAGTATCTGAATTCAAAAAAGCATGGGACAAACACAGAGGATCTCTAAAGGAAAAAAGGGGACTGTTGTAGTTGTTGATATGGAAGGACAGACTAGATGGCCATGTGGTCTTTTTCTGTCGTCATATTTCTATGTTTCTATGTTTCTATCCCTGTTTTCATGCACCTTATTACCTCCACTACTGAGAGCATGGTCGAATGAAAAACTGCTGCCCACATGATGGCAGTGTGGAAATACAAATCCCTTCCACAACTGGATCCTTAGTATGATGCTTTGTGCTTCCCCCTGCGGGATGAAGCGGAAGCATCAAAGGGGGGAAATGAGGTGGACTTATTTATTTATTTATTTATTTATTTAACAGTTTTTATATACCGTCTTTCTACTAGTCAAGACAGTTTACATGGAACATTAGTACAGTATATTACAACTGTTTACATGGAACAATTAAAACAATGTAGATAATAAGGTTACAGTAACTGTATAAAAAAACTTAGAATTAAGAGTAACAGTAGTAGGGTTAATACATAGAGAAAGGTAGAGGATAGCTAACTGATTAGGTAACTATTTACATTGAATAAATTTGAGTAACTTGGTTTGCATATGGTTTTGTGTAGAATTGGAGTGGATTGGGTAGTGAAGTGGGTCATGTGGTCATGAGATGAAGATTTATGGTGGGGAGGAAAAGTGCTCTATAAAGAGAAATGTTTTTAGTTTTTTGCGGAATTCAATGTGGCTCTCACAGTTGCGTAGTTCGGGGGAGGGTGTTCCATAAAGATGGGGCGTATAGGGAGAAGGCTCTATTACTTGTAGCTTGTTTGCAGTACCTGTTGATTGTAGGTATGGATAGTAAGTTTTTGGTGGAGGTACGGTGTGTTCTTGTGTTGTTAGGGAAAACGAGGAGTGAGGTGAGGCATGGTGCTGATTCATTTAAGATTATTTTATGAATAAGGGTGAGTACCTTAAATTTAGCTCTGTTTTGTATAGGTAGCCAGTGAAGGTCATGAAGGACAGGTGTGATATGAGCTCGTCTGGGTTTGTTGGATATAGCCTCGCTACCGTATTCTGGCTAATTGGAGGGTTGGATTGTGTTTTTAGGGAGACCATGGTAAATTAGATTGCAATAGTCAAGTGAAGGAGTTGTGAGGACTGGCATACAGTGCGAAATGAGTCTGGGGTTTAATAGAGGTTTAAGATTACGGAGTGTGCGTAATTTTGCATATATTGTCTTAGTGGATTTTTTTATGTGTTCAGTGAAGGAGAGGTTCTGGTCAAGGATAATTCCGAGATATTTTACTTGATTTTTTATAACAAGTGGGGTTAGCAATGGTGAGAGTTGGGGGAGGTGAGTATGTGAGGTTAGAAAATACCTGGAGTACCTCTGTTTTTGTTTGATTGATTGTAAGGTTATGTTGAGAAAGCCAGATTTTGAGAGAAGTTAGACATTCATTGATTTTAGAAAAGTTGGGGTTGGAGAGGTTAAAAGGGGTGAAGCACATCATGTCATCAGCATATATTTGGTACTGAATGTCATGATCTTGGAATATTTTGCAAGCAGGTTGAAGGAAGATGTTAAAAAGTAAGGCGGATAGGCTAGATCCTTGAGGTACACCCTGTTTTAGAGTGAATGGGAGGGAGGTGTCATTTCCAAGTCGTACCTGTTGAGTTCTGGAGTTCAGATAAGATTGGAACCATTTAAGTGTAGTACCATTGAGACCGATTTCTTGAAGTCTGGTTAGGAGTTGGTTGTGAGGTAGAGAGTCAAATGCAGCAGAAAGTCAAGAAAGATGAGGAGACATCCTTGGGTAGGGTTTTGGGTATGCAAATACAGTGAGTTTAGTAGAGAAGTAAGTAGTGTTTCTACTCCATGGTTTCTTTTAAAAGCCATGTTGGTAAAGGTCGAGGGGGGAGTGTCATCAATGTAGTTCTGGAGTTGGGTTTGGACTATTTTTTCAGTGATCTTTGCTAGGTAGGGGATACTGGAGATAGGTCTGTAGGCTTATGAAGGGGAGGTGGGGTCAAAGTTTAGCGTTTTTAATGATTGGGCGGATGGAGGCACATTAAGAAGGGGTGGAACAGGCCTGATTTATGAATTTTTGAATTAAGTTTAGAATGTAGGGGGCGAGGGTCTTGCTAGTTGTTTTGATCCAATGGGTTGGACAAGGATCCAAAGCTGAGGTTGAGGTGTTCAATCCTTTTATGACATTTATTAATTATCTAGTGTAATAGAGTGAAAATCATTCCATGTGTGTAGACAGGATGAGTTTGGGAGGTTGAGTATAGGGATCAAAGGATGGTTGGGGATTGATAGTTGCTAACGAGGGGAGGTATTTGGATGATAAATGATCAGCTATGGTTTGTGCTGTTATTTTTCGGTAGTTGGTCGTGTTGAAGTGGGTTCATTTATTAGGATTTAGCAATGGAGAATAGTTCTCTAGGTTTGTTAAGGGCACGTTTGATAATGTTTTCATTATATTGTCTCTTTTGGTTTAGTGTTTCAGAACAATATATTTGTAGTTTAGAAGAGTAGGCTAGGTGTGAGTCAGGGTCTCGGGTGCGTTCTCCATTTTCGTTCTAGGCGTCTCTAAGCTCCTTTTTAAGGGTTTTGAGATTAGTGGAGAACCAGGGGTTTCTTCTGTGGTGTTTGTAAGGGTGGTGTATTTGTGGGAGTAGGGAACAGCAGAAATGATTTCATTCCATTCTGAGATGAAATGATCAGGGTCCAGGTTTGCTGTTGTTTTAATTGGTCCGTGAGGGGATAGTTTCTTCCAAAAAGTTGGTTGTGTTGAAAGGTTTGAATTTGCGTTTGTGGTAGGGATGGATAGGGTTGTTGGTGTCTAGTGGGAGAGTAGGGTAGGGAGAAAAGGATGATGGCATGGTCAGACCATGGAATTGGTTGTATGGAGTGTTGAACTTGGCCATTTAAGTGAGAATGATGGGGTATAAAAATTAGATCAAGGATGTTTCCTTTAGTATGGGTAGGGTGGTGTAGTATTTGGGTGTGAATTGCAGAGTGTTCATTGCTTGTAGGAAGGAGGAGGAGTGAGTGAGGGGTGTGGAGTAAAGGTTTAGGTCTCCAAGGATTATTAGTGGGCGTGAGGGGGATTGAGGAGAGCAGGCTGTGTCTAAAATAGTGGAGAGGTCAGAGGAGTCAGTCTGAGGAGCTCGATATATAAGGTGCAGTGATAGTGTAGAGTTGGAGACTGTGATGGATTCCATGCCTAGTGTGGAGGTGGATTCTGTAATGGTAAGTTTGAAGGTTGGATCTAGATATGACAGCTACACCTCCTCCTCTTCCATGGATCTATTACATACATTAATAGAATGAGTATCAGGACATATCTGATTTAAGAGGACAGAATCAGTTTCTTGGAACCATGTCTCAGTAAGGCAGAGTATGTCTAGGTTGTTGTCATTTATAAGGTCAGCAATTAAGGGGATTTTATTTCTAGCAGAACGTGTATGATAGGGCACATTTAAGGGGGGGATGGGTGATGTCAGTAGGATTATGAGGCTTAATATTTGGAGTTTAGTATGATAGGTTTGAGTTTATTAGGGCGGTGGTGTGGGATATGGTGGAAATTGTGGGGAAGTTGAAGGGTAAGAGGGCGCCTAGATGAGTGTATTATTGGTATGGGTGTGCCAACTGTTAAAGTGAGGACGTTAGGGAGTGTAAACAAAAGTAATAAATTAAGTTGAGGTAAGACCAAGTGTGCATAAGTATGATTTTCGCGGAGTCATTTTGAGGCTGGTGCAGGAGGGGATAAAAAAGTGAGCGGGCTCAGGGGTAGAGTAATATGTCAGGATGTTTCAGGATACAGTAGTGGATGAATACAATAGTCGGGGTTACGGGCTTTCTAGCATGGGTAAAGTTACAATACAGTATATTAGCTACTTGTAGCATAAGAATACTATCTAGCATAGATAAAGTTTACAATACAGTATATTAGTTACTTGTGGTCTAGAGAATACTCTAGCATAGATAGATTACTTACATTCTGTAGCTATATTTGATGTGATACAGTAAATTTGAGTCTAGGAACAGAGGTTGTAAAGAATAGTATGGGTAGTTTTAGAATATGAGGACAGACAACCTTATAATACTTCTGAGTTTAGATAAAGTAGTTTAAATGATATAATAAGGTAGAGGGCTTACATTTGGCGTTAGAAGAGTTCAGACAACAGTTGAGGCTTGGGTTGCAGTAGTAGAGTGCTGCGTCAACTTCGGAGAGTTAGCTTAAGATTCATTTGGAAGTTAGACGTTGCTCTTTTCTACGGGAGCCTCAGGTGGAGCCTCCGCCTAAGGGCCACGCCAAAGGGCCCTCTGGCGAGGCCCTCAGGCGCGGGCCCCGACAGGCGCGGGCGCCTGCACAGCGCTGGATTTTGAGCAGGCCCCGGCTGACCCGATTGGGTCAGCACGTGTACTGGAGGTGGGCTGATGCTCCGGCGGGCTCAATCCTCCGACTGAGGAGCGGGTGGCACAAGGAGGATGCGCTCGATCAGAGCTGGATTTTTGGGCAGCCCCCGCTGACCCTATTGGTCAGCACGTGTACTGGAGGTGGGCTGATGCTCCGCGGGCTCAATCCTCCGACTGAGGAGAGCGGATGGCACAAGGAGGATGCGCTCGATCAGCGCTGGATTTTTGGGCAGCCCCCGCTGACCCGATTTGGTCAGCACGTGTACTGGAGGTGGGCTGATGCTCCGGCGGGCTCAATCCTCCGACTGAGGAGAGCGGATGGCACAAGGAGATGCGCTCGATCAGCGCTGGATTTTTGGCAGCCCCCGCTGACCCGATTGGTCAGCACGTGTACTGGAGGTGGCTGATGCTCCGGCGGGCTCAATCCTCCGACTGAGGAGAGCGGATTGGCACAAGGAGGATGCGCTCGATCAGCGCTGGATTTTTGGGCAGCCCCCGCTGACCCGATTGGTCAGCACGTGTTACTGGAGGTGGGCTGATGCTCCGGCGGGCTCAATCCTCCGACTGAGGAGAGCGGATGGCACTAGGAGGATGCGCTCGATCAGCGCTGGATTTTTGGGCAGCCCCCGCTGACCCGATTGGTCAGCACGTTGTACTGGAAGGTGGCTGATGCTCCGGCGGGCTCAATCCTCCGACTGAGGAGAGCGGATGGCACAAGGAGGATGCGCTCGATCAGCGCTGGATTTTTGGGCAGCCCCCGCTGACCCGATTGGTCAGCACGTGTACTGGAGGTGGGCTGATGCTCCGGCGGGCTCTATCCTCCGACTGAGGAGCGAGCGGGTTGGCACAAGGAGGATGCGCTCGATCAGCGCTGGATTTTTGGGCAGCCCCGCTGACCCGATTGGTTCAGCACGTGTACTGGAGGAGGGCTGCTGCTCCGGCGGGCTCAATCCTCCGACTGAGGAGAGCGGATGGCACTAGGAGTATGCGCTCGATCAGCGCTGGATTTTTGGGCAGCCCCCGCTGACCCGATTGGTCAGCACGTGTACTGGAGGTGGGCTGATGCTCCGGCGGGCTCAATCCTCCGACTGAGAAGCGCGGATGGCACAAGGAGGATGCGCTCGATCAGCGCTGGATTTTTGGGCAGCCCCGCTGACCCCCGATTGGTCAGCACGTGTACTGGAGGTGGGCTGATGCTCCGGCGGGCTCAATCCTCCGACTGAGGAGAGCGGGTGGCACAGGAGATGCGCTCGATCAGCGCTGGATTTTTGGGCAGCCCCCGCTGACCCGATTGGTCAGCATTGTACTGGAGGTGGGCTGATGCTCCGGCGGGCTCAATCCTCCGACTGAGGAGAGCGATGGCACAAGGAGGATGCGCTCGATCAGCGCTGATTTTTGGGCAGCCCCGCTGACCCGATTGGTCAGCACGTGTACTGGAGGTGGGCTGATGCTCCGGCGGGCTCAATCCTCCGACTGAGGAGAGCGTGTGGCACAAGGAGGATGCGCTCGATCAGCGCTGGATTTTTTGGGCAGCCCCCGCTGACCCGATTGGTCAGCACGTGTACTGGAGGTGGGCTGATGCTCCGGCGGGCTCAATCCTCCGACTGAGGAGAGCGGATGGCACAAGGAGGATGCGCTCGATCAGCGCTGGATTTTTGGGCAGCCCCCGCTGACCCGATTGGTCAGCACGTGTACTGGAGGTGGGCTGATGCTCCGGCGGGCTCAATCCTCCGACTGAGGAGAGCGGGTGGCGGGTGACTTAGGCTGGGTCCTGATCCTAGAGGTGACACACCCCCTGTCCCGCCGCATCAATACTGCAGCAAATATTCCCCAATCAGAAGAGTGCTGCGGCAGTAGGTAACCTATCAGAGAGATACTACAGTAAGCTGATGTAATGTATATATAATGTGTAAGAGTCCCATGCCCGGGGCTCAGTCTTTGGTAGTTATTTGGCTGAGTCTATGCTGGCATAATAAAGGCTTGTTTTCCTAAGAGACTCTGGGTGTTCTGATCTTTGTCTGAGTCCTCCAGTCCCTGAAATTCCCGCAACAATACCACACCAATACTCCATCACCAATGGGCAAATTACCACACAAACAGCCCTGCTTGTAAACCCAAAACTCCAAACTCACCATTCTCCCTTCACAAGGATTAACACCGTGTGAAGCATAAAACTCCTAGCAGGGACATCCAGCCATATCAACTACCACAACCCAGCTTGTAAGCCTCAACTGCACAACCCGAAACCTGCAGCCACCCCTTACAAAAGTCATCACACCTGGAAATTCACCAGTACAAATCAAGTAAGTATAGAGCCTATATCTTCAATCAAGACACATTATTCCTTAATTATCTAACATCTCTCAATTCTTCCACAGCAAACCATAATGCTCAGCAATCAGTTAGTTACTTGCAACTCTCCTGCTGACACTCATCATCTCACTTCATCACACTACCGCTCTTACTGCCATTGCTCAACATATTCCAATAATCTTCAGGACACAATGCTATCAGCACCACAACTCACAATACAACCTCTGGACCAGAAACCACAACAGACTCATACAAATTCAAACCACCCTACATGACAGAAACCTGTCTGACAGCTACAGATACTGTACTCCTCAAACCAGCTCACAACTTCAGAATACACAGCTCTCAATTGCCCTCACACTAGCAGAAGAGGAGGAGTAGTCCTAATTATAGTCAAAAACAGCCTACATTTCAGAATCTCAGAACCTGCATCATCAGATGATCTAGACAGCTTATCAATAACCAACGGCTGAATCGCAATATGTCTAGTGTACAGTGCACCCTCAATTAACACTAACAACTTGACCAATATCCTAGGGAGAGCAAGCGTAAGCAACACTCCAAGAAAACCATTATTGCTTCTAGGAGATTTCAAACTAATCACACTCCTCAAAAACCATAATCACACTCCTCAAAGACCATATAGACAAATACGCCCCACTAGATTAGCATCTGTATGGCTTCCGACCATACCACGGGGATTAAACTGTCATCACATTCCTCGAGACAATGGATACTCTGGACTACCAGCAAAGAGTAAACACCCCCACCCACACAAAAGGAAACACACTAGACCTCATATTTATGCCAAAACTCTTAACATCAGACACCAATGCCTCTCCCAGTCCCATGGTCTGGCCACACCATGATTAACTTCTCCACCCCCATCTATGCCACAAAACACAGATTCTGTACCTTTGACAAGAAAGCCTTCCTGGAATAAATTACACCCCATCTCCTATCCAGAACTTCCAACATAGAAACTATGGTTGCAAACTGGAACCAGACACTACACAGTGCAGCATCCATGCCCCCAACCAAATCTTCATCAAAACACAAACCAAATGCCAGTTGGTACTCCAAAAACCTCAGGAACGTAAAACAAGAACTAAGAAGGACAACCTGAACAAAGACAAAATTCATGCAAATACTAGAACAATACCATAACAGAGTGAACAACGCAAAAAAAAGAACTTCATACAAAAATACTAATGTGCACCCTAACCCATCCAAGAAAGCTATTCAGCATTGTGAAATCCCTAACCACGCCACCCAGTTAGGAGACACCAGAAGTCTCCCCCTAGCCGCAAACCCTAGCAGACTTCTTCCATAACAGAATGGAACACACAAACAATGCACAGTACACTCCGACGGACAACAAATCTAACAAAAATCAATGGATAACCTTTGACTCCATCTCAAAAAATACATTGAACACATAAACAGCAACCTCAACACAACAACCTCACTACTAGATCCATGCCCTGTCAACTCAATCAAAATGGCTAAAACTGAACTGTCCCCCTTCATCTGCAAGCTGGCACAGACCTCTGGAAGAAGGTATCATACCAAATAATTTAAATATGCTGTCAATCTGACCAATTCTAAAAAAATCCTATAGCTGATAAAGGAGACCCTGCCTCATACAGGCCCATCAGCAGCCTACCCTTCATCTCCAAAATAATTGAAAAATAGTACTCCTGCAACTCCAAGACCATATAGACAAATACGCCCCACTAGATTAGCATCAGCATGGCTTCCTACCATACCACGGGGATGAAACTGTCATCACATCCCTAATTGATACAACAACAAGAGATATCGACAAGATCAATCACACATATATCCTAATCTTCTTGGACATAACTGTAGTGTTTGACTCCATTCCACACAGCCTCCTACTTGCCAGATTAAAGTCCATTGGAGTTGGTGGCACCCCCCCCCCCTCAAATGGATGTAATCATACCTCTCAGACCCCTAACAACAAGTATGCACAGGAACAAACAAATCAGCCTCATACAAACACAACAAGGGAGTCCCACAAGGTTCCGCTCTATCCTCACTTCTCTTCAACATTTTCATCCAACCCATATGCTCCATTTTCACAAGCACAACATTCCATACAGGATTTATCCAGACAATATCATGATGTTCACTCCCTATGAAATCTACAACCCAAAACTATACAAAATTTATTCATGCTTCCAAGAAATATCACAATGGCTGTTTGAACACTGACTACAGATCAACCACAAGAAAATGGATGTCCTACACATATCCAGAAACAAATCACTCTCACCCCCCAAAACTATCAAAATAGATAACATTGAACTTGAAACCAAACATGAAGTAAAATACCTGGCGTAACAATCAACCAATATTTCACCTTCACCCCCTACATCAACAAAACTGCACAAGCAATATACTTCGAAATAAAGACCCTACACAACCTATTCTAGCAACCTCAGACTTACGATCTGTACTCCGAGCACTCATATTCCCCATACTGGACTTCTGTAATAGTATATACCAAGGACTCCCCAAACATGCTCGCCACAAGCTACAGCTGGCCTAAAACACGGCAGCCCGCAACCTTGCAAATGCAAAAAAGAGTGACCACATCATGTCAATTTTGAGAAACCTACACTGGCTACCTGTACAAAGCAGAGTCAAATATCAGTCCTCCATGATATTCTTCAAAGCATTACACAGGCAATACTCGATATACCTAGAATCTCTCATCGGCACATCAACCATACACAAAACAAGGCAGAAGTGTAACGCTAAACTTCTTGACCTACCAGCAAAAATAACTCTTATAAACCAAAACACTCACAATTAAGCCTTCTCCACATATGCAGCACCCGAACTGTGGAATGAATTCCACAGCAGCCTCAGGAAAACTCAGGAACTAAAGAAATTTCACAAAGACCTCAAAACGCTTCTATTTAAGGAACACTTTAATACCTGAGCGCTGCTCTTCCCTGAACATTGCTCTCCCCTTCACCAACCTCTTGGACACGCTCACATGTCCCTCCTTATGCTCCTCCCACCCCCTCCCTGGCCCCCACCCTCTTCTGTACATAGTTTACTGTATGTAAGTACGAACTGTTAATACGTTACTACTGTTAAATAACTAAGGGTCCTGTTTACTAAGCATTTTTCCCATAGACACAAAGGGGCATGTTTACTAAACTGCGGTAATGTCATTTGCGTTAGGTACCGCATTGATGAAACAGATGCCCATATAAAGGAGTGGGCGGGGCAGCACTAAAGCTGTGTCAGATAAGGCGCGTCAGAAGGCATCCTATGAGGCACAGTACAAGGCACCTTATTAGGCGCAGTACCATACCATCCAGTGATTATTGGATGAGAGAAGATTACCCACTATAACATCAGAAACACTCTCCCCATTCATAAGCAGAAAGTCTAGTATGGCTCCCTCGCATGTGGGTTCCATTACTAGTTGCCAGAAACATTTCCCCTGTAGAAAATCCAGGATCTCTTTACTTCTAAATGACACTGCAGTAGGGATGCCCCAATCAAAATCTGGCATACTGAAATCACCTGTCAGTAGCACTTCGCCTTTCATAGCAAATACTATGAATGTCTTCAATTTTTTTTTATACTGTGTTCTTTAGAATCAGTGTGGTTTACATGCATACTAAGAGGTACTTTTAATTCCCTTGTCCCAGAAGGGTTCACAATCTAAATGTACCTGAGGTAATGGAGGGTTAAGTGGCTTGCCCAAGGCCACAAGGAGGGACCCTGGGACTAGAGCCCCAGTCCCTCTGGCCTGAGGTTGTTTGTCCCCATGTGGGAATTGAACCCCCAGCCTTCTGGCTTGAGGTAACCTGTCCCAACTACTGAACCACTCCTCCCTCAATTAAATTTCCGCCCACTTCTGCCTGTGAAAGGAGGACTATAAATATCACACCAGTGCAAATAATGATCTAGGTGTGGATCCATACAAATCCACACCTATAGCACCACAAAAAGATTGAAAAAGTAACTTACACAGTTTCTTAATTTACATTTCCCACAGTGACAACCAAAATATATAATCCCATCTAAATATCTATCCTAGCACTATCACCATTCTCCTACAATTACCCCTACATTCACAGATATACCCACACAAAACACATTTCCTACAATCCTTTTAACACATAATCTCACTCCATGCCCACCAATATACACAATACCACCCAACACACACATTCATCTACCCCTACACACCCCTTCTTAGAGCACACCACATATACACACATACCAATACTTCTCAGACATGCATACATATTCAACCCCCACACATTTAACACACATACAACTCCATATGCATCCCTTCTTATGCAAATTAATGTTTTCCAAGCTGTCCAAATATCTTTCTGTTTTTTTTTCTTTTTTTGCAGCAGCAGCAGTTCAGGAATTTTGCAGAGTAGAAGCCAAGATCATTTGCAAACTGAAAACATAGAGAACAGTTATCTAAGCTTGTTTGTGCACATCTGGAACATTATTACTCCCTAGAGTTTTGTGTAAAAGATTATTTAATGCTGCATTTCCATAACAATAAAAAACATTATTTTAGCTGCAATGACACACTTTCAGTGACTATAGAACTACTTTAAACATCAGAGTTGCATAGACTGAAATGATGAGTTTTCTTCCAGTCAACAGTATACTATTCTTTACACATTTCTGAGGAAAAAAAGTATTATTTTGGGGACAAAGCATGTACTTAAAAAACAAACTGAAATGCAACAATAAGATAAGTTTCTGTCCCTTAAGTTAATACTCAGGGGAAGCCACTTTGGCAGCAGAGCTGCAAGTCTGTTGGGATAGGCCTTCACTAACTTTGCAAGCCATTCTTCTTCACAAAGCTCTGTCAAGTTCCTTTGGTGAATGCTGATGAGTAATCTGCTCTGACTAGACCATTCAGGTACATTTAACTTAGCCACTGTACAGTAGATTTGACTTTGTTCTTTTGGTTGTGGAGTTCAATTCCAGAGAGCATTAAGTTTTCACCAAAGACTTTTCTGCACTTTCACAATTCCTTGTCCTCTTTGTCCCAAAAAGTGTTCCACTCTTTTCCAGTGAGAAACATTCCCATAACATGATGCTGTCACTCACTATGTTTTAAACATGGTGCAAGCATACCACTTTGCATTTCAGGCCAAAAATATGTATTTTAGTTTCATCAGACCACAAAGCATTTTGCCATGTGGCAATAGTATCTCCTGAATGTTCTTAGCAAACTTCAAATGGGATCCAAGACTGACTTTAGTGAGTAATTGCTTCATCTCCAGGAACAAGCAGGAATAAGTCCTCACATATGGGTACGTCGGAACCGACGGAGCCTGCGCGGGAAAGCTCCCCAGCTTCCCAGAAAGGAAGCTTTTGGGGCCTCCCACTGCATATGCGCGCTGCCTTCCCGCCTTCCTGACCAGCTCTCCTCAGTTTCTCTTTTTCCGCGGAGCCAGCAGGTCGTGTTCCTGTCACCGCTGAAGAAATTCTTGTTTTAGTTTGTTTCTTTAGACCGCGTACCTGCCTTCCCCATACCGAAACCGGTACCGCCGGTCTCTCTCTTTCTTTCTTAAAAAAAAAATAAATCTTTATTTTTGCACAACTTGGTGGCTTCGGTTAGGCCTCAGGCCTACACAAATTCTCCTCATGGAGAAACCAGCCCCTGGTTTCAAGAAGTGTACCAAGTGTAGTGCTGTTATTTCTGTCACAGACACCCATGACTGGTGTCTTACATGTTTGGGACCTGACCACTCCATTCCGGACTGCCCTTCCTGCTCCCAGATGTCTAAACGTGGGTTGCAGAACCGGGCCAACAAATTCCATGTGCTGTTTGCTTCAGATAATCCAGCATCACAGTCATCCAGGTCTTCCTCTCCGGATGGATCTCAGGTAACCAAACCTTCTTCGGGCAGGTCCTCAAAGAGCAAATCTCCTTCAAAGCATCGAGAGGCTCTCACTTTTGAATCTGAGGATCCTGCCCCAGCCAAACAACCCCGGCGGGAAGCTCTGGCTTCCAAAGCTCCATCTATGGGGTTACAGGTTGACATTGATGGCACGGCCTCGACTGATCACCTGTTAGACTGCTCTGGGGTACCGGCCCATACCGGTACCGACATCCAGGCAGCAGTGGCGTCTATGAGCAATACTGTTCAGACCATGCAGCAGGCCATGCTGGCTTTCTTTAAAGCTGCGACACCCTCGGTACCGCATCCAGCGGTTCCGGGTCCGGTTCCGGTATCGTTTCCCATATCGGAACCGAGACCATCGTCTTCCAAACGCAGATCGGTTCCGCATGCCGGATCCGGGTTTTCACCCGATACCGATCCCATACCCGGTACGCCCGATGTCGATACTGAACGGTATGCGTATCGTGCGTTGGAAGCAAATAGAGGATACTCTGATTCTTCTGAGGATTTTGACTCCTCTGAGGACTCTGATGAGCTGTCTCTAGTTCTTCCTGAAGATCCTTCTTCCCCAAAGAGGAGAATGTCTCCACCAGAGGATTTGTCCTTTCAAGACTTCATTATAGAACTAGCTAAATGACTTTCTATTACCACATCCTCTGAAAAAGAACCTAGATCAAAGAAACTGGATATTTTAGGATACCCTAAGGTTCCTAAAGAGGCAGTCACCCTGCCTATCCATGAAATCCTTCAAGAACACTTGATGGACTTATGGGAGGCTCCTCTAACGTTGTCTCCTTATTCTCGTAGGTTGGACACCATGTACCGGGTCCCTCCTTCTCCTGGTTTTCAAAAGACTCAGCTGCCTCACCATTCCATTGTGGTGAAGTCTGCGCTGAAAAGATTAAGAGTACCAAAAGGCACTCTTCTACCCCTCCAGGGTGAGAATGTAAGACCCTAGACTCTTTTGGTAGGAAAATCTTCCAGGCTAGTATGCTTATAGCCAGGATTAATTCATACAGTCTGTATATGGGCATGTTTCTCAGGGAACTTGCCCTAAAGGTACGGCATTTTGCCCCCTTTATCCCTGAGGATAAAAAGGAGGAGTTCATTTCTATAGTGAAACAGCTTCTAGATGTTTCTAAGTTCTCCAACAGAGCAGCCTTTGATTCCTTTGAAGGTGCCGGTAGAGCTTCGGGCATTGCCATTGCAGCCCGACGACTTGCTTGGCTCCAGGCCTCTGACCTAGAACCCTGGGTCCTGGATGGCTTACGGAATCTGCCCTGTACAGGTGAGAACTTATTTGGTAAAGACTGGCAAATTAAAGCCACTCAAATGGACGCAGAAAATGCTACCTTAGATAGACTTTCTAAGTCTACCTCTACTCCTGCCAAGAAAAAGTCTTTCAAGAGGCCTTACTACAAGAAGGCCAGATTTTCCACAAATACTGGCCAACAATCTTCTCAGCCTCGCTTTGCTGCTAAACGTCAGCAGCCTAAACAGGCAAGGTCAAAGCCTGCAGTGTCTGCCACGCCTCAGCAGGCTCAACCCCTTCAGGGGTTTTGACTTGCCCCTAGAGAACTTAACCTTTCTGGCTCTAGAACAACCAGAGCCCCTCACCATTCCCGGAAGGTTAGCTCACTTTGCTCCCAGATGGGGGCAAATTACATCAGAGCAATGGACCCTCTCTATCATCAGAGAGGGCTACAAACTTCATTTTTCCAACCTTCCTCCATATACCATGGTGAGGCACTTCAATTCTCCCCCATCTCTCCTGGGCCTGTTGGGTCAGGAAGTCTCTTCTCTCCTTGCCCAAGGGGCAATAGAAGAGGTTCCTCTTCTTCAACAAGGGACAGGATTCTACTCCCCTTATTTTCTCATACCAAAGAAGACAGGGGGATTCAGACCTATCCTAGATCTGAGAGAATTGAACAAATTTCTGTACAAGGAGAAATTCAAAATGCTTTCTCTAGGCATTCTCCTTCCATACCTTCAGAGTCAGGATTGGCTTTGTTCTCTAGATCTCAAGGATGCGTACACACATATACTCATCCACCCATCCCACAGAAAATATCTAAGATTTCTGTTTCAGGGAAAACATTTCCAGTACAGAGTACTTCCCTTCGGTCTAGCCTCTGCTCCAATAGTGTTCACCAAATGCATGGCAGTTGTTGCTGCATTTCTAAGAGGTCTGGGAATTTTTGTATTCCCATATCTGGACGACTGGCTCATCTGAGCTCCATCTCAGTCAGAGGCCCAGATTTCCCTGGACAGCACAAGGCACATTCTGCAGTATCTGGGACTGGTGGTAAACCTTCCCAAGTCTCAACTTATCCCTACTCAGTCTCTGGAATTCATAGGGGCCCAGTTGGACACCACCACTGCAAGGGCCTACCTACCTCAAGTCCGGGGCCAACGTCTGGTGTGCTTGGCCTCCCAAGCTCAGTCCAGCAGTCACTTGACAGCCAGAGAAATGCTGCGACTTCTGGGCCACATGGCCTCAACGGTTCACGTGGTGCCCTACGCTCGTCTTCATATGAGAGCAGCTCAATGGACCTTGGCCACCCAGTGGACTCAAGCATCAGGAGCGCTCTCCGACCAAATCCTCACCTCAAAGCGTCTGTTTTGGTCCCTCCAATGGTGGGTGTCCACCAAGAATCTGTTGTTGGGGGCCCCCTTCCAACCTTTGTTGCCCCAAGCAACCCTCACAACAGATGCCTCCCAAACAGGGTGGGGAACCCATCTATAATCCCTCTCCACTTAGGGTACTTGGTCTCCACAGGAGACCACCCTTCACATCAACCTCCTGGAACTGCGAGCAATCTTCTTTGCCCTCAAAATCTTCCATACCCTCCTTGTCAACCTGACCGTCCTAGTTCAGACAGACAATCAGGTGGCCATGTTCTACGTAAACCAACAAGGAGGGACAGGCTCTCTGTCGCTTTGCAACGAAGCTCTCAGATTATGGGCCTTCGCCAGAGAGCATCAAATTCATCTTCTGGCAGTATATCTTCCAGGGGTTCAAAACTCTCGGGCAGACAGACTCAGTCGAGTTCTGCTTTCACACGAATGGTCCCTACATATGGACCAGATAGGCAGAATCTTTCAGGAATGGGGAACCCCGGACATAGACCTCTTTGCAAGTCCGTGGAATGTCAAACTTCCCCGGTTCTGTTCCAGGACTCCGTGTCAGGGAGCTCAGGCCAACGACGCCTTTCTCCTGCATTGGGGTCAGGAATTCCTATATGCCTTTCCACCCATTCCTTTGATTCCCAAGACTCTGTTCAAACTCCAGAGGGATCACGGATCGATGATCCTCATAGCTCCACGCTGGCCACGCCAAGTGTGGTTCCCTCTTCTTCTGCATCTCTCCCAGGGACCCTCCCTGGACCTGGGAGCTGCGCCAGACCTTCTGTCTCAGGAGGAGGGGACTTTGTGGCACCCAAACCCAAAGTCCCTACACCTCAGAGCTTGGTTACTGAAGGCCTAAGCCTTCATGACTTCAATCTTTCTCAACCAGTGAAAGATATCCTTCATGCCTCTAGGAAACCCTCCACGAGGCGTTCCTATGCTTTCAAATGGAAACGCTTTTCCATTTGGTGTGCTCAACAGGGTCTTGACCCTCTAGCACTTCCTTTGAATTCTCTACTAGACTATCTCCTGCATCTTTCTAATGCAGGCCTTAAGACGAATTCAGTAAGAGTCCATTTGAGTGCTATTGCAGCATCCTTAAAACCTATAAATGGACAACCTGTCTCCTCTCATCCGCTTATTGCAAGGTTCATGAGAGGCCTGACTCTAACTAAGCCTCCCATCCGACCTCCTCCGGTAGCATGGAATTTGAACCTAGTTCTAGGTCAGCTTATGAAGCCACCTTTTGAACCGTTGGTTTCTACCTCCTTGAAATTTCTTTCCTGGAAGGTCCTTTTCCTTATTGCAGTCACTTCGGCTCGCCGCATCAGTGAACTACAGGCCTTAGTGGCTCATCCACCTTATACTAGGTTTCATCATGATAAGTTGGTCCTTAGGACGAATCCCCACTTTATGCCCAAAGTGGTCTCGCCTTTTCATCTTAATCAAGAGGTATATCTACCTGTCTTTTTCCCGGCTCCTCATGCATCCAGTGCAGAGAGGAACCTTCATACTCTAGATTGTAAAAGAGCTCTCGCCTTTTACCTCAACAGGACTCAGCCACATCGAAAGTCTTCCCAACTTTTTGTGGCTTTTGATCCTTCTCATTTGGGACTTCCAGTCTCCAAACGTACACTTTCCAATTGGATTGCTCAGTGTATTTCCTTTGCTTACCAGAGTAAAAACATTTCTCTGGAAGGCCATGTCACAGCTCACAATGTGAGAGCCATGGCCACTTCTATGGCTCATCTTCACTCTGTATCCATAGATCAGATCTGTCGAGCCGCCACCTGGGCCTCGGTTCATACCTTCACAGCCCATTACTGTTTGGACAAGGACTCCCGCCGGGATGCCTTGTTTGGTCAGGCTGTCCTCAAACACCTGTTCCATACTTGAACAACTCCTGCCCACCTTCCCAGGATGGATGCCTGAGATCCATACGAAGATGGCGAACCCTTGGAAGGGGATCTCCCAGGCATCTTAGCTAGGGAGTCCCCATATGTGAGGACTTATTCCTGCTTGTTCCTGGAGATAGCACAGTTACTTACCTGTAACAGGTGATCTCTGGGAACAGCAGGAATTAGTCCTCACAACCCACCCACCTCCCCTAGGAGTTGTATCTTCTATCTATCTTCCTTTCCTCTCTCTATTGTCTCAGCTATAAACTCGAACTGAGGAGAGCTGGTCAGGAAGGCGGGAAGGCAGCGCGCATGTGCAGTGGGAGGCCCCAAAAGCTTCCTTTCTGGGAAGCTGGGGAGCTTTCCCGCGCAGGCTCCGTCGGTTCCGACGTACCCATATGTGAGGACTAATTCCTGCTGTTCCCAGAGATCACCTGTTACAGGTAAGTAACTGTGATCTCCACCACAGTTCCATAAAGGCCAGATTTATAGAGTGTTTGGGATATTGTTATCAAATGCAAATGTTTGACCAGTTTTACCAGTGGAAGATGTTCTTTCAAAGTTGCAGTTAGCTTCATGGTTGCCTTACTGATCAGTCTCCCTCTTGGTTGGCATTGAATTTGGAAAGACAGCACTATCTAGATCAGTGGTTCTCAACCTTTTTTGTACCGTGACCCCTTTTACCATTGGTCAACTTGTGATGACCCACAATGATAAAATCAAATGCGTCTCTCTTCCTTTACTGTTAACGCATTGTCACTGTAATCATTTGTTGAATTAAATTATAGGCCTTTGCAATATGTTTTTATTTATTTTATTTTATTTATTTATTTATTTATTTATTTATTTAACAGCTCTTATATACCGCGCTATTTGACATCAGTGCGGTTTACATTAAACAAAATACACTCAGATTTAGAGAACTTGGCCAAGTTACAGGTAACAGGGGAATAAAACAAGGATTAACTGGGGAATAGCATATAAATAATTAAATAAAAGCAATTACATAAGACTAGAGATCTTGAGTGGGTATATAGACATGTCATAAATAACATTTAACAGAATATAAAATTTACTTATTTAAACCACAATAATTAATCACAATAACAAGTAACAATATTTGATTTTTAAATTATTATGATTTTGTAGTCAACAGTTTTAATATGCTTTATTCAAAAAGACTGACGAAGGGCAAAAATGTTAGCGTTGTCAAACCTAAAAAGTAGGCCTATGCTATCAGTGCGAAGGTTGTGCTTGCTTCCTTCTCGCAAGATGTGAAATTCTCGGCTCAGTCTTTGCGAGAGCACAACAAAGATCATCTTCTGTAGCAAGTCTATTTTGGTATTTACTCTTGATAAGCAACAAGCTTGAGAAGCTGGTTTCACACAGATATGTTGCTGGAAATGGAAGAAGTAGACGCAACACAATCTCAGACAGTCCAGGATAGAATTGAAAATACTTCATCCAGAATTTAATTACTGACATTGAAAAAAAATCATTTTTCGCTGCATCGCTGGTAATGAGTTCAATGAACTCTTCTTGTGCAATCTCAGGAACATCCTCAACTTTAACTGTGAATGGACTTCTGGCAAGTGCAAATGGTGTGCCAGGTAAATTTGGAAAATACGCTGAAATTTCTTCTTCCAGCATTTCTAAGTGCTGCTTGACAGAAATTATAATTCCATTTCTTGTGTCAAATTCAATCCCATTTTCTTAAAAGAAAGCGGATAAGTTGAGCAACATGTACGTTCTATTTCAGCTAACTTTTTCTGCCAAAGCCGAAGTTTCATTTGAAACACTTGGATCTTTTCAGACAAATCTAGGCACGTTGCGTTTGGTCCTTGCAGTGATAAATTTAATTTGTTCAATACTGCAAAGAAATTAAACAAATAATTTTAGTCCACAAATGGGGACAAGAAAAAGGAAAACAAATATAAAGATAAGAAAAAGAGAAACCCAAGAGGCAGGTAGGGGTAGGGCACATCCCTTGACTATAACCCACACTTCCCAGGAGTGATCAGGGCGGGTTATAGTCAGGGGATGTGGACTTGACTGAGTTCCTAGAGTTCATTTGGAGATAATCACTGGCTGAACTATCCTGATCGTATCTTCTGCTCTGGAATCAGACTGGGGTATTGTATTGTGCTTGTTTTGCAGGAATACTAATGTGAGTTTTGGGGTTCAAAATTGTGAATATTTCCTGATTTTTCTCCTTAGGGGTATGTTTACTAAACAGTCTTAACGTCGCAGCAGTGGTATTATCGCGTGATAAGTGACATTATCGTGTGATATTATCGCGCGATAACGCAGCGGCGGCGGCGTTAAGGCACACTAACGCTGTGAAATCCGGGTCTGAAGGGTGGAGTAAGGCTTCCCAGAGGGTGGAGAGAAGGGGTCAATGGGCGGAGAGTGGGCGGGGAGAGGCTCCAGGCACACTAACGCTGTGAAATCCGGATCTGAACACTAACGCCAGTGAAACCCTCGCGTTAGGCACATTAGCAGGAAAAAGAAACCATTTAAGTCAGCAATGTGCAGCAAAGGCAGGGAAACCCAGGAAAGTGATAGTTGTGATACATGTGCAGGAACCAAAAAGGCAAATAAACATATAAAATGATCAGAACCACATTTAAAATCCCAATAACCAAGCTGGCCAATAGTGATATTAATGATAAACATAAAGCAACACTACTGACAAAATGTAAAAATTAAGATATCATGTTTGGAAGGGTCTATGCTCTGTCCCCCTACAAAGTGAATGATCCCACATTGAAATAGCGCTGATCAGGGTTTCTGTCGTTTAGATGGGGCAGGTTTGTTATGGCGTGCACATGTGCAGCAACAGCAGAGTGGGCACGTAGGAAAGAGCAACTGTACTGATGCTGTAAATGGGATACAGGGGGCTGCAGGCGGCACATGCTGTGGTCCAGCTGGGGCACAGTGTGGACTAGGCAGATGCCTAGGTGGCACATAGGAATGCCAAAACTGTAAATCAGCAAGACAGCAACTGATGAGGGTCCAATATGGGCACGAGTGTGTGTCCCACAGTGTCATAGGGGATATTACCTAGCAGGTAACCTCAAGGGCACATAACATTGGCAGGCGGGTAAAGGGGAAAGCGCGCATGTCCATGTAGGCACCCCTACCTGAGAACCCACACCATAGGCAGCTGCCTACCAGCACACTGGATGGCCTGGGACTGCGCACCACCAGCACCTCCAGCACAATGGCATGGCAGCATGGTGGCCGAGGGGTGCTGGTGGCGGAGGGGGCAGTGGCATCTGCTCACGCAGACCACGGCCAAGCCCCATTTATGTGGGTGCCGTGCACTGCAACAGACAGGGTCTGTCTAATGAACAGTCATGGTATCCCCCAGGGAATGATCTGTCCCTGTGGCAACAGTGTGGTGCAGTATACACAGCCAGTGTGTTCAGGAGCAGAAAGTCACAAGTTCAAGTCCCAGCTGTGGCTCCTGCCAACCCTGTCCCCATATTTTACCCAGTAATAAAGACAAAACCTTTATTGCAGATAAAATAAACATGCCTGAAACGCCTATATTTTACCCTACAGAGCACAGACACCATAAACATGTGCAATCCCTAGAGCAGAGTTTCCCAACTGCAGTCCTGGAGGGCCAAACACCACTCAGGTTTCATGCTGTCCCTAATAAATATGCCTGTGCTGCATTTGTATGTGCCGGCCCCATTGTATGCAAATGTATCTCATGCATATTCATTAGGGACAGCATGAAAACCTGAACAGTGTTTGGCCCACCAGGACCGGAGTTGGGAACCTCTGCCCTAGAGCAGCGGCCAACAGGGGCATAAACTCCCACACCCACAGGCTCCACTATCCAAAGCCTCATGGAGAGTCAGGCTGTTGGGCCCTGCATGGAGCAGCATCTCCCAATACTGGCACCTGCATACCTTAGCAATGCCATCCTAAACTTGGCAACACATTCCACATATATCAAAAGGTTGCTATAATTAATGTCAGCTAACAAATCCTAAGTAAAACACAATTTGTTGATAGAGATTCATCATAGCAACCTTTCTGATATCTGTGGAGTGTGTTTCAGTTATTGATTCTGACAGTGTTTACCACCCCAGGGAGTGACCCTAACAGTATTGAGTACCATAGCAATGCCTGCACTGTGCGCAGGACTGGTGTGGCAGCCAGGGCTGCCACAAACCTCTATATTTACACAATGCTGGCATAGGTGTGGGAGTGTGTGTCTGTCTATCCAGTGTGTTGTGGCTGCCTACTCCTTACTGAGCCCACATTGCTTGCACTGTTTCCAGTGTTAGCCTGCCAATGTGCATAATGAGGAGCAAGGTACTGTGGGTATGGCCCGGACAGGGTGGCATGGGCAGGATGCATTTGCACAGGGTATAGGGCAATGGCTGGGACATTGTAGTGCCCAACCACCACCTGCACAGACAGGTTGGCCACAGCATGTCATGCTGGGAGCTCGCTCTCACCCTGACTGAGCAGTGACCACGGCATGGCTAGGTTCTCCATAGTGCTGTACAGTGTTTTTCTCAAGTGATATTTATGGGTTCTTTTTTCTGGGGTCCAATCACTGACATACCTGTGTGATGTGTGTGCTGACATCCCAGTTTTGGGTGCACACAGTTCCTCCAGGAACATGTACTAGCTAGCAGACTGTCTGCAGTTAGCATAAGTATGGCTGCACCACCTTGCAGGGTACAGCAGGTGCACACTGACTGCTCTCTGCTGGTGAATGTCAGATCATAGTAGGGGGCAGCTGAGCTGACTGGGCCCACTACCTATCTGCCAGTGGCCCTGTCCTCAATTGCAGATCTTCAGCAGCTGTCTGTTTGCCACCAGGACTGGGGTTGCTGGTCCCACAGCCTGTCCTCATGTATCTCCTTTACAAAGGGTGAGAGTGTGGGTTTGTTGGGGGCAGATCATGTCCCCCACCCTGAACCAGAGAGGGTGGTTTGCTAAGTACATTGTCACCATGTGAGCCCTGACACACCCCTGCTCCCTAAACAGTTGACCATAGCAAGCACAATGGATATGCACTATGCTGTGTGCATCATGGTCCACAAGGCGCAGACATGATTGACGATTACAAATGGACACAGAGACCTCCTAAAGGTGTCTGCAACAAATACCTGTCACACACTGGCACTGACAGAGACCTACAGTACAGCCCACCTCAACCAACCCGGGTACTGTGGATCTGGTGCTGGCCACTCCATTAAACCCTCAGGGTGAGCACAGAACACACACATTGGCATGGCCTGTGGGTACTCTGTGCCAGTAACACACACGGTCATTCCCCCCTACCAAGCTGACGTGCTGTAGAGGTGCATACCCCATCTGGTGAGCAGATGTAGACTGCTGTTATGCATGTGAATTGCATTATGGGTACTGTTGGTTCTATCCTATCCTGGTAGCCATGGCAGACAGTTTTATGGTGATGTGCACTCTTTCTGTAGCCAGCCATTGGCATGCTAATGCCCATAGTGATGTAGCACAATGGTTAATGCAATGACTTCAGTAGCAGAGGTCATGGGTTTGATTCCTCTCTGTTCCCCTTTTTTTTATGGCTGCCCTATACAACTACGTTTCATTCATGTAACAGTCATATCTGTGCAGATCTGTGCTGCCGCCACATTATACCCTCATCACTGTTGCCATCCTTCTGTCCGTCTATGTGTATGTGCCAGCTGTGTGGCGTCCTGCCCTAATGTGCAGGCTGCTATCCCATGTCCTGCACTGGCACACTTTTCTGCATTGCGGCTCTTCATGCTTGCCTCTCCTGTGTCTGCTCTGCATGGCACTGCTCTCCTCTGTCCTCCTGTCATTGCACTTATCCTGCCACCTCTACCTCCTCTGGTGGACACGTATCCCCATCCTCTGCCACACACTGTCATTGTTGCACTGTATATTACCATCACCCTGTGCATCGGTACAGCTGCCCCCGATATGTTTGTCCACTTTACCTGCTGCCACATGGGCTGCACGCAGATTTGGCTGGTCCATGAGCTCCGTCATCTACTTCCTTCCATCACTTGTTCATTGCCTTTCCTTGGTGCTCTGTGCAGTGTTATGGTTACATCTGTGTTTAAGCCATACATTTCATGCTTGTGACTTTGGGGCACCTTTGTGCCCCTGGGCACCATCTCCTGTGTCACCTTGGCATCCCTGGGGCATCTTTCGCGGCACCTTAGGTTTGGCCAGCTTATGGGGCGCCTTATATGCTGCCTTGGAGGGTGCCAACCTTTCCTGCCGCCCTCTGGGGCACATTATGACCTACCTTGGATGACGTTGTGCTTTATGATGTGCCTTATTGTGCGCCCTAAAAGGTGCATTAGGTTGCGGCACTGGGGTGAGGCTTTTTTGGCTGGCAGTGCAAATTGTTGGGATGTGTCTGACTGTTACAAGCAGGAAAAGGGATTACCTCAGACAGTCTTTTAACTGAGCCCATTAGGGGATCAAATGCATGACCACTGTATCAGCAGTCAATGCATTAACCAGTGTGCTACACCTCTGTTGTTGTGACTGCAGCTCAGTGCGCCTAATTAAGGCTAACATGCTTTAACGTGTCACAGCTCTCTCTATCGTGCGATAATGGACTTTATCGCGCGATAACCCGAAATGCTACCTTAAGACCGGAACGCCCACTACCTTATATGGCATTCATCACAGTAAGACTGCAACTAACGCCGGTAACATTAAGACAGTTTAGTAAACATACCCCTTAGTTTCTGTTCCAAGGAGGAGATAGTGAAGCTGTGAGATCCCCAGCCAACCGCAGCTGTTTATCCCCCTACCTGCCTCTTGGGTTTCTCTTTTTCTTATCTTGTATTTTTTTTTCCTTTTTCTTTTCCCCATTTGTGGACTAAAATTATTTGTTTAATTTCTTTATGTAATTCCTTGCTCATTGTGATTTTTCTGGGATCATTCAGTGTTACCTGAAAGTTATGTGATAATTTGTACAAATACCTCCCCTTTTTTTATAGGCTGTATTATCTAAACAAAATTTTAGACAGTGCTAGAGAGAAGCTAGCTGATTGCCATTTTACATATGGGT
The DNA here is from genome assembly GCA_033557465.1 of Ichthyophis bannanicus. Classification (NCBI taxonomy): domain Eukaryota; kingdom Metazoa; phylum Chordata; class Amphibia; order Gymnophiona; family Ichthyophiidae; genus Ichthyophis; species Ichthyophis bannanicus. The sequence goes on from CM066035.1 coordinate 436,641,155, forward strand.
ACCAATGATATAGGAAACTGTTCATATGAAGGACCCATAAAGCAGCTGGAGTTCCTGAAGTCTCCATACGCGAATGAGATGATGCAGAGAAGAGGGATTTAGATTTCTTAGAAACCTAGCAACGTTTTGAGAAAGGGAGAGCCTTTTTCAAAAAGGGCTCCATTATAACTGGAGATGGGACTAAGTCGCTGCAGTAATGTTTAAAAGAGAAGCTTTCAAAACTAAAACATGGGGCAATGCTGACAGCCCCTCAGGAGCATATGTTTTGAAGTATACTAGGAAACATGTAAGTAAGGACATCCTCAGCTGCAATATGCTGATCAGAGGGCAGGCTGTGGGGGAGATCGGTGCGCTGGTCTTCCGATCGCACCCGCTGCCGCTGGTAAAAGTAAAGCCCTTTGAAGCCTCTGGATTGGCCATGGGTGCGCTGTTCGGGGAGGAGCTTGGCTTCCCTCTCACTCACCCGACATCGATCGGGGTAACTGGGCTGATCCGATCATGGTCTGTCTTCGCGCCCGATGGCGCTTACAATTTAAAATGCAGTTCCTAGGCCCTGATTGGTCTGCGGTCTGTGATCTGCCTGCTCCGAAGGATTGGGGAGGAGCTGAGCTCACCCACTCCATTGTAGACCGCTGATCGGGGCTCCGGTGTGGGCAGGGGGAAGCGGCTGCAGAGTTTAAATGTCCCGTCAATCGGCCGGCTCAGGAGGATCGAGTAGTAGCTGAGCTCACCCGCTTCTTTGTAGACTGTCGATCGGGACTCCGATGCAGTAATCTGCCGCTGCCGAGAAGTGGACTCGGCAGCGGAAGCAACGTGCAACCCCTGGCAAATCCTGAGGCGACCCCTGTGGGGGTCGCGACCCACAGGTTGAGAACCCCTGATGTAGATAGAAACTTGGTAGTGCCATATACCTTCTCAGAGCTGTTTTTGAGTGGGTACATAGTGGTGTGGAGTACTGGCCCTGCTAAAATTGACCCATGGTCTTCATACTGTATAATAATGAACGAGCCCTGCCAAAATTTTTTTTTTTTGCTAGGAAAAATGCATTGCACCTTCCACTTCAGAAAAATTGTCCTGAACAGGTTTCAAGGGATATTCAAAGATTTTGTAATTCCTTTACCTCTGACTGTCCTTTTTCTCAACGTTGTCCCACTGCTCTTTTTCCAGGTCCTTTCCGCTTTTAGAAACTAACAGAAAACTGTTCAAATTTACCCTGCTATTATTTGAATCAGAACAGTTTAATACAGGTAGGACCAATTCAGGTAGAGGGTAATTATAATGGGTGCCAAGTAAAAACACTTTTTAAGGTGCCTAAATTAAGCCTGTTATAAAAATAAGTAAGCGCCTACTTGTCTTTAGAAAATATTAGGCTGAGCTGCAGAGATCATGCATTAGATTACAATATAGATGGTATAAATGCCCGTGTCTAAACGTTTTCAAGAATGTGCATAAATTATAGACGTTCAATATCTACACACATACTCGTATGCTCTGCTCATAATCCATCCACACCCTGCCCATGGCATGCAACATGTGCCCTTTTACTCTGATCGGTATTTTATAAGTAATTTATGCATGCACGTAGCCACTTAAGCGCATAAATGATTAAAATACCAATGTTTATTCACGTTGTTAGTTCCTAAAGATAGGAGCCTCCTTATAGAATTACCCTCTTGGTGTGTAATTTTAAAGAAGATTAGTTGTACTAGATCTTAAAGTATTTAGGATTGTTATAGATATAGAAGTACAAGGGGTAGACACTTATCCAACCAAGCTGTTCTGTGTTTTTTCTACTGTATTTTCTAAGGTTTCAGGGAATGTATTTTTCATTCAGTTATTGTTGGGAAGGATGTGTGGATACATGGAATACTGTTTAATGCTTTTGATCTCCAAGTTATAATGTAGCGTTTTGGATGTGAGTATAGACTTTTTGTAGCCACTGTATATGATGCTATTTACATATCCACTCTTAGAAATTGAATGCTGTGTAATTATTTGATATTTTATTTAGTGCAAATGATAAGAATTAAAGACATCGGGCCTGATATTCAGCACTGGAAGCTAGTGCTACTAACATGTCTAGCCACCAGTGCTAAACAGTAAACCTGGATATTCAATGCTGGGGTCATATCTGGCCCTAGCATTGAATATCTGGATTCACTGCTCTTATTGATCACAAACCGGTCAGCAGCGCTATGAGCCGCTGCACGGTTAGCGATACGCAGTGGAAGTTAGGCTAGGGTTTCCTGTGCTTGGCTTTCACCACATATCATCAACTGGGCAATGGCTCAATATCGCTGCTGACTGGTTTCTGATTTGCTCTGCCCCCGCTCCACCTCAGAATGCCCCCGACACTCCCCGATGCTAAGTGGTTAACATTAGGGGATATAGAACAGGCAGCCCATCTTCCTTAGGGGCATTTGCATGGTTTACAGGTCTGTAAAAACACCCTTAGTAAATACAATTTAATAACTCAATTCTAAGGATTTTGAAGAATTTAGTTATTAAATTGTATTTACTAAGGGTGTTTTTGTGTAAGTCAGTATAGTTAGCCCTTAGGCAGTTGTTTATATTAGTTTACAGGTCTGTAAACCATGTAAATGCCTTTAATATCGGCCCATCTTTCTTATACATATTGTTCAATGATTTGTTTAAATTCTAGGATAATCTTTCTCAGAATCATACACACAGATTTATGCCACATTCTATTAAATAAATGCAAGACACAAAACCCAAAAGAACAGAGTTGGACACTTGCATTGTATCTTCCTCTACAGATAATTTTATAAAAATATTTTAGTGCACATGCGGCCAAATCCCCAGTGGGTCACTGAGGATGAATATCACCCTCTCCCCCACATTCATGCAGTCCCAAACGTTCTCAGAAAGTGACCTCGCCATATGCATAACATGTCTCTTATAAAATTGAACTAGGCCTAAAAGTACACACAACGACACGAATGAATGCACTTTTACTGTAGGTGTTGTCAGGGGCATAGCCTGGCACAGCATGGTGGAGTCACAAGTAAGTGAATTGATTATGAAATATGCTAATCATGGGCACACTTGCATGCTCTACATTGAGACATTTATGCTTGTTCTCAAGCAAGCGTAATGTCCATGCCTTCAATATAGATGTAATTTCTGCTGTTTTTGCACTAGTGTTTTTTAAAGATACATAGCTGCTAGAGTGTCTATATAAAATAAGACCAAAATAGATACCATCCTGCCCAATTAACCTAGGGGCCCCTTTATAAAGTTATCCTTTGTTGGACTAAATGCCAAAAACCCTCCAACATCTACTACATGTCTTCCAAAAATACTTTCGGATTTGCCAACCCTGCCTCTGGAATGGAATTCTTTCCCATATCCAGTGGTGTGATTCAGTTGGTTCATACCAGTTCACGGGAACTGGTTGCTAGCATTTGCCCCACGTTCACCGAACCTGTGCCTGCAGGCTGTGTCACTGCTGAAGCGTCACTGTCAGGAATCAAAGCACCCAAAGGTATGCTAATGGCATCAGGCATTGGGAGGTGCCCCCAATTCCATCAACATATACTGGGGTTCTTTGAAATTCGCCAGTGCCGCTGCGGCTGTGACACAGTCTGTAGGTACTGGTTCGGCGAATGCTGGGAAACGCTAGGAAACAGTTCACACGAACCAGTGTGACCAAGCTGATTCCCGCCGTGGACTGAAACATTTCCTGACAGGAATTGAATCCCACTACTGCCCTTTTCCCTACATTGCCCTGTCTTTTTCAGGTCATTTGCCCATCCAGAACTTTGCCTTGTTACCTCTCTAATGCCTTGCACCACATTTTCAAAACTCATTGGCTAATGGAGCCAATCTAGAGGACCCTAACAATTCCCATGTTCTGAAAAATGGGACTGCTGATGTAGGGATAGTATGGGCATGAGCAGGGAAAAGTTTCTTTTTGGGGTGAGAAACGGAGATCATATTTGTAGTCCCGGTACCCCATGCTATTATGTTATCTCATAGCTGTAAGTTCAGGGCATATTTTTGGCAGAATCATTATTTTGTGACAGAAAGTGTATGTGTGTGTGTGTGGTTTGAGGGGTGCATGGGGGGATCTGGTGTGCTCATATGCAATTCAGGAGGGACATGAAAGCCTGGCCAGTATCTGGATCGTATGGATGACTGCAGCGTCACCAGGATTGGGCAGTAAACTCAGAGAAGGTTCACTATAGCTAAATGTGAAAACATATCCCTGTCAATAATAAGGGACCCTCAGAATAAGGGCATATTACAGTGAAAACAGCACTAACACATGCCCATAATGCACATTTTGTGGGACCAATGGTGTTGCTGTAGAGCATGTATTAGTGCTGTTTTCACTGCTGAATGCCCTTATTTTTAGGGTCCCTTATTATTGACAGGTATATGTTTTGACATTTAGCCATAGGGAACCCATGTTGATTCTTTCTGGATTATTTTTCATTGGATACTCTAATAAGAACAGATATTGTTGGCAGTATGATAGGGCAGTCATATCTCCATTGTGCCAGGCACTGGGAAACATGACTGATATAGTGCCAACATTCCATGGATTGTCCCATGTGGCCTATATCCCTACCTGGGCCAGGATCAATGAGAGCTGCGAGAGTGGTGATATATCTGGAGTTTGGCTACTTTGTGTGATGGCACACAAAGTAGCCATCACACAAAGTAACCTATGTCCACACAGCCCTGACCAGGGGAGAAGTGCCACAAAGCTGGCTTTGGGAAGACTGATAGGTGTGCCCCACTGATAATGGATGTATACAGACGGACATACACCACGATGGGACAGGTATAGCTTCTGTGAGAAATGCCAATACCCAGATACATGGGCCTCAGATGCCATAGCCTGAAGGCTCTCCTCCTCCTCCTCCTACTACTGATCATTTGTATAGCACTACAAGGCATATGCAGCGCTGCACAAACATACATAAAAGATGGTACCTGCTCAGCAGAACTTACCATCTAGTCAAGACAGACAACACAGTAGCTGTGGACAGGATACATCCAGAGGGAATGGTCAGGAAACACAAGGAGCTTAGGTGGATCAGATCCAACAGTGGCAACGATGAGGTGAGTGCTCAGCCTGGGGCCAGAGATGAAGCCTGACGTACAGACTCAGGTAGTTTGTTCCAGACAAAAGGAGCAGCAAGGTGAAAAGAGTGATGTCTGGATTTGGCAGTAGAAGAGAAGGGCACAGATAGAAGCTATCTGACAGAAAAGCAAAGTTCCCTGCAGGGGTGTAGGGAGAGATAAAAGGAGCTTGGTAATGTAGAGCAGCAGAATGAGTGCACTTATAGGCCAGAGGCAAGAAAAAGGCATACATTTGTTGCTCAGCAATATTTTGCATCCTTTGGGGATCTGCAAGGTGAGTTTGGGGTTTTGTGTACTTGGTGAGAGTCCATCCCTAGCAGTTTAAAATGTATGTGTAGAGATTACCAGTCAGGAATCACTGGGGGTGGTTCCTAATGCCACATTAGCAAATGTGTTTCCAGAAGACGTGGAGGTTGGGAATTTAAAAAAATTATTTCAGTAATGTCCTCACCATCTATTACAGTGCTAGTAGAGATTGCAGTTAGACTTCCAGCCTTTCACAGCTTTCAGGACATCCAGACAGCTCTTTGGGACATGAAAAATATTTATTTAGTTAGACTTATGAACATAAGAACAACTAATGCTATCTACTTGAAATCTGAACCCTGAGGAATCTCCGCCCCTTGCTAAACCCTGACCCATTCCAAACCGTCTGCCAAGCCTTAACAACCTTGACCCTTGACTATTGTAACCTCATATATCACGGTCTCCCAAAACATAGCCTACACCTCCTCCAGATGGCGCAGAACACAATTGCACACCTAATAACCAACACACCCAGACAAGCCCACATCACCCCCGTCCTCAAGGACCTCCACTGGCTCCCTATATAGGCCAGGGTAAAATTTAAAAACATCACCTTAATACACAAAGTACTACACAATGAATCTGCCCCCTGCCTACTCTCGCTCCTCTCTAAACTAAACTGCACCAGATTACATAGATCAAACACAACAAACATCTTAAACATACCCTCACAGAAGAAAAAGAGCACACAATCCACTTGTAACCAAGCCTTCTCCCTCTACGCCCCCTCTATATGGAACACCCTCCTCCCTGACCTAAGAGGATGCTCCGACCACTTGGAATTCCGCAAAAAGCTTAAAACTTTCCTCTTTAGGGAATACTTTACCCTGCCCCCCTAAACCTCAGCTCTCCAAAGTTAATCAAAATCAATTCCCATCTTCTCCCCTCCTCATCCCCGCTCCACTCCATGTTCCTCCTATCCTCCCACCTCCCACTGCAAACATGTAAATAGTTATATTGAAAGTATTCTACCATTGGTCAAACTATTGTTGTTCTTTGTAAAACAGCTGTGAAAACACTGTTACCTCATGTTCCATGTAAACCCTTTTGAATCGTAGAGAGATGGCATATAAAAAATGTTAAATAAGTGGTCACACTCACCTGCTCTAAAACATGGGGTCATCTTCTATCTCTCTCTTGTTTCCATAGATTTTTAGCATTGTACCATGCTTGGAATGATTCCTCTATCATGCACGTTATCAAGTGGAAATAAATAAATAACTAAATATATTTTCAAGGACGATGTTGGAAGTATAATGAAAATTACACAGTTTATTGTTTATAAAAAGTAGAAGCTGGGTGCTCCATATTTTGGACCTTAAATGTCTTGTACGCCCAGGATTTTAAGAAACTGCTCCTACACTATAACACTGCTCGACAAGCCATGACACAATTGTATCTATGTGCACTCTTGAGACAGGTAACCAAAATTTGTCTTGTAATTGAAAAGTTAGCAATTTCCTATTTTCCAAGACATGCCCTAATTCCCACATCCCTTTCCTATGCCATAGTGACCAGCCCACCTCTGATGTGTTAATTTTAATAAGTAGGTTCCTCCAAATATGTACCCTGAGGCTTTCCAGCCAAGAAATTAGAATACATATCTCCAAGTATACCAAAGTCCCATGGGTTGCTTGAATTGCTAGCATAGACAAGATAGTCAGGGAGATGAATCCTTGCCCACATAGCTAATGGGGATGAGAGATCAAATGTTTCTCAATCAATAAAGGGGGGGGGGTATGTCAGATGATTTACATCCTGTTATCCAAAATGCACCAAATCTAAGAAAGAAAACCTTTTGCTAGATAAAAATAAATCTTGTGTCGGGTAAGGTTTGCCTCTTTGTGGATGATACCAAAATCTGCAATACAGTAGAGACTCAGGAAGGTGCAGATAACATGAGGAGGGATCTAGCTAAGCTTGAAGAATGGTCTGGAATTTGGCAGCTGGGATTTAATGTTAAAAAATGTAAGGTCATGCATTTGGGCTGCAGCAATCCAAGGGAGCAATATGGGTATACGAAATGAAGTACTTCTGTCCACAAAAGAAGAGGGGGACCTAGGCGTGGTTGTGTCTGATGATCTTAAAGTAGCTAAACAGGTAGAAAAGGTGACGATGAAATCTAGAAGGATGCTTGGGTGCATAGGGAGAGGAATGGCCAGCAGAAGAAACTAGGTGATAGTGCCTCTGTGTAAGTCTTTGGTGCGACCTCATTTGGAGTATAGTGTGCAATTCTGGAGACCACACCTTCAAAAGGATATAAACAGGTTGGAGTTGGTGCAGAGGGTGGCTACTAAAATGGTTAGTGGTCTTCATTATAAAGTATATGAGGACAGACTTAAGGATCTTAATATGTATACATTAGAGCAGGGCTACTCAAATCGCGGACCATGGTCCGCAGTCCAGACCACAGAGGCTTTCTGAATGTACCGCACCAAGGTCCAAAAAATGACCTCATCCCCTGCACTTGGCAATCAGCATGAGGCAGCAATGGCAACAAGAACCGCCATTCCAACATTATGAAGCTTAAGGACAAATTTCATACATCGCACTGAAATGATTTTTATTGCTGAAATGCTATGGAAAATATTCATCTTACTTTAAACTTCAGATTTGAAGCGGTAAAACTAATTCTGTATCCTTTGATATGTTTCCTCTGTTTCCTAAATAATAGGTATGGTTATTCAAGAAAACTAAAATAAAAAAACCCCAAAAAACTAATTAATTTTTTATTGTAGTGTTCTTATTTAAATTGCTATAACATTATGACAAAGTCTATAAATAAATTTGCGAACTGGTTTGCCAAGGTGCTGATGTCAATTAACTTGAACCTTTTGGTTTGGACCCCAGTCATGTTTCTGTACAAATTTCCGGACCAACACGCAAACAATTTGAGTAGCCCTGCTTTAAACATGGGATAGAGGTGATATGATTCAGATGTTTACATACCTCCATGGCATAATACATAGTAGGAGAGCCTCTTTCGATTGAAAGCAAGCTCTGTTACAAGTGGACATAGGATGAAGGTGAAAGGGGACAGACTCCAGAGTAATATGAGGAAATATTTCTTTACAGAAAGAGTGGTAGAGGATCTCTAAAGGGAAAAAGGGAACTATTGTAGTTGATATGGAAGGGCAGACTAGATAGGCCATGTGGTCTTTTTCTGCCATCATGTTTCTATGTTTACTGCTCCCCTATACTGGAATGTCTTTAGCTTCCAAATGCAACTTTTTAAAGTGGTCTAACCTCTTACAAAATGACTTTAGGCAAAGAGAAGGTAGCATGCTAAGTATGGAACTGATGCAGAAAGCCAGTGTTATAACTGTACTCTAAAAGCCATAAGCGAAATGAATGCAAATGAGATATGAGCAAAATATCTGCACCAAATATGTGGTGGGCCCCAGATGTATGTGCAGAAAGCTTATGGGCTAGCAGCAACTTATCTGTAGCAAAATATAAAATAACAATGTTATTATATTTAAAATCATAATTTTCAGTATGGAGTAATAATTGTTTATCCTCATGGCAGTGGAAAAAGTTGTGTGCTTTACGTTAGTGCCCGAAACAGTGGTTTGTGGAGGTTGCCTATACGTTTTCTAGACACAATAAGAAATAGATCCCACCGCAAAGCCACCAGTGGGTACATCACAGCAGAAAACATTTCTATTCTCCTACATGCTGCTTCGTTTTCTCTTATATGCACTGAAATGTCATGCACTGAAGTTGTCTTCTCCTACATGCACCCACGTTTTACTTCAACTTTGACCAGGCGTTCAAACAATGATGCTACTGAAATCTGTGCTCGGCCTTTCAATCTTCTGCATCCAGGTGGAATAGCTAATGACCTTGTTACCATGTCATTTGAACATGCACAGCTCATTATAATGCCATTTTAATAGGTGCCACGCTACTGTCTGCGTAGCCATTTGTATGCAGGTAATGCTTGCATCAGTCCCCTTTCTGTATTGTGGCATGGCAATAAGTATGCCCACATGTTGTGCTACCTATGTACAAATGGTGCACTAACATTTCTTCATCAGCACCTATGTAATTAACTTGTAGAGTGATAATCCTCTTCAGAAATTTCACTCTATGCCCTGCTGGGAAATGTAGTCCAGGAGGGTCCCAAACTGTAGTCCAGGAGGGTCCCAAACTGGCTGGTATTTCAGCGGCCATCTTCATCGGCTCCCCGATCGGGGTAGAGCACAGGGCAAGTTCCCGCTCCTGCACTCCAACCCAATCGGGGTTGTGGGAGGTCCCAGCGGCCCTTTAAAGCAGCTGCCGCCGGCAGGAGAAAGGCTGGTATTTCAGCGGCCATCTTCATCGGCTCCCCGATCGGGGTAGAGCACAGGGCAAGTTCCCGCTCCTGCACTCCAACCCAATCGGGGTTGTGGGAGGTCCCAGCGGCCCTTTAAAGCAGCTGCCGCCCCGGCAGGAGAAAGGCTGGTATTTCAGCGGCCATCTTCATCGGCTCCCCGATCGGGGTAGAGCACAGGGCAAGTTCCCGCTCCTGCACTCCAACCCAATCGGGGTTGTGGGAGGTCCCAGCGGCCCTTTAAAGCAGCTGCCGCCGGCAGGAGAAAGGCTGGTATTTCAGCGGCCATCTTCATCGGCTCCCCGATCGGGGTAGAGCACAGGGCAAGTTCCCGCTCCTGCACTCCAACCCAATCGGGGTTGTGGGAGGTCCCAGCGGCCCTTTAAAGCAGCTGCCGCCGGCAGGAGAAAGGCTGGTATTTCAGCGGCCATCTTCATCGGCTCCCCGATCGGGGTAGAGCACAGGGCAACGGGGCACGACAGGCGGGAATCAAACAGCAACCCAAGCGATTCATCTCCACACGTAACTCCAGTTGTCACCTTACAACATACATTGATAAGACGTACTCACATGTAGAGAATCTACTTTCGGAAGGACGCCTACTGAGTACAGTTCTCTTCAACCGACTGTGACCCAAGCTCTCCTAGGAAGGATTGAGCTCATAAAGCGGCCCACACCAACTACAATCATAGTCACACCTACAGCAAGTACTGCAAGTATTATCAACACAACTAGAACAGTGCTAGCCTCCTCAATTCTTCTTATCCCTTTAACACTGCCTGCTGCCGTTATTTACCGTTGTCAGTATCTACTCTCTCTCCACTGTATTTTACTATTACCATATTTTACTGTAGCCAGTATCTACTCTCATCCTACTGTATAATGTTGCCATGTTTTACTGTAGCCAGTATCTACTCTCATCCTACTGTAATTAATGTTGCCATCAGTTACTGTAGTCAGTATCTACTCACATTCTGTTGTAATTAATGTTGCCATTTTTACTGTAGCTAGTATCTACTCTCATCCTACTGTATTTTACTGTTGTCATTATTTACAGTTGTCAACAGCTACTCTCATTCTACTTTAATGCTACTGTGGTACCTTCTTCTATTGACAGTAATCACTACCTTCACTCAACAGAGTTTACTGTTGCCAGTACCATTCAATTTTCACTGTTGTTTCAATTATTACTGTAGTCAGTAGCCTCACAGAAAGCACCAGAATCACAGAATCCCTCACAGAAAGTTACCTCATCCACTTCAACAAAACCCCCAATGGCTCTACCATTTAATACCCTGGCGATCTGCCTCTTCCTTCTCACAAGCTGGCTCAACGAAGCCCTTGCCTTATATCACACAGCTCACCAAATTCCAATACTTCTGAGTCATGGAAAAAGAAGGGCAGAATCTTCCTATCCCAACTCAAGAATGGAGACCCCCACACGCCACTCTCACCTCATACATATAGCCCTTCAACAACCAAAGAAAAATAAGCAAGATGAACCCCCTCAACCCTTTTACTTAAACTGTGCTCTCATAAATGCACGGTCTATCCGCAAGAAATGGCCAGTCATCACTGACACAATTTCTTCTCATAATCTAGACGTCCTCATGATAACCGAAACATGGTTATCTGATGCGGATAATGTAATCCTTAACCAACTCATACCCCCCAACTTCTCTGCCCATTCCCAACATAGAGAGAGCAAGAGAGGAGGAGGCATTCTCATACTTACCAAGAATGACCTAAATTTCCACACCGTGGACTCCACAAGCTCAAACAGCATGGACGTATTATCCATCACAAATGAACAATGCCTCATCAATTTAATTTACAGAGCGCCCTCACCCTCCGCGGACGACCTGCCTTACATTCTAGATCTAGCAGCTAACTCACGCAAGCCCAACATTCCCAACTGGATATTAGGAGACCTCAATCTCCCAACACTACATCCCAGCCACGCCTCAGCCCTCCTTGAAGCAATCAACGAACTGGGATACAAGCAAATTGTTGACACCCCCACGCACGAGAGAGGAAACATCCTTGACATGATCTTTGCCCCTCTTACAGCTCTCGACTCCAACAATAGACTTGACAACTCTGTAACCCCAGTACCTTGGTCAGACCATAATTTAATCACCTTCCCCATCCTCATCAATGGCGAACAGTCACCACACAGAAACAAAAACTCCATTGACTCAACAAGAGTATCATCTCGGAAATTCAAAACCCTCAACAAAGAACATATAGTTATGGAAACCCTCCCTCTCCTACATGACACCTCTCTCAATCTGGAAAATCTGATCACATCCTGGAACAGCACTATCAGTACCATTGCACTTCAACCAGTCCAGGGTAACAACCCAAAGAAAAGAAAATCTTCTCCTTGGTTCTCCCCTGACCTACGAGCCTCCCTCACACACCTAAGAAAACTGGAGAAACGATGGCGTCGCTCACACTCCTCAGAAGACCAAGCAGCCTATAAAACACATCTATCTGTACATAGGGAGTCAGTCATGGCCAAGATGAAACAATTCCATACCGATACGCTGAAAAGATCACTAAATAAACCACGTGATCTTTTCAATTTAGTCAAAACCTTATCTAAAGAACCTTCACCAAAACATCCTGAACCCATCCATCCCCAAGCATTCGCCGATTTCCTGCAATCCAAGTTGCTTCAAACCAACAACATTGCAACAATCTCCTCTCAAGTCACCATATGCATATCAAACCTATCCATGTTCTCCACACCATCCAGAAAACATGTTGAAGACACCATCGCTGCTCTTAACACGACTACTGCACAAACTGACCCTTGCCCAGCCCACTGGATAAAGGAACTACGCCAAGATCTCAGCCCCATCATCACTAAAATGATGAACTTATCCTTTACAACCGGCTCCTTCCCACCAGCCCTCAAGAGAACATCCATAAGACCCCTCTTGAAAAACCACAAACTCGACCCACAAAAGGTTGAATCTTATAGACCCATAGCTAGCATACCCCTACTAGCGAAAATAATTGAAAAGGAAGCTCAAAGACAGTTACAGGACCACATTGACACCGTCTCCCCTCTGGACCACTGCCAACATGGCTTCAGAGAGTTCCACGGTGTTGAAACCCTCCTCACCACTCTCTGCAACAACATCATCACAGGCATTGATAACATCCGCCAAGGCTTTGCTCTCATCTTCTTAGACATTGCTGCGGCTTTTGACTCTGTACATCACGATCTGTTAATAGGGCGACTAAAAGAAAAAGGCATCAATGACACTGCCCTGGAGTGGTGCAAGTCATACCTTGATCAGAGATGGCAGTACGTTACCTCAGGGACCACAACATCCACACCTTACCACCAAAAGCAAGGCGTACCACAAGGATCATCCCTATCCTCACTCTTTTTCAATATATACATACAACCGGTTTGCAACATCATCAGGTCCTTCAAGGTTGAATGCTTGATATACGCAGATGACATCCTCCTATATATGCCTTTCTCCACAATTCATATGGACCTTTCCCCGCTAGCTAAATGTTTGGATGCAGTATCCGAATGGCTTCAATCCCAGAACCTCCGAATTCAACACAAAAAGACCGAGGTTCTCTTCATCACCAGGGACCCACTTTTCACCCCCCCACCCCATATAAAGGTGAAAGAAGCTGAGCCCCAATCAAAACCTTCCATTCGCTACCTTGGAGTCACTTTTGACCAACGCATGGATCTGAAACTACACATAACCAACGTAGTCAGAGCAATCTACCTCAAGATCCGGACTCTTCGACATCTTCGCCCCCTGCTTGATCCTGATGACTTCAGAACTATATTTCAAGCCTTAACCTTACCACACCTTGACTATGCCAATGCCATTCTCCAAGGCCTCCCACACTCCACATTAAACCCTTTGCAACTTGCCATGAATACCGCTGCTAGAGTCCTCTACGGAGCATCAAGAAGGGACCATATAACACCCATCCTAGAGCAACTCCACTGGCTCCCCATACATGGCAGAATATTATTCAAAACATTACTACTAACTTTCAAGGCCACTAAAAGCATCACCTCCTCCTCTCTAATAGACCTCATTCAGGCCGTCCCACCCAACAGATCCAGGAGAACGATATCAACAAATACTCTAATCATCCCTAAAGCAGCGACAAAATGCCTATCAGTGACATCTAACAGGGCCTTCAGATTCTATGCCCCTAAGTACTGGAACGCTCTACCCCCAGAGATTCGTGCTATCAATGATCTATCCCTTTTCAGAAAGGCACTCAAATCCCACCTCTTCCCCCAATATTACTTGACCAACTAACCAATCTTAATCACTACCCAAACTAAGAACAAATCCTGTAATGTATACTTGTAAATACTCTTGTAAATACTCTTGTAAATAGTTGCAGTAATGACGTCCCATGTTTTATCCAAGTTCTCTGACCTTGTTCTCTGTAAAACCTAACAGTTTGTTGTTATGGTATGTTGTTATATTGTGAACCGCGCTGATTCTGAATAGAGTGGTATATAAGAGCCTGTAATAAATAAAATAAATAAATAAATAAAGCGAGCTTACACTATATTAGAGAAAAACAGCCTGGGAGACATGGTGGGAAGCAACTGGGGTTGCAAACTTAGGCGAAGGCAGTTAAACACTTGGAATCAATTTAAAAAGCTGTTGAAATGAGACAAAAGTCATATTGTAAGAGAAGTAAGATGGGAATAGACAGCAGGATAGATAGAAACAAAACACAAGGCTATTCTGTGCAATTCTGGTCTCCGTATCTTAAAAAGGATATAGCATTATTAGAAAAGGTTCAGAGAAGAGCCAGCAAAATGGTAAAGGGGATGGAAGGATACCCTTATGAAGAAAGGCTAAAAAGGTTAGGGCTCTTTAACCTGGAAAAGAGATGGCTGAGGGGAGATATGATAGAAGTTTATAAATTAATGAACGGAGTGGAACGGGTAAACGTAGATCGATTGTTTACGTTATCAGAATATAGAAAGACTAGGGGACATGCAATGAAGCTACAGGGTAAACTATTTAAGACTAATAAAAGAAAATATTTTTTCACTCAACGTGCAATCAAACTCTGAAATTTGTTACCGGAGGATGTAGGATGTTAGTGTAGCTGGGTTTAAAAAGGTTTGGACAAGTTCCTGGAGGAAAGGTCCATAAACCATTATTAAGAAGGGACCCAGGATATCAATGCTTGACCCAGTACAAGCATTGTGGAACCTGTGTCTTTTGGGGAAACTGCTAGGTGCGTATGACCTAGATTGGCCACTGTTAGAAACAGGATACTGGGCTTGATGGACCTTGGTCTGACCCAGTATGGCATATCTTATGTTCTTATGTAGATGCTTGGGCTTCATGGTGAGACCTGAAGGAGAAGTAGGGGCATGATGGAAAGAATGTTGTTACAGATTTTATTAATTAATTAAGGGACTCTCAGTGTTTTGAGAAGCTAATAAGAGGGCAGTGTGTTTGCAGTGAAACATCTATTTAGAAGCCACAGTGAAGCATCTACCTAGTAGATTAAAATTCCTAATCAGGGAGTTTGTGCTGGGGGAAAGATTGACAGTCTGGAAGAGGTAAATATTACTGCCATTAGAAATGCACATTGGATTAAAATGTTGCCAGAGAGCTGTACATTGGCTGGGATAGTTACTTATTAGGGGCCCAGAAAGAAGTATCCCCCGAATAAATTAACATTGAAAGGCTAAGGTGGATCATGCTGGTCTTTATCTGCTATCATATACTATGCTACTATGTTATGTTATGCATGTGCTGTGCAGAGGCAGAAAAGCCAAGCGCTAGATTTTACATGTAGGACAGTTAAATGGTACTTAAACCTGTCGAGGCCAATTCCAAGTTGTGCGTCCCTCGGCCGTCCAGATGTCCAGACATCCAGACGGCCCAGGTATGCACCTGATTCAGCTCCCGCAGGAGCTAGACGTCTCCGTGGGAGCAGAATTGTGGAAAGGTTGCTGGACATCGAGGATATGCCCTGATTCAGGAATGGAGCCACAGTGCCATGGAGTCCCGACGCCATGGCGCCACAACTCCTGAATGGAGCTGCAATCCCCAACCCCGGAAATAAACTTCTTTCCCCACAGCCTGACTCTGGCCTCTGTGCCCCCTCACCTCTTTGATGTTGCCTGACTCCATGGTTCCCCAATGTCCAAGGGAACTTATTCCACCTCTGAGGTAGAATAAGTCCCCCATTTACATGACCAACCCTGGGCATACAGGGCCAATCTCGGAATCATCCCTGTATGTCCAAGATCATGTTCTCACCCACCCCCCGCCCTCCCTCCTCCCCTGGCCCACACCCTCCTGCCCATGAACAGAGCTCCCCACACAAGTCAGCTATACATGCAGGGAGGTCTGTGGCCACTAGTGCGATCTGGACATTTAGTGGGTCTGGATGTCTGGATCATAAGCTATAGTCTGTACTATAGAGGGTTAGAACAACTGAGATTGGGGGATCTTAATTGCCTGCAAGGAATTGTACTTTCAGTTAAATTGTGGAAGGCTGTTGTATGTTGGCTGCAAAAGTTCTTGATTAGAAACTCATGGTGAAACATCCAAGCGATTTACAGTAAATTTCTTTATTGCACCTCACCTTTCTTGTCACTATACATATTTATTTATTTAAGTTTGTCTTAAAAGCTTTAAGATGAAACCTGTCAACTACCTTGATAACCACCCTCTTGATCAACTCCATCCAGTTGATATCCTTGAGAAGTCACAGTCTTTAGAACTGCATGCAGAAAATGCATGATCTACCTATTTCCTCATGATACTGTAGCCAGGATATCCCAAGCAACATCTAGCAAATTGAAATCACTTAGCAATAGCACCTCTCCTTTCATAGCAATTTTGTGACTATCCATTTCTTCTGCCTATGAAGAAGTTATTATATTTATTTACATACTCTTATATGCTGTGCTATTCTGCATCAGTGTGGTTTACATTGAACAAACTGAAATTACATTGAACAGGGCATTATAACTTGGAGATAACTATTTTACAGGGAACATGGGCTATGGAGGATTAAGTGACTTGCCCAAGGCCACAAGGAGCACCTGTGAGACTAGAAACCCCAGTCCTTCTGGCCCAAGGTTGCTGTCCTCTAGTGGGATTTGAACTGCTGACCTTCCGGCCTGAAGTACCTTGCCCCAACCACTAGGCCACTCCTCCACTCCTATATGACACCAGTATGAATACGTGTTCCATTCCCTTTTCCAGATTAATGCTCCTTATCTTGTAAAAGCTGCAGCTCTGCAACTTTTATACTATTTTTTTATGTACAGCATTACTACTCTTTCCTTTCCTTACTATCTTGTCCTTCCTGAAGATTGTAGCCTTGCAAAACTATATCCCAGTTAGTGCATGCGCCTTGTCTCTATGAATTTCATTAAATCCAAGTCAATCTCTTTTATACTGCTTGTGAATCAGTGACTTTATTTCCCATACAATGGGCATTAGTGTACATACAGTAGCTTTCGCTATGATTTTGTTATCTCCATAGGCATTTGATATTGTAGTTACAATATCAAATGGCTTTGTCTACCCCTTCCCACCCAATCCTAGTTTAGGATATCCTCAGCAGGTTAGATAGTCTGTTCTGGAAAATACTTTACCATCTCTGTTCAGCAGAGAAATTCTTGTTTGGCTTATTGTGTCCTCATGAATATTTATTTAACTAGGCTTATATAACACTTTTCTACCAGTCAAAGCAGTATACATTCAGATACTGTATATACAAATTGTTCCCTTGTCCCCAAAGGGCTCACAATCTGTTTTTGTACCTGAGGCAAAAGGGGGTTAAGTGGTTTGCCCAAGATCACTTTAGGACTAGAAACCCCAGTCCTTCCAGCCCATGGTTGCTGTCCTCTAGAGGGTTTTGAACCCCTGGCACACTGGCCTGAGATAACTTGCTCTAAGCACTAAGTCATTTCCCCATGCATTTTATATTCATCTCAAGCTTTTCCAGTAGTGGTTTAAGGTTCGTTACATTCAGGCACAGTAGGTACTTCCCTGCCTTCTGACAGCTACAATTTAGGTGTGCACCTAAAGCAATGGAGGATTAAGTAACTTCTCCAAGGCCACAAGGAACATAATGGGATTTGGACCCTGGCTTCTCTTGTTCCCAGTCAGCTATTCTAACCACTAGGGTATCTCTCTATTCCATTAACATATTTGAAGTCAATATCATTTTAGGGAAAGTATATAGCTGTGACCTTTCACTCCAGAAACATGACCAAACTACACAAATGCTCACAATAAGTACAAAGAAATCAACTCATGGTATTCTGATTACCTGAATTCAAACCAGAACTGAAAAGCATCCGTTTCTTGTGGAGTCACATTTCCTCAATCCAGCACAACAGGAAAAGGGTTAGGATTTTTTTTTCAGATTGGTTTTCCCATTTCTTTTATATTCCAATCACAATGCTCTTCATTGTAACTCCCGATATAGACATCCATCACCAACAGTGTTCTGCTGCCATCTAAAGGGGTTGTTTTTGTTTTTATTTCTGCTTGTTTGTTTTTATTGAGGAAAGCTCTATTTTATTGGGGAAAGCTCTACCGGCTTATTGTTATATGCCTCTGTTATATACTGACATGTACTGACATGTCGTATGTACTGACATGTTGTTCTCTAAACCGTACTGCCTTTGGCAATTGTAGTCTGTTATATTTTACACAACCCTGTTATATGCACCAACCTATGCTCTGTAAACCACACTGCCTCTGCCATTTGTACTGAGCCGTTCTACTGTAAACTGTTTGGACTGATAGAAAAATGGCATAGCAAAACCAGTTACATCAATAAAATAAATAAATAAATATGCTGCAGGGATTTATCAGCTGAAAACTGTTGCATTAGCAATTACTCACATGAAAATATACAATCATATCAAGGAAGATATAAATGGTTATAAGTAAATTACTATATGAAAATTATGGGCTCTGTGTACTTAGCTTTTTTATATCCATCTCTCTGTCCAATAGAAACATTAAAAAATGATGGAAAATATATATTATTCATATATGGTACCACTGGGTGCTTAAAAATGAGCACCTCCACCAATACACATGATATGAGACTTGAGGACCTAGATACTGTATGTACATCCTAGAAGAAAGGAAGGCAAAGGAATATATGATACAGCTGTCCAGCTCCATGAAAAGATTTAATCGATGAGAAATGAACCCTTTGCAAAAATAAAAAAGCTATAGCACTTAGGGACAGTATATGAACCTATACAAAGGCAGACTCTAAAGCAACCTTAAGAAATACAGCAATTTTTCATGGAAAGGGTGTTGGCCACCAAGCCTGTCTTCCTTGAGTGGAGGAGTAGCCTAGTGGTTTGGGCACTGGCTTAATAACCCAAAAACCAGGGTTCAGTTCCTACTAGGTGGCCTTGGGCAAGTCACTTAACCCTTTATTGCCTCAGAAGACAGGTTTGTTAATCTACTTCCAGTCACACTGACATGAAAACCCAGGGGCTACTGGATCACCAGGAGTCAG
Source organism: Ichthyophis bannanicus (assembly GCA_033557465.1). Taxonomy (NCBI): domain Eukaryota; kingdom Metazoa; phylum Chordata; class Amphibia; order Gymnophiona; family Ichthyophiidae; genus Ichthyophis; species Ichthyophis bannanicus. The sequence continues at coordinate 436,660,428 of CM066035.1, forward strand.
CACTGACTCGATGGCACATTGCATGCATGCAATGTTCTCCTAGAAAAGATGGTGGTTATAAAAAGCTGTGAAATAAATGCAATGGATCCCTTAACAAAAAGAGGATGAAAACAAAGCATTGGAGTAACCTGCACAGTTCAGCTAAAGCAAAACAATAACAATGGAATGACTTTATTGCACTTTCAAGAAGATAGAGTGGTAGTCTACATGGACTGGCAATTGCAAGCCTTACCAGGCAAACTAGTCTTTATCTGCTTTCATCTACCCTGTTACTATGGATTTGATATTAAAGCAAGTTATAAGTTCACCAATAGCCAGTGAATTCATAACTTGCTTATCCTTGTGTTTTAAGAAAATATACAGATATTTGCCCATTTGAATTGCTAAACAATCTGATACTCTCCATATAAAAAAGGGGGTGAGGCAAGAGCAGACAGAAACAATATCCAGAGGGCAGCAATATTCAGCCACCATGGGGGTCATTCTGAACCGCATTTAGCAGGTCTGGATGTCTGATCAGAGCATTCAGACCCGCTAAAAGCTGGGATGCCTGTCATGCTGACAAAACCCCTTGCATGTATATGCCATTTGTGCAGGGAGCTCTATTTGAGGGCGGGAGGGGGTGTTGCCGGGGAGGAGCGAGGGAATGGAATGGGTGGCTACCTGACCCCGGACGTACAGGGCCGATTCTGAGTTCGGCCCTGTAAGTTCACAGTTGGACATTTAAACGGGGGACTTATTCCACCTTGGAGGTGGAATAAGTCCCCCTGGACATAGGGGAAGGTAGGAGCTTGGGCCCGCCAAACAGCTGAGGGGACAGAGGGTTCCCCACAGCTTGACACTGGCCACGGCAGACCTGATCGGGGGTCAAGCTGCAGGGAAAGCATGTTTTGGAGGACTGCTGGGGATCGTGGCTCCTGCATGAAATTGTGGTGCCATAGCAACATGATGCCATGGCACTGCGGCTCCATACCTGAATCGGGGCACATCCCAGACATCCAGCCACTATGCCGCGATTCTGCTCCTGTGGGGCCATCTAGTCTCTGCAAGAGCAGAATCGGGTGCATTTCTGGACCGTCCGGATATCTGGACATCCGGATGGCACAGAAACGCACATGTCTGACTTGGCCTCCACCTGAATAGCAGGCTTAAACCAGCTGGATAGTGTCAGCAAAATAACCGCACTATGGAGGTAATTCTATAGTCATTTCTGACTTGTATAAATGTACTTAAAAAATCCCAAAAGATTCTAGCGCTGGTATAAATATCTGTGCCTGCAATCTACTGTAGATACAAGACCTGTCACTTAAGGTGCCTACTTGTCTTTACATTATGAGGGTCATTTTAAAAGGATTAGTCATGATTTAGACATCTGAAGATGTGTACCTGGATGTCAAAATCACATATACGTCTCTATAGCCATTCCACAAATGATGTTTGCAGACATCTCCAGTGCAGAGATGTCCAAGTAGGCATGAGGATATGGCAGATTTGACTTTAATTTATTTATTTTCTGATAGAGGATTGAATATACATACCCCCTGAAGAAGGCATGAGAAGCCAAAGCACTGCTAGTGTAGGGATGTTATCAAAAAAGGAATTTTCCACGTACAGAGGTTGTGCTGTTTTCCTTGTTCCCTTTGTGTCTTTGGTTGTTCCTGCAACGACTTGTGCCTCTTTTTTTGGACACTGTTCTTAAGCCATTACTCTAACTATTATGCTATTAGACATCTTGGCTCTAAAAGGCTATCCTGAACATCTATGTAGACATTTGATACACATGCATATCGGGCACATCCACGTTTCCGAAATCGTGGCTGAACTTGCACGTGCCTCCTTTTTTTTCAGATGTTCTGGCTTTGACGTCCCAGATTGCACTTAGACGTCCCGTTGTGAAATGTGCCTCTCTGCTATTAGACATCTTGGTTCTGAAATGCTGTCCCGGGGATGTCTATACAGACGTTTGATACACGTGCATATCGGGCACATCCACATTTCTGAAATCGTGCCTGAACTTGCACGTGTCTGCTTTTTTTTTTTTCAGATGTTCTGACTTTGACATCCCAGAGTGCATTTGGATGTCCCATTGTGAAATGTGCCTCTTAGGCATCTGAAAACATGCCTATACTTGGCATCCCCTTATCAAATGACCCTCTAGATTTATATGTGAACAATTTGCATAAATTCTGGTATTTTAGACTTTATGTCTGTAAGTGATGTCTAATACATACAAATGGCTTCTTATAAAATATCAACTAGTATGAAAGTACACACATAGTTTGCATTGTGCATGTTTTCATTGTGAGGGTGCATATGGGTAGAGTTTAGGTGCAGTGTGAGCGGTTCAAGCAATTATACGTATAGATTATAACATTTTTTAATTTATATGTATAATTGCAAAAAACAGGTTTCGACCATTTACACCAACTCTAGAGCTGGTGTAAGTGATAACGGCTTAACATACATGCATACTTTCACACTTACACTCTATTTTACAAGTATGTGCCTACTTCACTTTATAAAACAGGCGTAAAGAATGCATTTGAAAACATACGTTAACTAAGCTTCAGTTCATATAATTACCCTCCACGTGTATATTCAGCATTCTTACCTGTACAGTGTTGCTTACTATACAGATTAAGTTAACTTCTGACACTGGCATTTAATTTTATCTAGTCACCGTGCAGGCTAGAAACTGGCTTGTAACTAACTGGGTGATTTGTATCCATTGCATGCAGTGCTCGCTGTCCAAATGTGACCTTGTGGTTTCATACCCAAGGCACCCTTTCTGAGTGGACCCAGGACCAGCACTAACATTAGACAAACTAGGAGGCTGGCTAGAGTGCCAGCCCTCTGGAGGCACCTCTGCACCCATTGCTGCCACTGGTGCCCTTCTTCAGGGATGATTTTTTTTTATTATGCTTTTAGTGTCATCAAGTCAGTGCTGACTCGTGGTGACCCAGCTGCTTCTGGGTTTTCTTTGCAAAGTTTCACTGAAAGTAGATTGCCAGGCCTTTTCTTCCAAGGCAATGGAGGGTAAAGTGACTTGCCCAAGGTCACAAGGAGTGCCAACGAGAATCAAACCCTTGATCTTCTGGGGCTGATAGCAGCAGCACTTACCCTCTTTCTCCATGGCTGTGATGAGGTTTCCTTTAAATCAATCTGCCACTCCCAGAAGTCTGGGGCCGAAGTGACAGATTAAATTGATGGAAACTGTGACACAGCCATGGAGAAAGATGGTAAGTGCTGTGTTGTAGTTTCAGGGTAATTGTTACCACTGTTGGCCCCAAAGAGGGGTGCCAGTGACAACAAGGAGCATGGGGGAAGGGCTTGAAGAATGAGGGGTATGCTTAGGGCCCCTCCATTCCTTGCTCTTCACTTGAGTGGACCCCACCCAAACACATCCACAAATTAGGTGTGACATCCCTGGATACTCTTTCTAGGTACATATTACCAAATCCAGAGCTCCCTTTCCTGGTTCAACTGTAGTGAATCAATCAAAGCTCCCTTTCCAGATAAATGTTACCCAATCACAATCATGAGTGACTGTACTGAATCATACCTAGAATTCAGTTTCCAGATGACCAGCCAATTGCATCAAGTTATGGCTCTCTGGGTGTGATTTTATCCAGTCATAGCACAGTCAAGATACAACTTTAACCAATGCATTTGGGGACTCCATATTCCCCATAACTGCCTTTCCCCATGTTACTCCACTCACATACATCCATGGTTCCCTTCCCACATACAGTATGACACAGTGTTTTCTTTCCAGGCATGTGAGTGGCCTAGTGGTTGGGGCAAGGTACTTGAGGTCAGGGGTTCAAATCCCACTAGAGGACAGCAACCTTGGGCTGTAAGGACTGGGGTTTCTAGTCCCACAGGTGCTCCTTGTGGTCTTGGGCAAGCCACTTAACCCTCCATAGCCCATGTTCCCTGTAAAATAGTTATCTCCAAGTTATAATGCCCTGTTCAATGTAATTTCAGTTTGTTCAATGTAAACCACACTGATGCAGAATAGTGCGGCATATAAAAAAATAAATAAATGTCTACTCATTTTCACCCCACAAATGCTCCCAGGTGAACTAATGTGGACAAGAATCATCACTTAGATAACAGAGAGAATCCACAAGTACGCTGTGGCTTTGCTGGTGGTGACATAAGTTTACAAACATTCCATAATAATTCTGACACGAATGTGCACCACAACAATTTCCATTAGCTTGTTTCCCAACTTACTTTCCTTTCATTTCATTTATTCATTTATAGCCCAACTATTTCACAGCTTCCAGGCAGGCCCCCCTCCCCCCCCAAAAAAAGGTTCAATTCTTAACAGAATTAAACTAATCAGTATAAAACCATTACAAGATTAATAACAAAATGTTACTGTATCACATTTCATATGCTATTACAGTAAACTATTGTGAACAAGGGTGCTTTCAATTTCTTACAAAAGCCAATCAAGCCCTGTTTAGCTCCTGTACTCAACTTTGTATGCTTATAACTGACAAAAAATATGAGCACAAATGAAAACAAAGTGAACAGAAGAAAGGTTCAACCGGTCCTGGAAATCTGGCAGTTCTGCATGTTCTGAATGGTGTTGCTGCAGTTTTACTTGACATGGGCTCACTTGTTTTATTATCTTAAACACGAGAAGCAGTAACTTAGTTGACAGGCTCTGCATGCAAAGTCAGCCCTCTGATTGTCACGTGTTGAAACTTTCAAAGAAGTTTATGAGCCATGCTGAAAGGCGCTGGCGTTTCTCCCCTAACGATGTCTTAAGAAAGATTATTTTGCTAAAGATGATACGAGGCTTAATAGGCAATCGAAGCAGGGTAATATGATATCTTATACGAACACCAGATATAAGGCTTGCAGGAGCATTGACCCATAGCTGCCATGCTTTTAAGATTAGAGAATTACAGTAACCAGCCAGGTGTAATATCATTGCCTGAAATAATGGCAAGCATTCTCACAGGTGAAATTTGGAATTAGTCACATGGAGCCTGTTTCACTATGGGGAACGTCCGGGCTGTCTGGACGGCCCCGACCAAGCCGGGGCCATCAGTGCCCGATTCTACACCTTGGGAGTGGTGCGGGATTGGGTGCTGGGAGACAGCCTGGCTGCCTCAGCATCACCATGGGACAACCTCCCTGTGGCACTACCTGCCCAATGGCTGCTTGGACCCCGATACCCCGCCGCCTGACCCTGATAGGGGCTCCATGGTCCCGATTGAGTGGCGGGGACCCACCTTGGCCTTTATGTTACTCCAGGGAGGCTGTCGGGAAGGATCAGAGGCGCACCCTATGCGTATTCCACCTCAGTGGTGGAATAAGCAGGGCATCCCCCCAGCAGTCCCTGGACATACAGGGCTGTTACTGGAATTGGCTCTGTACATCCAGGGTTGGTCCTGCCCATGCCCTGTCCAATTTTCACCCCATGCTGCCTGTCCCCCGCAGCACACAAAGCAGCTCTGTGCATGCGGGGGGAGGGGGGGGGAGAGAACGGCCGGCAGAATACCGTCAAGGCAGATAGTGGGGCGGCATGTCCCAGCGGGGTGTGCAGCTCCATCATCTGCTTTATAGAATCAGGGCCATAGTCATCCAGAAATATGGCCACAAAGCAATGTTCTACACCCTTTTTGCTGTCCACTATCCAAAGACCTTAAAGAATACTTTCTTTACCTTCCATCCAATAACCCTATTGAATCCAAGATGTTCCATATTATCTAGTCTTGTTTCCTGAACTGTGACTCCATGAACATTCATATAAGACAATTCCACCCTCTTCTAGGAATAGTTGTCATTGAAGCAGCAATGAAACACAACACAATATACAAAAAACGTATACTAAAAACAAAGTTTAGCATGCCCTGACCAAAATCACTGTATTGCACAGTCTGCTAGTGTTCAAAACTTTGCACCTAAGCCTGAACAATTATTGAGTTTTTGAGGCTCAGACTGCAGTTCAGTTTAGAGCAGGAGTTCTCAACCCATCCCTCAAGATGCACCTATCCAGTCTGCATTTCGGGATAATCTAATCTAACATAAAACATCTTATCATTGAGTTGTCTGTTAATTTCTTTTATGTAATATTCCTTATTTATTTATTTTATTTATTTATTTTACATTTCTTATATACCGCACTATTTGCGATCAGCGCGGTTTACATAAAACAAAAAGTATCCGACAATAACAAGAGTCAGGTCATTACAATGAACAGGAGCAATCAACTTGGATAACGGGGGAAACTATATACATATTTGAAACATTGAAATAGGTAACTGTATATATGTGAGATGGAGTTATTGTGTGTTGTTCATACCTGGTGGCTGGGGTTCGGGGGAGGCTGTGAGGTGTTTAATAAAGAGGAGGTGTTTTAAGGCCTTCCTGAACTGGCTCAAGTTGGGGATAGTTCTGATGTGTGGTGGTAGGGAGTTCCAGAGGCTTGGGCGCTCAAGCTGTAGGCTCTATTAGAAGTTGATATGGCGCATCTTGTCATAGATTTTGGTATTGCTAGCATGTTGGCTGTAGCAGTTCTTCTTATCCTGTTGGGCATAGGTAGTTGTATGAGGTCACATATTGAAGAAGCGGATAACCCATTGATGGCCTTGAAAGTCATCACTAAGATCTTGAAGCTAATCCTGGCTTGAATGGGGAGCCAGTGCAGCTGCATCAGGAGGGGTGTGATGTGTTCTCTCTCTTGTGTTCCTCCTTATCCGTAACAACTACCGCTCCTCCCTTGTCTGTCGGTTTAATGATGATCTGATCATTCTTCTGTAGGGATTTGATAGCCTCTCTTTCCCCAAAGGTCAAATTTTGAAAGGTAGGTTTAGGATTACTAATCGACTCTTTAACTCTTTGCAAAACCACGTTCTCAAAAGATGCGATGAGAGGATCAGTCTGCAATGATGGATTCCAAACCGATTTTCTCTAATCGATTGATCACTACACTCCTCTACACTAGTAGCAAAAAATTGTCTTATTCTGATTTTCTGAAAAAATGAATACAAGTCTATATGGGTTTCAAAAGGATCATACTTTCTAGTGGGAACGAATGACAAGCCCTTATTTAATGCTGACTGTTCATCTTTTGTGAGATTGTATTTTGAAATATTAATGACATTGTTGTCCAAACTAGATATCATTATCTTCTTTCACTGGACCTGTTTTGTCTCCAGTGGCCTCTCCTCCTTCCTCGTCCTTGGCCTCTGTATTAATTGTATTGGTAATATTGATTGTACTGATCATGTGTCCTGTCCTGATTGTATACTGTCCTGTCCAAAACTGATGGGTCAGGGCCGAGACTTGGAAAGCTCTCAGCCTCCACCCTTCCATAACTTGTCCATGTAGAAAAAATCTTGTTTCTTCTGGGGCACAGATCTATTCTTCTGTGTTGAAAATAGTGATGCTGAGGAGACGCTTGCCTGCCTGCTGTTTCCTGGATCCGGTTGCTGGTAGAGGAGGAGCCTGTGATCCCGCCCACTCTCGCCGCTATTTCACCGCTGGCCCAGCTACCCCTCCGGTGAGACGCTTGCCTGCCTGCTGTTTCCTGGATCCGGTTGCTGGTAGAGGAGGAGCCTGTGATCCCGCCCACTCTCGCCGCTATTTCACCGCTGGCCCAGCTACCCCTCCGGTGAGACGCTTGCCTGCCTGCTGTTTCCTGGATCCGGTTGCTGGTAGAGGAGGAGCCTGTGATCCCGCCCACTCTCGCCGCTATTTCACCGCTGGCCCAGCTACCCCTCCGGTGAGACGCTTGCCTGCCTGCTGTTTCCTGGATCCGGTTGTTGGTAGAGGAGGAGCCTGTGATCCCGCCCACTCTCGCCGCTATTTCACCGCTGGCCCAGCTACCCCTCCGGTGAGACGCTTGCCTGCCTGCTGTTTCCTGGATCCGGTTGCTGGTAGAGGAGGAGCCTGTGATCCCGCCCACTCTCGCCGCTATTTCAACGCTGGCCTACCGCGGTAACGAGACCCGCGATTGCGTACCCGTGGGTGCGTGCCCGAAGGGGCGTGACCAAAGGGGCAGGTCACGCCCCTTTGGAGCCCCTTCGGAGCTTTGAGGAGCTTCTTACCCGGTCTCAGGGGTCGACGGAGGGAAAAAAAAGACCTTCCCTGCTACCCCTGCTAAAGTTGGTAAACTTGTGGGGCCAATGGATCGTCATCTTCTGGGTCCTGAAGTTACAACCTTGGACAAAGATCAGTCGGGGACATCCGTGAGTACTGTGTCTGATTTGTCCTCTTGTACGCTGGGGGTTGCCCACCCCGAGGAGGAAGTAAAATCGGAGGTTTGTCTGGTCCGGGAGAATGCTCCCGGGTCAGATTCCCTTGATAATGCTGATCAGGAACTTTCAGTTATGCCGATGTCTAGAGAACAGAGAGTTAAATTGCCTTCCCCTGTTATTTTTTCTTCTGCTTCTCCGCAGGTGGTTGCACCCGCGGATGTTTCCTTAAAAGATATCTGGGAACTTTTAGTGCGAATGGAAGGTTCCGTTCGTACTTCTTTTTCCCAGGTTGAATCCTTCTCAGGGGAGGTGGTGCAGAAGCTCTCTGAGCATGATGAATTATTGTTAAAGAATAAGAAATCCTTAACTAAAATGGAAGGTCGTTTTGATGTGTTAGAGGCATCTGCCTCTTCTTTTATTAGAGATAGTGCTTCCATTCATCATCAATTGGAAGCTCTTGAGAATACTAATCGTTCTAGGAATTTACGTTTTCTTAATTTTCCTCGTACACATTTTCTTTCTCCCTTGATTTTGTTGCATAAGTATTTCAAAGAGAACTTGTTAATTGATGATGTAAATGTTATAAAATTTGCCTCAATTTATTATGTTCCGTTGAACCTTAAGAACAAAACTTCTTCTCCTGTGGTTGATCAGGAAGGAGGTCCCCAAGGTGCAGAGTCCTTAGATCTTTCCCAGTTTTTAGAATCATCTTTGGATGTGATCCCGCAGCGTGCCACCTTAATAGTTTCTTTTCTTTCGATGCAGGATAAAAATTTGATTTTGAGTTTGTATTTTAAAAAGAAAGGTCAGAACTTTTGTGGTGAGCCCATACAAATATTCCCGGATGTGAGTCGGATTACTCAAGTCCGGAGGAAAGCTTTCTTGGCTTTAAAGGAGCGGACCCTGGCCATTGGGGCTACCTTCTTCCTGAAATACCCGTGTAAATGCATCTTGGTGTTGGATGGTGTTAAATATGTTTATCTGGATGTTGGACAACTTGAGGCTTTTCTGATCGCTAAAGAATCTAGTACGAGTTGATTGTTTTCTTGCTTTTTCCTCATGTATTTTGGGCTATTTTTTTTGTTCGGATCTGTGTGTTCAAATTTATTTTGTTATTGGCGAGTGTCTTCTTGACGTGGACTTATTTTGTATTCTTGTGTTATTTATAATAAAGTTATTTTAAAAATTAAAAAAAAAAAAAAGTAAATAGTGATGCTGAGGCATCCACAAATTCTGCCTACTCACTCCTATTTCGTTTCTTTTTCTGTTCATACTGATAAAGCAGGCAAAAAGAGAATTTGAGAAGAAACTTGCTATGGAAGCAAAAACGCATAATAAAGACTTTTTCAAGTACATTCATAGCAAAAAACCTGTGAGAGAGTCAGTTGGACCATTAGATGATAGAGGGGCAGTAAGAGGGGATAAGGCTATAGCAGAGAGACTGAATGAATTCTTTGCTTTGGTCTTCACTGAAGAAGATGTAGGGATGTTACCCATGACTGAAGTGGTATTTAAAGGTGATGCTGCAGAAGAATTGAAAGAAATATCGACACACCGGGAAGATGTATTACAACTGCTGAAAGAGAAAATAGTGAGGTTTCTGGAGTCCAGCAGATTACAGGATCCGAGGCAGCATGGATTCACCAGAGGCAGGTCTTGTCAGACAAGTGTCAAAGGCTTTACTGAAAACTAAATACACCACATCTAGGACTCTCCCTTGGTCCAACTACCTGGTCACCCAGTCAAAGAAATCAATCATAATATTGAACACAGGAGTTGTATTAAAAGGGGCCTGAATGATAAATCTTTGGTTTCACATTGGTAAGAACAGTAGCATAAGATTTCAGATTTTTATTTTTTTGTTATAAAGAAAGTTAAGAACAATTGGAGAGGAGGTGATCTCAACAAGACCATCTTGTGTTTGGAACAATGTTTTATTTTTATGTTAGATACTCTGACCTCCGGGGGGGGGGGGGCCTTAATTTAGATACAGACTTATCCATTTTTTTGTGATCTTACAGGGTAATTTTATTCTTTTATTCCTCATTTAGATCTGTGTTTTACTGTAAAGATTTTTATATGTGGTCTAGTATCTTGTTTTATTTTTTTATATATTTATTCTATTCTATGCATTGCACATTGTTTACAGTATGTCAGTATTTATTATGGATGGTTTTGAATCCCCTCCCCCCTTTTTTCCCTCCTTCCTACCCTCCTTTTCCCTCCCTCCCTTTTCCCTTCCTTTCTTTCCTCTTCCCCTCTTCTCCCTCCCCTTCCCCCTTTCCTTTCGCCCTTCCTCCTCCCCTTTCCCTCCCATCCCTTCCCTCTCATCCCCCTTTTTCCTTTCCCCCTTCCCTTCCTCCCCCTTTTCCTCTCCCTCTCCCCTTTCCCCTTCCCCCTCCCTTCCCTTTCCCCATCCCCCTTCCCAACCCACCTTTCCCCCTTTACTTTCTCCTCTCCCCCTTCCCTTCACCTTATTACTCTTTCCTTCTCACCCTCCCTCCCTTTCCCCCTTCCTTCCCCTTCTTCCCCCTCCTTCCCTCATTTCTCTCCCTTCCCTTTCCCCTTCCCTCCTTCCCTCGTCCCACCTCCCCCTCTTCCCATTCTCCATACCCCATCCATACGCGTCCGGTCCTTCTATCTTTTTCCATCCGCTGCCCCCTCCGCCTCTTCTTTTTTTCCCCATTTCCCCCTTTTTTCCTTCCCCCTCCCCTCCCCCTTTTTCCCTTTCCCCCTTTTTTCCTTCCCCCTCCCCTCCCCCTTTTTTTCCCTTTCCCACCTTCCCCACCACACCCATCCCACGCCCCACCTCCCCTCCCTCTCCAAACCCTTTTTTTCCTCTCCTATCCTCTCCTGTTATTCTGTATGGTTTTAGATGGTTTCAATCTACATTAATTATAGTTTGATGGGTAGTTATTTTAATATATTTTAATATATGTTATTTTAATATGTCTTTTACTTTAATATGTGTCTTTTATTTATATGGCATTTAGTTTTATTGGGAACTTTTTCTTGCGCAATAATTTTTGGTGTTTTTTAGAAAATCAAATGATGAATTGTCTTTTGCAGTATTATAATGGAACCGTTTTTGGCACTTCAGTGGTTTCTCCTTCAGTTTGAAGTTAGTGATTTGCCGGTGCTTTATTTTCCTATCTCCGAGCTGGTTTTTATTAGTTTTTAAGAGGATCTATATTCTTTTTGACATCAGGTGATAGAATGGTCTTTGGTGGGGTTCATTTTATAGGGATGGTCATATTAGTTTTGTTTGTTATAATACTGATATGGGTTCAACGGGACCAATGACTGATCATACAGTAAATACACTTCAGTTTTTGACCTTAAGATGAGTCATTCAAGTTGCCTCGATGCACCTCCGATTTCCCCTGTCAATAGGTTATTGGTACCAACACCGATTGTGCTGTTATATCTAAACAAGTCTGTATAACATTGAAGTTGGAGCAAGCCCGTGATGTGAATACTTCATGTGCTGTGTTTTTGCGCCAAAATAAATGGTAGTGCAGAGTGCGGTTGCAAGTGTTCCTTTAGAAGATTTACATATTTGTGTGGCATTAAGGTAACCGATAATTAGTTTACCCTTTTATAATAGATGCACTTTGTTGAAGTGAGTGAGTTTGCTGACCTTTTAGGGACCTCCGGTTCATTCCGACTGCAGTTTATTAGTAACAATATTTATCATGTGTTTATGGTTTTGTAAGTTACTGAATATGTATATAGGTTGTATCAGGGTTAAAGCCTATGTATGTACTGTATCTTCAGCCAAAATAAGGGGCAATGCATAATGCATAATTGATTATTAAGATAAGGCGGTTTAGAAATACTGTTAAATAAATAAATAAATAAATGCAGTTGTGCAAGGTTCCTTTAACCAAACAGAAATATCATTTTATACAGCATGAACATAACTTATGATTAGGTTAATATTTCATGGGTTTCTTTAGATGCTATGTCATAGCTGTATTCCACGCTTTAAGAAAAGTGGAAGGAAGTCCAAAATACTGCCAACATTGTTTAAAGGTAAGGTCAGAAAGGCTGTTGTTGCCAAAAAACCATCTTTCAGGAAATGGAAAAAAGGGCCAAATGACGAAAACGGGAAACAGCACAAGCACTGGTAAGTTAAATGCAAGGCATTGATAAGACAGGCAAAGAGAGAATTTGAGAAGAAACTTGCTGTGGAAGCAAAAACGCGTTAAACATTTTCAAGTACCTGGACCAGATGGTATACATCCAAGGGTGTTGAAAAAACTGAAATATGAGATTGCAGACCTGCCATTAGTAATCTGTGAAATATCATTAAAATCATCTGTAATACCTGAAGACGGAAGGATCACCAATGTAACGCCAATTTTTAAAAAGGGTTCCAGGGGTGATCCGGGAAACTATAGTACTGGGAAAAATGGTAGAAACCATCATAAAGAACAAAATTACTCAACATGTAGATAGTCATGGCTTAATGGGAGACAGCCAACATGGCTTTAGACCAGGAAGATCTTGTCTTACTAATCTGTTATGTTTTTTGAAGGTGTGAATAAACAGGTGGACAAAGGTGAGTCGGTTGATAAAGTGTATCTGGACTTTCAGAAAGCTTTGACATGGCCCCTCATCAGAGACTTTTGGCAAAACTAAAAAGTCATGGAATAGGAGGCAGTGTACTATTGTGGATCAGGAACTGGTTGTTGTTGTTGTTGTTGTTAAGTGTCGTCGAGTCGGAGTCAACTCATGGCGACCCTCTGGATAGCTATCCTAAATTGTGTTCGATCTTCAGTCAGGCGGCTCATTGTTGACAGACTGGTACCCGTAGCTGCTGTTATTGTATCGATCCATCTCATTGCTGGTCTTCCTCTTTTGCGTTGACCAAGCATGATGTCTTTCTCTAATGATCTTTCTCTCCGCATGATGTGTCCAAAGTATGAAAGTTGAAGTCTTGTCATCTGAGCGTCTAAAGAAAGCTTAGGTTTGATCTCCTCTAGTACAGACTGGTTTGTTCTTCGGGCAGTCCATGGTATACACAGTATTCGCCGCCAGCACCATAATTCAAAGGCATCAATTTTCTTCCTGTCTATCTTTTCCACTGTCCAGCTTTCACATCCATATGATGTTATTGAAAATACCATGGCTTGAACAAGGAACTGGTTACAAGATAGAAAGCAGAGGGTAGGGCTAAATGGCCAATTTTTCCAATGGAGAAAGGTGAATAGTGGCATACCCCAGGGATCTATGCTGGGTCTGCTGCTTTTTGACATATTCATAAATGACCTGGAAAAGGGAATAATGAGTGAGGTTATCAAATTTGCAGATGACACAAAACTATTTAAAGTTGTTAAAACCCAAGAGGATTGCGGAAAATTGCAAGAGGATCTTGATAAATTGGAAGACTGGGCATCAAAATGGCAGATGAAATTTAATGTGTACAAATGCAAAGTTATGCACCTAGGAAAGAACAACCCAAACTATGATTACATGATGCAAGGTTCCACATTAGGAACCACCACCCAGGAAAAAGATTTAGGCGTCATTGTGAAAAACATGTTAAAACCTTCCGCCCAGTGTGCAGCAACGGCCAAGAGAGCAAATAGAATGCTAGGTATCATAAGGAAAGGAATGGAAATAAAACAAAGGATATTATAATGCCTCTGTGTCATTCCATGGTGCGACCACACCTTCAATATTGTGTACAATTCTGGTTGCCGTATCTTAAAAGGATATAGCATTATTAGAAAAGGTACAGAGAAGAGCCACCAAAATGATAAAGGGGATGGAAGGATACTCCTATGAAGAGAGGTTAAAAATGTTAGGGCTCTTCAACCTGGAAAAGAGATGGCTGAGGGGAGATATGATAGAGGTCTATAGATTAATGAATGGAATGGAATGGGTAAACGTAGATCGATTGTTTACATCATCAGAATATAAAAAGACTAGGGGGCATGCAATGAAACTACAGGGTAACCTATTTAAGACTAATAAAAGAAAATATTTTTTCACTCAACGTGTAATCAAACTCTGGAATTTGTTATCGGAGGATGTAGTAAAAGCTGTTAGTGTAGCTGGGTTTAAAAAAGGTTTGGACAAGTTCCTGGAGGAAAGGTCCATAAACCATTATTAAAAGGGACTCAAGATATCACTGTTTGACCCAATACAAGCATTGAGGAACCTATGTCTTTTGGGGCACTGCTAGGTACTTATGACCTAGATTGGCCACTGTTGGAAACAGGATACTAGGCTTGATGGACCTTGGTCTGACCCAGTATGGCATATCTTATGTTCTTATGTATACCCTCACTCCTTATTCATACAGGTATCTTTCAGCCAAGTTTATGAGAGCCTTACAGATAATTACTTTGTTTTATTTTCTCCTTCCTCTTTACTATAGTTTGAACTTAAAATCAAATGTTCTCAAAGGCGTTCATGTTCCGTTCAGTTTTCAATACCGCATACTCGATGTACTCCCGGTTTATTCCAAATAATAGTCTATCGGCATGCACACTGATCATATAGTTATGTTTTTGGTAAATTTGTGATGATATACATAGGCTCCAATGGGGTTATAAGTAGCTCATCTAAGTGGCGTTAGTATGTTTCTCCTAGGACAGGCAGGATGAGTCATCCACACTTGGTGATGTCATCTGACGGCACCAAGACGGAAGTACTCCCCATAGCTTAGAAGGGCTTTTGCCCATCTGAGCATAAGCCAACTGGTCCCACCCCTGGCCCGCCCCTAGTTAGCCCAGTTTCAGTTCTTCCGCCTTGCCAGCAAGACGGTTTTCTACTCTCCAACTGAAATCTACACAATAGAAAGCTATTTAAAACAAACAAAAAGAAGAAACCTTTTGAAACAAACAAGAATTCCCATCTTTGCTTGCATATGTATTTAGATTGCATTGAAATTGCATTAATGCTGCCCAAGATTCTTGTTTTAGATCTGTTCCAGCGTTCTCCGCGGACAAGAGATATGGGTCAAGCGCTGCTCACCTTCAGCCAGTTTTGTGCATTTGAGGACATCACTCCAGCAGCTGCCATCGCTCTGGATGTGCCTCAGGGCCTCCATCCTCAGCCGCGGACTCCCAGTTGCCTGCAGCACCGGTGATTCAGGCCTCTTCCCTCCAAGGTGTCCGAGGCACCATCCCTGTGGCCGCAGCCTCCAGAGCCGGCCTGCCACCCTAGTCCCAGTCGGGATTGTGCTGTGGAGGCCGCTGATCGAGTTATGAACCTAGGAAAGAACAACCCTCTGGACTGAAAGATCGGTCTGAAAGAACCATTCCAGAAGAGCAATGAATGGACTCCAGTCTGAAAGAACCATTCCAGAAGAGCAATTGCCTCACGGCAGCCTGGGACATGCGTAGAAGGCCTCCGTCCCCAGACAGCTGCAGCTCCGGCGCTCCCTCCGAGGACCTCCTCACATGGGGACCATGGGGCGGCCATCTTGCTCTGACCACGCTGCCATACATGCCACCGCCGTCCCCTCTACTGGGATTGGATATCGGCAGCCTCATCAGTCCGCCTCCATTGGCTGAATCTGATCTGCCCCGCTATGCCCTTGGCTATCACCATGGCAATGGGGTACTCCGGGGCGGTGCCTCACCAACGCTGGAACTCCACCGCGCAGCGCCAGGCCTACGGAACAGCTGCCACAATGCTGGCATCTCCTTGTGGCGCCAGGACCTCAGCAGAGACCACAGCGTCATTGGGGCTTCACCCCAAGCACTCAGCACCGGCCTGACAGAGCAGTTGCCGCAGAGACCACAGCGCCATTGGAGCTTTGCTCCAAGAGCTCAGCGCCGGCCTGACAGAGCAGCCGCCGAAGGGGATCTGACCTACGGACCGCTGGAGGAAGCTCTCCAAGGGCATGGTCAACACCGATGTCACCAAAGGCACCGGACACTGCGAGCTATGCTCCTCTCTTCAGTGTCGATATTAAAGATAGCATCAGCCTCCCGGTCCCAGCTTGGCAGCGAGTCAGCAGCTCAGCGGTGAATAAGCAGCCACAGAAAGGGAGGCGTAGCTAAAAGCAGGGAAGTTCAGGGTTCAGATCCCATGGCTACTCCTCTCCTCCCACCACGGCACAAGCGAGCATTATCAAGGTCCTGATGTGACCTGTTGTCAAGAGAAAAATTCTCCCTTTGGCGCAGGACTGCCATCCTTGAATCACTCTGCCAAGGCATAGCTCCTATCATGGATGCCTACCAATGGTACCCTGAGCAGCAGCTAGAGAAGGGAAATCCCTTGCTGCCCTGCACTGCATCTACCGAAATGGAATTCTTGCAGAAGGGGAATCCTTGCGAGGCAGAATAGCTACCTCGCGGCGCTCCTGCTGGGCCAATGGCATGATGGAGTGGAGGAGTGCCCAAGTCTTAGAGCTCTGCCTGATAACAAGAGACCTAGCTCCTCACCGAGGACAAAATGACCATGTGAGGGGCACACGCACCACCAGGTTCCTGTGTGGGCCCGTGGCATCAGCGCAGCCCTCCAGGGACCACAGACAAAGTCAATACTAGAGCGGGCAACTACTGCTATCAGCAAGCAGACCCATGACATTGACTCAGCCACCTTTGTCCTCAGGAAGTGTTAAACTAAAGCAGCCTGCCCCGCTGTCTGCATGTTCACAGGCATTTCCCCCTCCGGGGATCCCAATATCGAGTCTCTGGCCCTACGCATGGAAACCTTGGCTTCCCTCAAGGCTCAGATCAAGGATTTTCCAGCATGCCCTTATCCAAAAAAAAAAAAAAAAAAGAGGCAGTCCCTCCCACCTGGTCGTGGGTGGACTCTGTTTCCCCTAGCGGCACTTACCGATCACATGCCTTAGGGAATAAGATGTTGATGAATGCAGATAGCCCCAGGGCAATGGGACCTCCCGCCGTCTTCTGACGCACATAAAACATCTAAAGAAGTGGAACAACAGAGATTATGTGCAGCGGACGACCACACACACAGTGAAGGGCACAGGGACTATTTGCCCACCCAGCCAAGACTCCTGTTTTGGACAAGACGCAAGGGCACAGGTGTCAATCAGGTTCGTTCACCCACATGTTTGGTCCACCACAGGGACCGGAGCCAAGTCGCATGTGCTCCTGATGTCCCCCTGTGCAAGGTTTAGAAATCCACAGTCATTTGGAATTCCCCAGTGCAAGGCTTGGCAATCCACAGCCCTTCCCCGGGCCAACAATTGCCCCTAAAAATGTGGAAGAGGACTCTTACAGCTCCTAAGATGCAGAGGTAAACTCTTAAAGCCTTCCAATCAATACATGAACATACAGAGGAGGGGGCTCACAGTCCAATGGTTAGTGTATGAGCCCAGCAACCAGGAGACAAGATCTACTTCCCCCCTTCCTCACGGCCTCAACCGTGGGGCTTGATTCCGCCTGCTCCCCTACCACAGACGACATAGGAAATCAGCCTCTGCCCCGGGGGTAAGACGACTGAGGCTGTCCAGGGAGGTTTCCACTCCGCAAGATGGGCAATTATGTTGGGCACCTGCCCAATCTTCTCACACCCAGAAGCACCTCTGACTCAGCAGCATTGCCCTGAGGCCAAAAGCTAACCGCCCCAATATGTCGGACTGCGCCTCGTGCTCTCATACTCCTCTGCCAAGACTATCTCACATCCGCGCTTCAGTTCAAGGATGGTCAGAAAGGCCGTGCCGCATACCTCACAGCTTGCAGTGGCAGCAAACTTCTGTGACAGATATTGGGTTCCCCCTTCACACATCGTGAGTATGAGCCGAAGTCCCAAGCAACAACCCAGCAAACCATGACTGTTCCCTGTGGGCTCACTGGTGAACCACCGGAAACCACACATCGACTGGAGGCCATTGAGGCAAATATCAGCACCACGGCATCCGGGGCAATCCTCCTGCAACACTGGAGGGACACATTACCATCATCATCAGCATGATTCGGAATGCCCCCCCCCCTCATCTTGATGGGGCGACATGGACCTTAGAGCAGAGAGTCACAGATAATCGCAGATCTCATAGCAGAGAGTCACAGATAATCGCAGACCTCAGAGAACAGGTCTCTGCACTTACCTGAGTATCATGCCCTACCATGTGAAGCCTGCATCTCTGGTGAAATTTCACAAGACCAATGGCAGTACCGAGATCCGCAGCTCCTGGCTGCTCAGTCCTCCAGAGACAGGAACAACCACCTTCACCTGTTTCTTCCCAGAAGCAGGGCAAACAGGCTACCATCTTCATATACTTGCAGAGAGTATCCTGCACTAGACAGAACCCTCCTTAGATCTGTGACACTGAGTACAAGAGTGCTGTGGCACTAACCCAGGTTTGGTGGGCATGAGTGCAAGGGGGCTGAATCCGTGTCTCTAAACCCAGGTCACGGTGGACAGGAGTACACCATAGTAGGGCAGGTACATTTGTACAAAAGGTCACATATAAGGCAGAAGCATTCCTTCAAACGCAAGGCATACTGCAGGGATCGGCTCTCTCAGCACTACTTTTCAACATTTATATGCAGCCCCTCTGTGATATTTTCCAGCAACATAATATCAAATACCACATTTATGCTGATGATATTATGCTATACACACAACTGGATACAGTCAACTCTAACTATAGTCAGCTAGAAACATGCCTCAATGAGATGTTAATATGGTTACAGCAAAACAACATGACAATCAACCATAAGAAAACTGAGGTGATGTATATCGCCAGTAAACCAAACTTTGAACCTCCTGCGACAACTACCCTGTGTAACAATACGTACAATACAAAGAATGAAATAAAATATCTGGGAGTCACATTGGACAGCAACCTAAAGATGGAAAAGCACCTACGAAAAACCAACAAGGCCATTTTCCACAAACTTAGAGTGTTACAACCTCTACGGAGTATCCTCGACCCTCACGACTTTAGGTCTGTTGCGCAAGCACTCATTATACCTCACCTAGACTACTGCAACGCCATCCTTCAAGGTCTCCCAAAGAAAACGCTAAACATCCTACAACTTGCCCAAAATGTAGCAGCGAGAATCATCATGCAAAAAAGTTTTACTGAGCACATCACGCCCGTACTGATCGAGCTGCATTGGCTCCCCATCACTGCTCGGATACAATACAAAACACTGATAATCACATTCAAACTCGTACATAACATCGCTCCATCCTTTCTCTCCACCCTTATCAACACGCAACTGCGCAACAGAGACAGAAAAACCAGCAACTCAGACACACTACACGTTCCGACCGATATCAGATCTGTCAAATACAGTACTAGCCGCCGAGCATACACATACTCTGCCCCGACACTCTGGAACCAACTCCCACCTGACCTACGTACGACCAAAGACCTTATTGCTTTCAGGAAAAAACTAAAGACACATCTATTCCAGTGTCAATACAATTTGAAGTAAAATCCCAGGGAGCTACGAGATGTCCTAAATTGAAAGAATGCCTGTATATAAAATTTTGTAAAATTATATAAAAATGTACATATGTATTTTCTGAACCTCCTTACAACCTTACCAATGTGTGCTGTGCCTTCCTGTCTAATCAATGTGTGTATACCACAAAATTTCCCGTCATGATTTGACAATTTCCAATCTGTAATCAAACCGCTGCTGACCGCTGGAAGTAGCGGTATACAAATGTATACTAAATAAATAAATAATAAATAAATATACAATACCTGACTGCAGGTACGGTTGGGGATCTGAACACGCCTCCAGAGCGCCTGTCCACACAATCATCTAGGTGGCCGTAGTTCCACACCAGTGCGTAAGGGGAACAGGTTTCCACTTCCCTGCAAGAATGACTCAAAACCTCAGTCTAAATGACTCAAAACCTCAGTCTACCACTCTGAGCCCAGACTTGGCTCTGACTTACCTCGGCCAAGGGCCCGTCCACCCAGACATGCCCCTGACTCGACTGCCAGACTAACCTGCAGGTAGGAACTCGCAACCCGGGGCCATCAAGAACTCACAAACCGGGGCCCTCAGCTTCCTTCCCCCATTGGTGGGAAATTGACCCACCTACCTCGTGAAGAGCAGGAAGGGCAACTGTTTAAAAGGATCAGAGCCCAGGCCGTCACCTACCCAAGCCATCACCTCCCCACCTCGTGGAGATCAGGACGGGCAACGAATCACAGCCCAGGTCATCACCATCATGCCTGGACCAACACCAGCGAGTTTCCAGAAACATATGGCTCTAGGACTCATGAACACCCTTCCTCCCAGCAAGTGCGGGTGGAAAAGGAGTAACTCGAGAGGCTGACGTGGTTGACAACCCCTGATTCAGGCTTGATTTTGTCGTCGTCCTTCTGATTAATCTGATACAAATGAAAATCCAGCATGAAAGCACTACAGCACCTGGCGCAGGCACGAGCAGCCAGACAGAGTGATTGCGGCCTCCGACGAGGCGCTCAGCAGCCTTGCTGCCACTTGAAGGCAATAGCGGTCCAAACTGCTAGTCTGGACATACCTGCCACGCACGTAATGCCACCATGACCGCCAGGCCATCGGACTAAAGGATACCTCCCTGGGCACACTCCGTGCTCAACTCTCCATCGCATGTGACCCCAATAAGCCTAGCCACCCGGTCCCAGCGCACTCTGCCTATAGGAATCCGCATGCGCCTCCACCCGACCGTGGGCACAAGCAGAAGCTCAAGCTAGGCCAAGGACAAAAACAGGATTCTAGCCGGGTCAAAGGATACTTCGGCAGCCGGTGGCAGGGACACCTGCCAACACCACATGCAACATGGACAAACGTGTCGCCTAGCAGTCTCAGGATCTAGTCGGCTACCTCCAGCCTGGACACACCTAAACAAGTCATGAGCAGACTCATGACTCATGCCCCTTATGGTGTTTATGCTTAATTGCATCACTCTCGTAGCATTGTCATGCACCGACTCAGGACTCATGTCCTTACTACTTCACTCATGCCCTTAATTGCATCACGTAACACTGTCATGCACTGACTCAGGACTCATGTCCTTACTACTTCACTCATGTCCTTAATTGCATCACTCTCGTAGCACTGTCAATATTGCTGCGGGCCCTCGCCTTGCCCGCAGAGACCTCCTCTCTGCCGTGGCCGCATTAAGGCGTCAACCTTGCATCAATTGTGCAATGCTTCCATTATTGAGACCATGGCACTCCTTCTGCTGCTGCATCTCTGCGGCTGCCCAGTGAGACCTTTTTCTCTGCGGCTGCCCATTGAGATTATATACTCGAGACCATGTTCTCTCGCAACCACTGCACCCACTGCTACCACACAGGTGCGAAGCGGAGCTACATGTCTACACATCCAATATTGCTATGACTACACGCTGCATCTCATGGGCGCACACCCATTAGCTCTGCATGCTACACATTGTAGCGGGTGCGTGCACGTTGCACGTTGCACTGCCACCAAGTGAACTACGAGGCCCTATGTTCCAGGGCAGACCATTACTACATTAGCCCCGATATGGTATCACCTGAACCTGATGTGGGCCTTCCCTTTCCACCACAGCGCATGACAGCTTGGGAAGCACCAAGTGTGGCTGACTTATCCTGCTTGTCCTAGAAGAAAATGGAGTTACTTACCTGTAACAGGAGTTCTCCGTGAACAGCAGGATAAGTCAGCCACACATACCCGCCCACCTCCCCTGGGAAAGTGTCACCCTCTGACATCCGACCAGTGCCCGCCTCCTAGCGACTAAGGCTCAACTAGTGACGAACTGGCTAGCTAGGGGTGGGCCAGGGTTGGGACCAGTTGGCTCATGCTCAGAAGGGCGAAAGCCTTCTGAGCTATGGAGAGTACTTCCGTCTCAGCGCCGTCGGATGACATCACCAGGTGTGGCTGACTTATCCTGCTGTCCACGGAGAACTCCTGTTACAGGTAAGTAACTCTGAGCCAGATTAAAGGGCAGCGCGGTCATGCACGGTTCTCTCACAATCTGGGGATAGATTAATTTATATGATATAAGGTAACCCACATTTAAGTCAATGATCTTGGAAGTTAGATACTATGCCTTAGCCCTAATTTAAGCAATGATAGTGGCCCCTATTCCTTTCACATGCATATATTTTGTATCTGAGCTTATGAAACAGTCATGGCTTTCATTACAGTTCCCCTTTGTTTTAGTTCTTTGCCTGCATTGTAAAGTTTTACAAGGTTAGAGTTTTTCTTCACACTCCTGCTTCCTTCTTTCTTTTTTCATTTGCACCTCTTTATATTCCTCCTTCAAGAGGTGTTCCTAAGGTTTCAGTTCATAATTATAATATTTTTCCTCTCCCTCTAGCTTAATTTGACACTACTGAAGGATTTTTATTAGAGGGGAATCTTCCTGACGGTTGGTAATGCTTTTTCATTTAGATTTTGCACATGTCACATCCCTTACTTTCGAGTATGTAATCACTGTTTTATTGCACCGTTTTCATGAGTTTTAAGTTCGTTTGTTCAGACTTAAGAAATTGTATTTATTCATTTATTTATCTATCGATGTATTTGTATAGAGATGTTGTTTTATTTTACTTAGTTTTACTGTATGTCTGTTCTAGATGGCTTCCTTTTACATACGATTTTAAATGTGGTTTTTAATATGGTTTTATTTATTTATTTATTTGTGTGTTTGATCTGTTTATGATTTATTTTGTGTGATTGATTGTAGTTAGATCACGCCGACAAAACCCCTGAAGAAGGCGTAGCTGAAACGGCCTGTGTTGGTTTTTTGGCTGAAGATTCTTCCCCTGGTGCAAATTCCTCTAATAAAGAACAATTTTTTACCACACACAGACTAGTTTCCTATTCATTGTGGTTATCCTGAAAATCTGATTGGCTCGGTTTAGAGTCTCTGAATTCATACATAGGACTTTGGTTTCATTATCAAAATCAATAATAATATGCTGGTTTTCTGGTAAACTGTTTTGGTGAAATTCTTTTGCCATGTGTAAAGAAATGCAGGTTTAATTGAAGCGCTGAGGTGTGTCCCCTCTGGCACCTACATATCTCTCTCTGTCCTTCTCTTTTGTAGTTTTTAATTATTGTGGGAAGGAACTGAGGGAAGCCAGTCATTGGTTACATGCCCCTGGAAGGATAGTCCTTCGATAAGCTCTTACATTTTTGTAACTAACCTGGGTTTGAGGTGTGGCACTCCCCAACAATTGCTGTTCACGGGCAAACCTCAGAATCACTTCAACAATAATTTACCAGACTAACTATAACAAGAACAGCATTGACTTTGACCACCCTTGCAATTCTTTGGAATCTCTCAATTTCCACACCAGTATAAAATCACTGTGCCTGCACATTATGAGGTGTACAGTAATGCTTGCAGAGCCTCTTTGATAGGAAACTGATTGGTTTGAATTAACACATTCACACTACAAATATCATGTGCATGAATTCCTGAAACATATGTAGTGTGATAGCCATGTTAGTCCACTTTGATGGTAGTTAAATAAAAAGAGAAACAAAATGGAAAATAAGGTGATACCTTTTTATTGGACTAACTTAATACACTTGCAGACTAGCTTTCAAAGATTGAAACCTTTTTCCTCAGGTCAGGACAGTATAAGCAACAGATGTTAATACCATAATATATAGAGGAATCAATGACAGTGGGGGTGGTTGAGGTAGTTGGGGGGCGGGGGTTCTGGCAAGAAAAAAGTATGGACAAATGTATTCATCTTAAAAGGGTCTGAGGATACAGTTTCACATTAGCCATCAATTTTCCAGGCTTTTTTTTTAGCTGAGTTGCCTTGAAATGCAATGCAATGCAATGTGTGTTGTTGAGTCAATGCTGACTTCTGGCGACACAGCCCCTGGTTTTTCTTGACAAGTTGCAACCAGAAGTAGATTTCCAGGCCTTTCTTCTATGCAGCGAGTTTATAGATCCATCTCAATAACATGCAAAAGGGCATCTGCCCGGGTTTACCCTTCCTCCAGCCAAGTCTAGCCTTTTTAATGAAAAGATGAGGTTACCTAGGTCCTATATTTTAATTGTATTACTGGATATTAATATGTTCTCAGATTTTTATTGAAAAATGTTAAGAGCACAGATTTGCTTCACTCACCATCTTTGTATCAGAACCATACAGCTGTTCTTTTCTTTTCATTCTATCACAAATATTAAATCTATTTTTCTTGGTTATTATGAGGAAAATGTACCTCATGGAGGTAATTTTGTGAAGTCATTCCCATGCATATGTTGCTACAAATGCACATAAATGACCAGCATAAAATATGTGTTTTGGCATCAAGGTGTGTACTATGCTAGTGGGCATGCACATGGGCTCAGTTTGGGTGTAGCTTGGGTGGAGAATGCAAGTAGGCACATCCATTATAAACTAGTATAATTAACGTGTGCACTTGAAAAATGTAGGCATGGACATTTATACCACACTTGCAATTTAGGGAGTGTGGTAGATGTGGCCAGCATTAGGCATGACACAAGACTCCACAGCCAAGAAAGGTTTAAAGAAAATATACTTTATTTGGGGACAAGCATCCAGACAACTTCCCTGGCCCTCCTTGCGTTTTAGGCACATGTAGGGTTAAACCTTCTGCTGCCCTAGGTTTTTCCCCAGCTGTAACAAGTCCTTAATTGCTCTCAGCAGGACTGCTCTGCCAAATAGCTGAACCCTGCTCCAGCACAGAGGACACTTCCAAAACAAAACAAAATTGTCTTCTCACAGTTTCTTCACTTTGGGCCGCACAGCCCCACAACAGACTCTCCAACCAAGTAGAAGTCCAGTAGCAAGGCTGAGCAGATAGTAATAAATTCAAATGCCTCCTACATTCAGAGCAGGCTCTCTTTTACAGGTAGTTGGTCTTCAGATATGCTCCAGAGCCCTGGGCTCCTCTCTCCCCCAGGTCTCCTGCTTCCTGGTTTAGACCTGGCTTTACCCTCCCCAGGCATTCTCCAACTTATTCTTTTAAAGTGATAGGGGTTTAAGCTTTTACTAGAGCAATACGTCACTGGTTCTGGCCTTGGCTGGAAAGAATCCCTCTGGGGGATGGAGAGTTTCCTATACACTCCATCACATACCTTCCCGCTCAGCTCAGCCCTAGATGGTGAGCGCCTGGCATCCCTGGGACCTCTACGTGGGACAAAAAGTCCACATTCTGGTGTGCCTTACCAGCCCTATGTTGGACCTCATAGAGAAAAGGGTTGGAGGCTGAGAAACAAGGGCATGATTCATCCATTGGTCTCTTTATTCTGTGTCAACCACTTGAGTGGCTGGTGATCATTATCTAACATAAAAGGGTGGCCAAGCAGATAGTACTGGAAAGTCTCTAGAGCCCACTTGATAGAGAGGGCCTCCTTCTCAATGGTGGCATAATGCTGTTCCCAGAGAAGTAATTTTCAGCTAATAAAAGCCATTGAATGCTACTTACCCTCTGTCTCCTGGGCTAAGATGGCCCCAAGACCGACAGCTGATGCTGTGTGAAGTCCAGACTGATCAGGATCAATTCAGAACACAATTTCTAGAAGGCCTCCTCCAATTCTGATGTCCAGTTGATCTTGTCTGGGGTTTTCTTCTGGAGGAGCCGGGTCAACAATTCAGATATTTCTGCCATGTTTGGAATGAATTGGCAGTAATAGCCAATCATTCCCAAAAAGGCCTGCACATGATTCTTTGTCTAAGGAGCTGGCAACTGGGAAATAGCCTTTACCTTTTTTTTTTTACTTTTTTATTTATACAATTATGAAAATATTCACAAGGATAATCACCTACTACAGAAAAGAACCGTAAGTCTAACATCGGAAGAACCGCGGCCGCGTGACTGAAGGCTGATTAAAGCTCTAAGTCTAAAATTGGAAGAGCCATGATTGCGATCCCACAGCCGCATGACAGAAGGTACTACCCCCTCAGCTGAAACACACTTAAAAAGAGCCACACCACCCCCACACTTACTTGCATTCATGCTGTCTTTAACCTGCTTACTGTATGCTGTTGTTGTGCTTGTGATCATTGTTGTTCTTTTCTGTTTCCCCAGGCTGATTAAAGCTCTAAGTCTAGCACTGGAAGAGCCGTGGCTGTGATCTTGCGGCCGCGTGACTGAAGGTACTGACCCCTCAGCTGAAACACACTTAAAAGGAGCTCCGGCACCCCTGTGTGCCACAGCCATGTGCCAAAGGAGCAGGACGTACTCCTTGGGTGATCTCCTTGGGGCGGCTTTGGCAGTGTTGGCATTAACAGGAGACTTTCAGCCCTGTCCCTCTTAGCTGCCACATTTGGTAGGTGTCATTGCTACCCATTACCGGTCTATCTGGTGCCCTTCTCATTCTACTCATATTCTTCCCATCCATGGCTGCAATACATGTTCATTACGGCCGCCGCACCTTTCACCCTATGGCATCTTTTAAATCTGCAGGTTGTATTTTGACAAACCTAGTCCCTTCCCTCTCAACCTTCAACAATTTGTGTTATCCTGCCCTTGACACAGTACTTTCTGCTCTCTTCCAAATAGGGTTGGTGAACTGTCAGTCTCTATGCAACAAAACCCTACTGATTAAGGATCTTATTGATCAGGAACAACTCTGATTTTCTTTTTCTATCAGAGACCTGGCTGAAGGAGGAGGAGGAGCCCCTTTTGAATCAATGTCTTTCCCCAGACTTTTCAGCTCTATCCACTCCCCGTGTTGGACCCACTGAAGGAGGGGTAGTTGTGATTTATCACTCCTTTCTTTCATTCACATCAGTCTCCTCATCTTCTCTATATTATACTGAGTATCTTCTTTTTTGCCTTCAGTCCATTTCCCCTGTGTACTGCCTTCTTGTCTACTCACCTCCCTCCCTCTATCCCCATTTCTGGGACAGACTGCTCAATACAATCTCACACCAAAAAGTTGGTCAGTTACTGAACGATTGGCAATACCATAAAAAGCAAAAAGATTGCTCATGTATCAAAATAGGTGATTCCAAAACATAAACCTTTAAGTAATTATTCAAATATGTTCTTAAATAACCGAGGTCTCAGACTCATTGGCTCTGCCATCAGGACTCTCGTCCGTTTCAAAGTAGGTTGCCCATTTGCATCTCTGCTGCCCACATTTCGCCGGTGGTTACCCTTTCCCTCCCCGGCGCGGCGTATCATCTGAGCCGGGGAGGGAAAGGATAACCACCGGAGAAATGCGGGCAGCAGAGATTGTTTTAGAACATTAACAAGAAGAACTATGGACATTTTGTCTTTGAGTGATCCCCTGATGAAAGTACAACTATGAAACGCGAGATTGGTACCTGTGAAGGGCGTTGGGATCCTTAAACAGTCCTATACCAGTGGGTGTACTCGTGCCATTCAGATAAGTGCAAAGATAGAGCCTTTTAGTGAACAGTAAATATCTGTCTGAGTATAATCACCTACTGAGTTCTTTGAGGTCGTTGATGCAAATGGGCAACCTGCTTTGAAACGGACGAGAGTCCTGATGGCAGAGCCAATGAGTCTGAGACCTCGGTTATTTAAGAACATATTTGAATAATTACTTAAAGGTTTATGTTTTGGAATCACCTATTTTGATACATGAGCGATCTTTTTGCTTTTTATGACAATACAATCTCAGACATCTCTATTCAGTTTCCTCAGCTGCTCCTTCTGGGGGACATCAACATCCACTACCATTCACCAGTCTCGACCCACAATCACGCATTTACCTCTCTATTACAGGATCTTGCTTTCACCCAACATGTTAATTCCACTACTCACATAGCAGGTCACACTGTTGACCTGGTATGTACTTCTTCTCTCTATCTCTATCCCTATCTGCTTTCTGCTTTCTGCATGACTCCTCTTCCTTGGACTGAAAACTATTGTGTCCAGTTCACATTGTATTCCACCACCTCTCCACCAACATGTGCCTCTCTTGCTTCCCCAGCACTATTTCCTCAGACCTTCCTAAATGGTTTTCAAGACACATTACTCCAGGCACCATCCAGGACTTCCCTGCAACTAATGAACTGTTCCCACTAGACTTTCCCTTCCTTTCTCTGGATTCACAGGTCTCATTATGGAATACTTCTCTTGCTGCTGCTCTTGACCGCATAGCTCTATTGTGCCCATGCCCTCCTCATCCCTTTCACCAGCTGTGTACCATACCGGTCTTTGTATACTCCATTCCCAGTTGTGTCATTCTGAATGTCTGTGGTGTAAGTCCCACACTCTCTCTGTACTGCAGTTTTTTGATCGGCTGTGTTGAAGAGAAGCTGGAAGGATGGCTGCTTTGTGTTAGTTGGTGTTTCCCCTGATGAAGTGATGGTGACCGTGAAACGCTTGTGAGCTCTGGACTGAAGCATCGGGGAGCAGGATGGCCACCGATTAAGGGAATTTTTTCAATGTTAAGTAATTTCACCTTGGTGGTCATTCTGGTTCTACAGGGAAGGTCATTGATGTTATGGGGCCTGTGTATTATGATAGCGATTTTATATCATGTCTGTCATAAGCCCGTGGTTACTGAGACCTTCCTCATAGTATTTTGTGTTATTTTGTTCAAGAACATTGTGTGACAAACATTGAAGTCTTTTGAGAAGCATAACAGTTTATTGTTTCTATAGAGTGAGTATTTTGGATTTTTACACACTAAAAAACGACCATATACTTTTTGTTTTTTTAAGTCCTGCCATCAGGTCTACTGTATGCATGTTCACCAGGTTAAACACTCTTACTTCTCTAACATCATTTCATCAGCCTCCAACTCTACACAGCGGTTATTTTCTGTTCTGAAGTCACTGTCTACCACTCAGCCTCACTCTGCTGTCAATATATCCACCATGCCTGCCCCGACACAACTAGCTTCATTCTTCTCTTCCAAAGTACTAGACTTGTGCTCATCAATTCCAGATTGCCCCTCCCACCTATAGGCTCTCTGCTACCCCTCTCACCACCTGCCTCCACATCTCTCTCCCACCAATGGACCACATTTCACCCTGCCACATCAGCTGAACATTTCAAACTCATCTCAGCCTCGCATAAGACATTCTGCCCTCTAGATCCCATTTCATCCTCATGGCTGCTAGAATCTTCTCTAGCTCTTCTCCACATTATCCTCACTACACTCAACTCCAGCTTGTCTTCTGTGACTTTCTCTTGATTCTCTCGACCCCAGCAGTTACCGACCAATATCTAACCTTTCTTTCCTCTCAAATATTTTGGAGAAAGTTGGGTTTTTTGCAATTTTCACATCATCTAGATTCTACTCGTATCCTACACCCCTGCCAGTCTAGCTTTTGCCCTAGTCATAGCATCGAGACCATCATGCTCTCATTTCTTAATGATCTACACACTGCTCATGACCAGGGTGATGTTTCTATTGCTGTTTCACTCGACCTTTAGGCAGCTTTTGACTTGGTGGATCATTCTAATCATTCTCCTCTCTCACCTGCATGGCGCTGGTCTCTGGGGGAGGGGGAGCAGTCTGTCGGTGGTTTCAGTCCTTTCTCTTTTCACACACTTTCTATATATCCTCAAGTGGCACTTTGTCCAACACTCTCCCCCTCTGCTGTGAGGTCTCGCAGGGTTCTGTTCTGGCACCACTCCTATTTAATATCTTTCTGACCCCACTCACATTAATCATGCAGCAATCCAGCTTATCGGCATATTATTATGTCGATGGCATACTTTTGCTCTACCACACCAACCCCCAGCAACCCAACCTCACTCCACTCAACAATTGCTTGGCTAGGGTCTCTGACTGGCTCAACACCAACTATCTACATCTGAATATCTCTAAGACGCTATTGATCTGGCTCACCTTCGGTGAACCATGCTCTTCCCTAACGTCAGTCCTCTCTAATCTCACTGTTCCACTAGTTTCCTCCCTTCGTTACCTTGGTGTGACATTAGATAATGCACTCTTGTTCCACGACCACATCTCACTTCTCACTCGTCGGTCTTTTTCTACCTCCGCCAGATCCATGCCATTTGTCCTTTCGTGTCTCCACAGGAGTTGACCACCCTTCTTTTATCACTAGTTATGTCCAGACTTGATTTCTGCAACTTGGCTCTCATTGGCATTACTCAATCTCAGCTCCATCTCTTTCAGCTAAAACAGAATATGGCTGCCTGGATCATTACTCACACTCATTTCACTGCCACAGTTTCGTCAGGAAATCACTTGTGAAGCATCAATTCTTGTGCTCTATGTTTTGTACTTATGCTGCCCACGTCCTCCTCATTCTTTAGGATTTAATTTGTTCCTCAAGTGGGGTTCTCCCGAACTCCCTTCAGACGCCGCGCATGAGGAAGACGTGGGCAGCATAAGTACAAAACATAGAGCACAAGAATTGATGCTTCACAAGTGATCTCCTGATGAAACTGTGGCAGTGAAATGCCTCAGTGGTGCCCAGGGAGAGCATCGAGATCTTTACAAAGAAGTGGTGGAAGCTCCTAGATGAAAGAAAAGCTAAGTAAAATAAGACACCCAGTACATCTGAATGTGCAGCAACGGCAACGATAATAGAAAGAACAGCAGACTCATAAACCAGGTTCCACTTTTGAAAAATCAATGGGAATTTGATAAGGAAGTTTGTGGACAGGGTAGTGTTTATTAGGAGCAAAACCCTAAAAATTAATACAGTGGCAATAAGTTTATAAAAGGTCATTGATGCTATAAGGCACCACAAAAAAAGACGGAAGTCTGAGGAGAGTGCCGACTTTAGTCCGAGACCTTTTTTGCCAACTGTAGAGTTAGTACGTCTATAGGAAGTAGAGTATTAAACCTAAAAAATTTCCACAATTTGTTCCAGTTGAACATATTTAATTTAACTTTTTCATAGTAAACGTTTAGGAAGAGACCAAATAGCAGTGTGATTTCTAAACTGTTTTCAGCCTTCGGTCAGGCGGCTCATTGTTGATACAGTGACACCCATAGCTGCTGTTATTGTATCATTCCATCTCATTGCTAGCCTTCCTCTTTTGCATTGACCTTCTACCTTGCCAAGCATTATGTCTTTCTCTAACGATCTCTCTCTTAACATGATGTGTCCAAAGTATGAAGTCAAAGTCTTGTCATTTGAGTTTCTAAAGAAAGCTTCTGACTGATTTGTTCTTTGGGAAGTCCATGGTATGTACAGTATTTGTCGCCAGCTCCATAATTCAAAGGCATTGATTTTTGTCCTGTCTATCTTTCTCACTACAAACAACCAAAGGAGCGAGTAACAAACAAATAACTTTATTAAACCTGAGCAGTGCAGTACGAAAAGAAAGGAAATAAAGTGCAACATAGCCGTGTTTCGGGATGGCCTTCTTCAGGGGCTAAAATAGGCAGGCACAAGTCAAGGCGGTTCTTGCCTTTCATCCACAGATATTACAGAAACTGATATGCCAGGTGTATATCCACATCTTTCTCATAGCAATCACTATGAGAGAGCTGTGGATATGCACCTGGCATATCAGTTCCTGTAATACCTGTAATATCTGCTGATGAAAGGCAAGAACCTTTGTTTTCACCTTGCAATGCTCAGGTTTAATATAGTTATTTGTTTGTTACTCACTCCTTTGGTTGTTTGCTGTGGTACTTGTGAGTACTTGTGCCTCCTTTTGTGGACTATCTTTTTCACTGTCCAACTTTCACATCCATATGATGTTATTGGAAATATCATTGCTTGAACAATTCAAATCTTTGTATGGAGAGAGACATCTCTGCTCTTGAGAATATTGTCTGGGTCCTTCCAGGGGCGGCCCAAGGGGGGTGCGGGGCCATGTGCGGAGACTCGGTGCGGGGCCTCATTTGCATAAGGGGCCTCATTTGCATAAATATTTGCATAATGTTACCATACACGAACTTTTAGTAAACATGCCTCTTAATGAGTGTATGAATAAAGAAAGACTAAAAGACTTCTACATTACTATAATCCAATACCAACCGCCAGGCACATTAGGAACTACTACAAACACTGCCCATTTAGAACCCATAGCAAACCCGCCGTATCCTAACAGCACTACCAGGACTCATAAAGCACCATACCCTAACTATCAAAAGGAAACGCTGCAAATATTAAACCAATACATTTCAGAGAACAACAATACATGACCTACTGGGGAAAGAGAACAAGTGGCAATGTCAAATAGGAATTACATAAACAGAATACCTCAGCTCAGTTACACATGCAGAACATAGACCATCACCAAACAAGGAATCACAATTTAGAAACAGGAAGACAATAATTAAACTGGGAATCCCAAAAGCCAAACTTGGAATGTACAACACTGTAGAAATAAAACTATACATTAATTTGCTCTTGTACTAAACAAAGCGCAGACGTTAATGATGCACATTTCCCAGAGCTGACATATTCCAATTAATAAATTCAAAATAAAGAGATATTTTTCTACCTTTTGTGCATTTTTTTTCAGCTGCAATTGCTCCAGCCACTTTCTTCTGGTTTCTTTGTGTCTTCCGCTAATTCTTCATCGTCTGCTGTCCATTTGTCTTTTCTTCTCTCTTCTAGTTTTTTTCCATTCTCTCTCTACATCTGCTTTAACATACTAATCTTTCTCCTTTTTGCTCTTTCCTCATTCCTATTTCATCCACTCAAATTTTACCCCTCCATCCTCAATCCCCACCTACTCTCCCAATATCCGGACAATTGTAGATTTGTCTTCCCTCCCACACAAAATATTTTTTCCCTCTCCATTTCACTCTCCCAGCTCCATCCCATTCTAATCCTCCCCCAACATCAGCTCCATTCTAGTTCCAGTCCCACCCAGCATCCGCTCCCTTCTAGTCCCCGCATCAGCCCATTTCCAGTCCTAGTCCCCCATAAGCCCATTTCCAGTCCTAGCTCCCCCATCTATTTGCAGTCCCATCCAAGTCCCTCCATCAGCTCATTTCCAATCCCAGCCCCCCATGAGCCCATTTCTAGTCCTTTCCTAGCCCCACCATCAGCCCATGTCAAATCCTAGCTCCCCTCCACTCAGCCCATTTCCAATCCAAGCCCCCCATGAGCCTACTTCCAGTTCTAGCCCCTTCATGAGTCCATTTCAATCCAAACCCCCACCACAGCCCATTTCCAATCTTAGCACCCCCAACAGCCAATTTACAGTCCTATTCTAGCCCATCAGCCCATTTCCTGTCCTAGCCCCCCCCCTCACCCATTTCCAGTCCTAGCTCCCTCCCCCTCACAACCCATTTCCATTCCAAGCCCCCGTCCCCATCAGCTATTTGCAGTTCAAGCCCTCCTTCCACTCAGCCCATTTCCAGTCCTAGCCTCCTCATAGCCCATTACTAGTCCTAACCCCCCATCAGCCCATTACGTCCTAACCCCCCATCACCCTATTTCCAGTCCTAGCCCCCCATCAGCCTATTTCCAGTCTTAGCCCCCCTCCCATAGCCAATTACCAGTCCTACCCCCCCATCAGCCCATTTCCAGTCTTAGCCCCCCATAGCCCATTACCAGTCCTAACCCCCCCATCACCCTATTTCCAGTCCTAGCCCCCCATCAGCCCATTTCCAGTCTTAGCCCCCCATAGCCCATTACCAGTACTATACCCCCCATCACCCTATTTCTAGTGCTAGCCGCCCCATCAGCCTATTTCCAGTCTTAGCCCCCCCCATAGCCAATTACCAGTCCTACCCCCCCCATCAGCCCACTTCCAGTCTTAGCCTCCCCCCCCCATGGCCCATTACCAGTCCTAACCCTCCCCCCCCCATCAGCCCATTACCAGTCCTAGCCTCCCCCCCATGGCCCATTACCAGTACTAACACCCCCCCCATGGCCCATTACCAGTCATAACACCCCCCCCCCATGGCCCTTTACCAGTCCTAACCCCCCCCCGGCCCATTACCAGTCCTAACACCCCCCCCATCAGCCCACTTCCAGTCTTAGCCCCCCCATAGCCCATTACCAGTCCTAACCCCCCCATCAGCCCATTTCCAGTCCTACCCCCCACTTCCAGCCTTAGCCCCCTCCCCATAGTCAATTACCAGTCCTAACCCCCCCCATCAGCCCATTTCCAGTCCTACCCCCCCACTTCCAGCCTTAGCCCCCTCCCCATAGCCCATTACCAGTCCAAACCCCCCCATCAGCCCACTTAGCCCCCCCATAGCCCATTACCAGTCCTAACCCCCCCCTCAGCCCACTTAGCCCCCCCCATAGCCCATTTCCAGTCCTAACCCCCCCCATCAGCCCACTTAGCCCCCCCCATAGCCCATTACCAGTCCTAACCCCCCCATCAGCCCACTTAGCCCCCCCATAGCCCATTACCAGTCTAAACCCCCCCCCATCAGCCCACTTCGCCCCCCCCATAGCCCATTACCAGTCCTAACCCCCCCCAATCAGCCCACTTCCAGTCTTAGCCTCCCCCCCCATGGCCCATTACCAGTCCTAACCACCCCCCCCCCCCGGCCCATTACCAGTCCTAACAACCCCTCCCCCTGGCCATTTACCAGTCATCACAACCCCCCCCCCATCAGCCCACTTCCAGTTTAGCCTCCCCCTCCCATCAGCCTACTTCCAGTTTAGCCTCCCCCCCTCCCATAGCCCATTACCAGTCCTAACCACCCCCCCCCTATCATTCCAAATTAAAATAAAAAAAAACCCCAAACCGGCTGCTTCTGCCGCGGCAGCTTCAAGAGCTCTGCCGCGGCAGCTTCAAGAGCTCTGCCGCGGGGCCCCCCCCTGCCCGGCAGAGCCTCCGTGCATCTTCAGCTCTTCACGTCCAAAACGCGGGCTTTTTTCAGAGCCGCGAGAGTTTCTTTTCTCGCGGCTCTGTTAATCCCGCCGAGGGTGATGGGAAATCCCATCAGCCCCGCGGGATTAAGAGAGCCGCGAGAAAAGAAACTCTCGCGGCTCTGAAAAAAGCCCGCGTTTTGGACGTGAAGAGCTGAAGATGCACGGAGGCTCTGCCGGGCAGGGGGGGGCCCCGCGGCAGAGCTCTTGAAGCTGCCGCGGCAGAGCTCTTGAAGCTGCCGCGGCAGAAGCAGCCGGTTTTTTTTTTTTTTTTTTTTTAACTTGGGATGCTTAAGAATGTTTTTTGCGCGGGGCCCCCTGAAACGCGGGGCCCTGTGCAAAAAACATTCTTGCTCAATGGACGGGCCGGCCCTGGGTCCTTCATTGCCATTCTGCCAAGAGCAATGCATCATCGT
Source organism: Ichthyophis bannanicus (assembly GCA_033557465.1). Taxonomy (NCBI): domain Eukaryota; kingdom Metazoa; phylum Chordata; class Amphibia; order Gymnophiona; family Ichthyophiidae; genus Ichthyophis; species Ichthyophis bannanicus. The sequence goes on from CM066035.1 coordinate 436,695,683, forward strand.
ATTTCTTGTTTGCTTGTTTCTTTATTGATAGTTAATAGTTAAGTAGTCAACTATTTCAATTTCTTCTCCATCAACGATGAACTTATTGATTTTGCCAGTTGTCTTCTTTACATTAAGGTTCAGGCCTATTTTAAGATTATGTTCCTTGATATTGAGAGCAAATTTTTCAGATTGCCTTCACTTTCAGCCAGTAATGTGGTATCATCAGCATAGCAAAGGCTTTTGATGAGTCCACCAATCTTCAAACCTCAGTTGTCTTCATACAGTCCTGCTTCTCAGACGATTTTGTTCTGCATATAAATTAAACAGATAGGGGGAAAGTATGCAGCCTTGTTATACACCTTGCTGATTTTAAACCATTCTGTTTCTCCTTGTTCTGCTTGAACTGTTGCTTCTTGATCAATGTAAAGGTTGTGCAAGAGAATTATCAGGTATTGTGGTATACCGATGCTTCTTAATGTGGCCCAGAGTTTCTATTCTATTATGGCCTAATATCCCCTTCTAAGAAGAAGATCTCTGCATGTCCGGAGACTGCAAAGAGAGACCCACATTTTTATTCACAACAAACTGAGTTAAGTGAGTGAGCTCGAAGAAGGTGTAATTAAACCCTTCATATTTAACCAGACACTTGCATGGGTATCACAAGAAAAATAAGACACCCAGCTGCAAGACCTTAGGACGTAGCAAAAGCAGCTGCATTTTTGATTTAGTTTGGAGACATCAGGAAACATTAGAATTGTGACTCCCATGAATAACTCATTACTCCTCTTAAAATACAACTTCAGAAGCCAGTCCCGATCAGGCTCAAGAGCCAGAGTAAATAAGAGAGTGGATCGCGGAATAGCTCCTGGGTCTGAGGACTCCAGGAACCAAGTCAAATCAAGAAAGTCAAGAGGAAGTGACTGGACTGGTGAAGAGGATCCATGTTCTTTGTGCTAAGCAGCAGGCAGATAGAAAATCCTAGCAAAAGGAAGAACAAATTCTTGAGGTATCTTCAATATAGAAATAACATATGAATGAGTTAACTCTTTCGGTGAGATAGAAGAAACCCATGGAAAATTAAGCAAGTGCAAATTCCTCTTTCTAACAGACTTCTCCAATGATTCTATCTTTAGATGAATACATGATAAATCTTTAACAACAGTACCTGAAAAGGTAGTGACGCTGTCAGCTTTAACCTCCAACTGGATTACCCTGGACTTAAGCTGAACCACCTCTTCTTTCTGCTGGTCAATAGCCTGGACAGCATTAGATAGAATATACTGAAGAGAGATAACCTGGGAAGAAAATGCAGACTCCAATACCTGCAAACCTTCCCAAAGTGTTTGAAGTGTAAATTTTGCAGGTATCACAAGCCAGGGCCTGGTCTTCTGGACCCCAGCAAGAGTCAGCTGAGAGGAAATTAAAACTTATTTAGGTCCTGTAGTCAACAAGGTTCCTTCTATCACAGTATCCGAGCTCCCCAGAGTTTCAACGGGAGTCACAGCCATAGGTGACGCTGCTGTGGAACGCTCCTTGACCATTGGCATCTTGGCCAAGTCTTCCTGATATAAACAATTGTGGTATGTTATTTTTTGCAATGTAATATAATTCTCGTATTCCATTCATTCACCATTCTGTAATATAATTTGTATGTAATGACTTTCTGACTCCCTTTGTTGTATGCCTGCATCCTGGAAGGAGAGACTACGTGGCTAGTAATACGTGGCCTGTCACAGGTGCGGAAGTACAAAGAAGTGGAGTGAGACAGAATTAACCAATGCGTTATGGACATGCTGGAGGAGGGCGAGGACATAGTGTAGTATGTAATGATTTTCTGACTTCCTTTACTGTATGTTTGCATTCTGGGAAGAGAGACTATGTGGCTAATAACACATAGACTGATACAGGTGTATAAGTATTAACCAATGAATATGAACACACTGGAAGAAGGCGAGGAGATAATGTACTATAAAAGAACCGTGAAACAGAGGATGAGTGTGAATGCTCAGTCAAACATTTCACCTTTTCTTGCAAGAATGTAATTAAAGTAACTCTCTGCCTCACTGAGGAGTCTGTTATTGTGTAAAAAGTTATGTTTATTACATTCCCGACCACCGGGGAAGCTGCCTCCGATAACTTCACACCGCGGGCATAGGGCTGCACTGGAGCAGACCGTAAATCCGGGCTAAGCATGATGTCAAGCCGAAGGAGATGAGGAGACGCTTCTTCCACTCCCACAATCCCCAGCAAGCTTTCCTGCTCTAGAGTTGCTTTTGTTGCACCAGCGGGCTGCACGAAAGCATCGAGCAGCCCCTTAGCCTCCAATGCACCCTTCCACAGCTCCGGAACCTTTACCTTCCACTTCCGAGGCGTTCTGAAAGGAGGTGTTACAAATATAACAAGCGGGCTAGTCAGAACGCGGCTAGCATGCATCTGACATCTTGTTGTGGGTGGCCTCCATCTTTTTAAGTTGTGGTTGCACTTGACCATTCCCCACCAAATATCCGAGGTACTGGGCCTCCCGGCCTCCCAGGTAAAATTTTTGTTGATTGGCCATCAAACCAGCCTTCCTCAAACTTGTTAGCATGGCTTGTACATGTGACAGGTGGGTTTTCCAGTCATGACTATAAATCACAATATCGTCTAAGTAGACTGACGCATAACCCCTGTGGGTTCTCAACAGGTGATTGACTAGGCGCTAGAACATAGGAGGAACCCCATGCAGTGCGGGAACTAGAATAGCCCTTGGGATGTAGAGAATGCGGTCTTTTCCTTGGGTGTAGGAGTTAGTGGTTTCTTCCAATACCCCTTCATGAGTCCAAATTTGAGATAAAATGAGCTCCTCCTAGACGTTTGATAAGGTCATCCACTCAAGGCATGGGGTAAGCTTCCCACTTAGAAACTGCATTCACCTTTCAGAAGTCGATGCAGAACTGGATGCTCCTATCTGGCTTGGGTACCAGTACAATAGGAACTCTTCAAATACTCCCAGCTTAAGCATGTCCTCTACTTCTTTCACCATGGCCCGCCTTCATGCTTCTGTATTTGGTAGGGCCATTGATGAACCATCACCCCAGGATTTGTAACAATATCATGGTAGGCAAGATGGGTACATCCTGGACCACTGGAGAACATGTCGCTATTCCGCTGTACCAGATGACTTAGATCCATTTTTTGGGCTCTTGATAAATGTTCCCCAAATGGAACTAGATCTGGATCTGAAGGTGGCTGAACCTCGGGCCAAACTCCTCTTCTTGGACCACTGTCACCAGGACAGGAGTCCATTTCTTCAGTAGGTTCACATGGTAGATTGTGATTTTCTTCCTCTTTTCCGGCTATTCAACCTTATAGTAAACTGGCCCCACTTTCTCTACACCTCATAGGGGCCCTGCTATTTACAGAAGAGCTTATTCTCTGACATGGGGAATAAAACTAGGACCCAGTCCCCATTTTTAAAAGTCCACTGTGCTGCCTTTTGATTATAGGCAAAGACCTGGACACCTTGAGCTTTCTCCAGGTCTTGTCTCACTGTTTCTCCCACTTTCCTTAAGCATTCCTGCATCTGAAGTACATGGTCAACATATTACAGCCGGGACCAGGTTCTTCTTTCCAGGTTTTTCTAAGTATCTTCAAGAATCTCCAGGGTTGTCGCCCAAACAGCAACTCAAAGGGGGAAAAGCCGATGAACTTTGGAGTACTTCTCTGATGGCAAACAAAGATAGGGGAGTAAAAGGTCCCAGTCCTTCCCCTCTTCATTCACAATTTTTTTTAACATTTGTTTCAAAGTTTTGTTAAAACGTTCAACCAAAGCATCGGTTTGTGGGTGATACACTGATGTCTGCAGGGTCTTGATCTTCAACAAAGAACATATCTGCTTTGTCACCCAGAAGACAAACAGTGTCCCCTGGTCCAGAAAGATCTCAGCAGGTATCCCCAATAGGGAGAATATTTCCCACAGTGCATTGGCCAGCATTGTGGTCTTTGTATTTCATTGAGCTATTGCTTCCAGAAAACGTCTGGCATAGTCTATTACCACCAGGATTTTTTTTTTTGCCACTGGGGTTGTGCTCCAATGGTCCCACCATATCCATCACAATCCTTTCAAATGGGTTCTCGATAATGGGCATCGGCACTAGAGGGGCAGGTCTAACCTTTACTGGACTATGCAAATGGCAGGTGGGGCAGGACTGGCAAAAATGTTGTAGATGTTTATAGAGCCCTGGCCAGTAAAACTAGGCTAGAATGCGCTCTTGGGTTTTCTCTATCCCCAGGTGCCCACCCAATGGATGACTATGGGCAAAGTCCATTACCTGCCATTGGTATGGCTGGGGGACTACCAGCTGTTCTACCTCTTCTCCCTCTATCACTCCCCTGGCAACCCTATACAATAAATCTTGTCTCACCAAGAAATAGGGAAAGCTCCTCCGGGAAGAGTCCAAGTTACCTACCGGGACCCCCTCTACCTCTTGAACCTGGTCCCAGGCATTCTTAAGGGTGTCATCTTCCCTTTGGGCCCTTTTAAACTAGCCTGGACTCACTACTCCACCCCATTCAGGTAGAATGTCCCCAGACCAGGGCTTTCCCAGCCAGGGAGTGTACTTCTCTTGAGAATCATCTGTGGATCCATCAGGGTATTCTTATGCTTCAGAACCCTCCTCTACAGCTATCCCTAGGTTTGGGTTATGATAGGCCTTTTCCAAACAATGCTGCCTGCAGGACTTGGAAGTTTTGGGATTCTTCACAAACAAGTTTGAGTCCCTCAAATGGAAGAGTTCCATAAAATCATCTGCAGTCTCCAGTTCCAAATATCCTTAAATTTGGGAATTCTCAGCCTATAATCAATGGGTATGTCAGCTAGGGTAAGACCACCATGTCGAGAGTCTCCGATCTCATAGGGCTTTTCAGTTCAACTTGCACTGTTGGATATGTCCGTTGATCTCTATGGACACAAACTAAGGTCACACGCTTCTCTTAATTGATATTTTTTTTAATATTTTTTATTTATTAGGAGTATTCAAATTTATACAATGCCAAAAACAATGTAAAGAAATACAATAGATCATGCATGATACATCACAGATAGAAAAAATAAACAAAAGCACGTTAGCCCACATATCGGGGAAAATGTAATCAATAATAAGTACAAAAAAAAATCAAACAAGAGACCACAAAACCCTGAAGGTGAGTCCCTTGTAACAAAAAACAGCCCTACCCCTATTAAACACACTACCCCTCTCCTCCTGCCAAACAGTTTTAAGGTAAATTGAGAAGACAAAGGAAAAATCACTGAGCCTTTTCCTTTTCAAGTAACCACTTATCCAAATCTGAAGCTGACAAGAACACAAATTTATCATATCCAAATTTATCATGCCAACAACTGCCCTCCAGCTTGATGGGTATCGTGAACATTCTCCCCTTCACTAGGGATGCTTCCACAACACTGCACTTATGGGAGGTCATAAAATTTATATACATTGGTTCTCCCATTGCTATGGGACACTCACGGGCAATGTGACCCCTGCCCCCACACTTGAAGCAGGTCAAATAGCCACCCCCAGATCCTCGGAAGGTTGGTGACTGCAGAAGCCTTGGTGTAGGGGCCGTGAAATGATCAGGTTTTCCTCCCTGGCTCCCTGGGTTATGGATGGCTTTATTTCCTTCACCTTGGGTACCTTGGCTTCAGGCTAAGCTTCATAAAATCCTTCTGCTATTTCCACAGAGCTTTCCAGGGTCAGTTTAGAGAACTGGTGCACCCACAGTCTCATGGGAGAGGCCAAGCCCTCTAGAAACTGCTTCAATAGAAGAATCTTGGCCACCTTCACTCCGGTCTTTACCGCTGCACAGGGGGCTGAGCCTGCCAGGGTTAGCCTCCTGGAAAGCGGTTTGACTGCTTTCAGCTAGCAAGTTCCCGAGATATGTTGTCCACATCATCTCTGGCCACTCTGCCAGCTGGGCTTTCCACTCAAAATTCACTAGCAAGTGGTCTGGGTCCTTGTCCTCTACCATTTTAGACAGAAGTATTATCAGTGGGTGTGGCTGCCACCCTTGGAACTCCTGGGAGACATATGCCTGTGAACCCTGTTGTATTTCCAAAGTTATTTGTAGTACTTGCTGTTGCTGTACCTCTTGTGCTTGCAAAATGTCAGTAATGAATACGCAAGAAGTATGTGAATATATTCGACTAGCTCTAGGCAGATTTGAATATTTTGATTACTCAGAAAACAAGACATTAGAGGATCCCATGGACTATACTTGGGATCTACTGACATAAAACTAGTGTATAAATCAATATTTTCTATCAATGGATTAAGCACATTGGTTAATATAGTAAGACTTCTTAGTAAGTAGGCGCAATGGGCCCAATTCCATCCCAAACATCTGGTCTCTCTGTGCGTCTGGCTGGAACCGGATGCACAGAGGGAGTTGCCATTCTGATCCCGAGGGGCCCGTCTAGCCCCATGGGATCAGAATCGCGAACAGGTCTGTATATGCAGGCTGTGACCCCAATTCCATTTGGCCTGCACATACAGGCCTTGCCCAGCTAGCTCAGTCAGGGCTCTGCAATGGAGCCACGGCACCATGGCGACTGGTGGCCATGGCACCATGGCTCCATTGAAGAGCTTCGATACCTGGCTGCCAGCTCCAGTATTGATTTCCCCACAGCCCAATCTCCGATCTGGCCTCTTAAGGCCAGGGTCAGGCTGCGGGGAATGTCCTCGGCCCCCCCTGCCTCATCCATGTCCCGGGCTTGCAGTCCGCCACCGAATAGGGTAACTTCCACCTTGGAGGTGGAATAAGTTCCCCATGCATGTCGCCAGTCCTGGACGTACAGGGCCGACATTAGAATTGGCCCTGTATATCCGGGGCTGACGACCACCGACTGCCCGTCCTAATGCTGCCCCCGATCCGCCCCTTTCCCGTCCTCATCTACCTTCCCCTATAAGATGCGGGGAAGGTAAATGGGGACCAGGAAGAGGCACGAATAGTGACCCTGAATGTCTCTAAATTCATTAGTTTTAACATACCATGGCATTAAGAACAGCTGCACACTTTACTGAGCAAACCTGAATTTGTTTTTTTCTCACTCTGATTTTTCATTGGGGAGTGGTAAGCTCCACTCCCAGCAATGTCATTAATGTGACTGTTTTCACCGTTAAATGAAGACTCATTTGGAAGGAGCTGTTTGATAGAATTGTAAGTATTAAGAGCAGCTGCACACAAAACTTTACTGAGCATATTTGAAATTCTTTGCCTGGCCTTTTCCCAGAGAATGGTAAGCTCACCACTGCTGATATCACTACTGAGACTGCTCTCAGTTTTAAGTAGAAGCCCATTTGTAGTGTACATTAATATGGAGGCACTACAGACGGGGTGCAAAGAAGGGGCACACTCCTTTGATGCTCCCCTTCAAGTGCAAATTTGAGCGCATATTTGCATGAATGATAACATTGCCATTGAGGGATGATTAAATAATTAGTTTTGTTATTATGTTATAATATATTTGATATCAGATTTATTAGGTAATAATGAGGGAGGGATTATTTTAATTTCAGTATATATGGGTCAAGTATGTTGGTGTAAAGATGCCTTGGGCTTCAGGAAAAAGGGAACCAACAATTATCCAAGACCATCAGCATTTGCAGTTCTGCAGAGCACTCCTCCATATGCGAACAGTAAGAACTATCTGATTGTTTTTATCATTACAGATGTTGTATTTCAATGCAATAAGTCTGAGCTATTTTTAGACCTGTTAATTGAGGCCCAACCTGATTTGTGCTATATAACAGAACATTGAAATGCTGAAGTGGATCAAATGATTCTTACCCAGATTTTCCCTGTGGGTTATAGTATTATTCATTAATTTAGGTTAGTATCCAGAGGTGGGGAGTAATTTTGTACTATAAAACTATTTATCAATTAGAAAAAGTGGTTGTATATTTAACCAAGGGATATAAGGCAGTATTTGTATACTTTGCTGCTTTTTCTGTGTTCTTAGTAAATTGTCGGCCTGGCCTTTGTGCAATTGACTCACTCTTTCTGATTGAGATGTCAGTTTTTTCACATGTGCCCATGGATTCTTGAATTATTCTGGGAGATTTTAATCTTCAGATTGATAAATGTGATGAATACTGTGAATGAATCATTTATCACAGGGATGCCAGCTCTGGGGCTTGCACAAATAATAAATGTGCCCACACACTAGGCAGGTCACATCATGGGTCTCATGTTTCTAATTCAGAAGAACTGAATAGATAGTGTTTGGTGTCTTTAGACACTCATACAGCTCCATAGTTTGATAATTAGGTCTTAACTTCAACTTTGCACTAAAGGTTTACTATAAATGCCTTCTGGTTCTAAGATGGTGGCAATATGTCCTTGTATTGATGCAAAAGACTGTTGAGAAACAGAAGGACAATATGATCCATATTGATACAACTGATATGGATCAGGTGGCATAATGGTTTAATTGTATATGTAAGTGAAATAATTGACCAGATTGACTAGTTAAATTAAATAGTCACCTGAAACATTAAAAGAAGGTTAGGCAGCAAGCTAGGAAAGTTAAAGAAAACATTCCAGCCTCAAATTGGAATGCTACAAGATGCTCAAGGATCCATGTTAAATGATGCTAAGAAGATCAAGAAAAGGTCGAAAGAATGTACAGAGTCATTAAACCATAAAGATCAAGTGGACCAACAGCTGTTTCAACCTGTATGAAAAGGTACCATTGGTGATGAAAGAAGAAGGCGAAGCAGCATTGAAAGCCTTATCAAAGAACAAAGCAATGGGCATTGATAGCATTCCCACTGAAGTATTACAGCAATCAGATGAAGCTGTTACAAGACTCTGACAGGAAGTTTGGAAGACAAATTCATGGCCAACTGACTGGAAAGCATCTGTGTTTATGCCAATACTGAAGAAATATGATCCGAATGACTGTGGAAATTATCGCACAATTGTTCTGATCCCACATGCCAGCAAGATTCTACTCAAGATCATTCAGCAGCGACTACAACCATACCTGGAAAGAGAACTGCCTGAAGTGCAAGCAGGGTTCAGGAAAGGGCGAGGAACAAGAGACATCAATGCGGATGTGAGGTGGATCATTGAAAAGACAAAAGAATACCAAAAGGATATCAATATGTGTTCTATTGATTACAGCAAGGCTTTTGACGGTTTAAACCATGAGAAACTCTGGACCACATTATGAAGCATGGATATAAAAGAAAGCCTAATAGTTCTCTTGCACAACCTTTACATTGATCAACAAGCAACAGTTTGAACGGAACTAGGAGAAACAGAATGGTTTAAAATCAGTAAAGGTGTATGACAAGGCTGCATTTTTTCCCCTACCTCTTTAATTTATATGCAGAACAAATCATCAGAAAAGCAGGACTATATGAAGACAACCGAGGTGTGAAGATTGGTGGAAGACCCATCAACTACCTTCACTATGCTGATGATACCACATTACTAGCTGAAAGTGAAGCCAATCTGAAATATTTGCTTCTCAAGATCAAGGAACATAGTCTTAAAATGGGTCTACAACTTAACATTAAGAAGACAGAGATCCTGACAACTGATAAAATCAATAAGTTCATCAATGGTGGAGAAGAAATTGAAATAGTTGACAACTTTAACCTACTTGATCAACAATCAATAAAGAAAGGACAAGCTCAACAAATCCGAGGACGCATTGCTCTTGGCAGAATGACTATGAAGGACCTAGATAAGATTCTCAAGAGCAGAGACGTCTTTCTCTATACAATGATTTGAATTTTCCAAGTCATGGTATTTTCAATAACATTATATGGATGCAAAAGTTGTACAGTGAAAAAGATAAGACAGGAAGAAAATTGATGCCATTGAATTATGGTGCTGGCGATGAACACTGTGTATATCATGGACTGCCCAAAGAACATACCTGTCAGAACTAGAGAGGATCAAACCTAAGTTTTCCTTAGAAGCTCAGATGACAAGACTTTGACTTTCATACTTTGGGCACATCATGCGAAGAGAGAAATTGTTAGATATAATTCTTGGCAAGGTAGAAAGGTCAACGCAAAAGAGGAAGGATGTCAATTAGATGGATCAATACAATAACAGCAGCTATGGGTGCCACTCTATCAACAATCAGTGGCTTGACTGATGACCGAACACAGTTTAGGTCAACTATCTAGAGGGTCATTATGAGTTGACACCAACTCGATGGCACTTAACAACAACAGGCAGCAAGCAGAAAAGCATTGGTTTATCCTTTAATGATGTCTTAAAGAAAGAATATTTTGCTAAAATCTCAGCTTACAAGAAGTTGGTTCAGAATACACAAAAATCTTATTGTGAAGGGAAATTTAAAGTATATTTTAATCATCCATTTGTTAAATCTCTGACCTCAGATCAATCTGAGAAGCTATCCTTGGCTACCATGTCTGCAGTAACAGGTGAATGATGCTTCTGTTAAAGGTGATAACACAGTTCCCTAGGTTCCTCCTTTTGACCAGGCAATACTGTAGTCGATAGGAAATGGGATATTTTTGAAATGGCTTAGTTTATTAAAAATTTTATATACCATTTTTGCCATGGGTGTCAAGGCCGTTTACAATAAAATCATATGTTAAAGATAAAAAGTGGGAATAAAATAAGATAGATAGTGCAGGGATAGAGGAGAAGTAGAATGGGTAGCAGCTCATGTCCCCAGCATTCTGTCTGCCTTTGGAGGTCCCAAAGGTCAGTTCAAAAAAATGGGTTTTGAGATTCTTTTAAAAAATTTTCAGAGAGGATTTGGTCCTAATGTGCAGAGGAAGGGAGTTCCAGAGGAAAGGGGTGAGCACAAAGTAGGCTGATTGTTTTCCTGGTTCATAGTGAATTTGCTGGTGAGATGAAACTATTAGTCAGTTGTGTCTCTGAGGCCAGAGTGTTCTGGATGGAGTGTAAGGAATAAGAGAGTCAGAAAAATAGTTGAGATGACTGGTGTAAAATGCTTCGTATGCTAGTAGCACTATAACATCTTAAGTTCTATTCAATAGGAAATGAGAAGCCAGTGATGATCCTTTAATAACGAGGTGACATAATCAAAGTTTCTTGAGAAGGTCACTAATTTGATGGCAGCACTCTACATTAATTGAAGAAGGTTAATACAGGTGAGTGATCAGCCATTATTAAGTGAATTGTACTGTAGTAATTGAGTTAGGCAATAACAAGAGAGATGAGGCAGATTTATCTAAAAAGAGTCATTCAGATAGCCATGAGTAAAGCAGAACATGACTTGATAACTGATGAGATCTTGGTATGAATTGTAAATTGAGAATTAATGTGACATCCCAGGATTTTCAATAAAGAGACTAAGGACAGAGTGAATCCTGCAAGAATAGGTGCAAGTAAAAGTTGTATAGAACATTCTGTTATCCACATAACTTTAGATTTATCAAATTATGTTTTAGATAGTTGTTCCCAAGCCAGCATGCAACTGTAGAAAGACATGTGCTCAAATTTTGAAGGCTAGATTTGAATGGGATATAAATACGCTATTAATTGAATATCATCTGTGAAATAATATCCTGAAATACTAGACTATTGAACTAAAAGAACTAGTAAACTCAGTAAAGGTTGCAAAAAATTGGTGACAAAAGGGAGCCTTGTGGGTCTGCATTGGACAGCTGATGTGTAGATGATATGGTAGAATTAGTGGCAACTATGAAAGTACGGTTAGAGAAATGAGATAAACCGTGCAAGAAGTGTATCAGAAATATCAAGTTCAATTAAGCACTTTATAAAATGGGAACGATTGAGTATATCAGAAGCTGCTGAGAGATCTAGAAACACAATGGGAACCGTTTTGCCATAGTCCAGGAATTTGTATAAATCACTAATCATGAAGGTGAGGCAAGAATCCATTCTGAAATGTGCTCTAAAGCCAGATCAATGAGGATGGAGAATGTTCTTTTTTTCCATATAAAGAATACAGCTTTTTCTGTCATTTTTGATAATAATGGTAAAGAAGTAGGTCAGTATCAGTAAGATATCAGCCTGTTTTCAAACTATTGATAACGTGCCTGAGCCCAGACTATTCACCATCAGCACAATGATGTAATATATATCTTGAAAATAATTTTTTAGCATCTTAGATGGAAAAGGATCATAGGGAAAAGTAGTCAGAATAATGTCAGAAAGAATAGTGGCTAAAGAGACCTGTACCAGGGTTAAAATTTCCTGGTGATGACGTAAAGGGAGTGTTGTTTCGGGAAATTCTAAAGGGAGTATATTTTGGAAGTAAATGGCATGGAGTACTGATTTTGATAACAAAAAATGAAGCAAGTTCTTTGGTTAGGGAAGTAGAGGAAGAGTGATATTTAGTTATGGTTAAAAAATAACAGATTAGCTCTTAATCTAGAGAAAACAAAGTGCTGCTGGTCAAAAAGCCTTTGACTGACTTGGTCAAGCTGAAAATCACATTAATGACAATATCGTAGAGTCTCTAAGAATGTTTGTAACCTTGGTGTCATGCTAGATGCTAATACTACTACTAATCATTTGTATAGCACTACAAGGTGTATGCAGCACTGTACATATAGATGTAAGACACAACCCCTGCACATCAGAGTTTACCATCTTAACACCTGGTCATATATGCATGTATTCTGTGAGCAGTTGTTTTTATAAACTCTGCTGGTGAGACATTTGAGGCATATTTTGGTACAGACAGATTTTAGGTCAGTAATCCAGGCCTTAATCTCAGGTGTGGCTGGTTATCCTCATAGGAATAGATTAATTAAGGACCTGAGATTAATTAAGCTTAAGGAGAACAAAGGCCATTAAATGTATTTGGTATAGCTGTATTAATATAAGCATCCCTAACAAACTTAATATAGCAACATAGTAACATAGTATATGATGGCAGATAAAGACCAGTATGGTCCATCTAGTCTGCACAGCAAGGCGGTAAGAATAGGTATAGTTGCCACTCTGTGCAGGTCACCTCCCCCCATGCCTTTGTTTAGGGGTATACCCACCACTCCGTGCAGGTCACCCCTATTTGTTCAGACATAAGAGATAGTTATGCTTATTTTGATTTTATCCTGTTGCTATAAAGGGATCCACTGTGTCTGTCCCATGCCATTTTTTATATTCTGTCACTGTGTTTTCCCCCACCACTTCCATCGGAAGGGCATTCCAAACGTCCACCACCCTTTTAGTGAAAAAGTATTTCCTGACATTGCCTTTCAGCTTACCCCCTTGCAGCTTCATGTTACGCCCTCTAATTTAACAGTTTTTGGAAGAGGTTTGTTTCTCCATTAATACTCTTTAAGTATTTAAAGGTCTGAATCATATCTCCCCTGTCCCTCCTCTCCTCCAGAGTGTACAGATTTAGGTCTTCAAGTCTCTTCTCATAAGTCTTCTGATGCATGCTCCAAATCATTTTGGTTGCCTTCCTCTGAACCGCTTCCAGCCTTTTTATATCCTTTGCAAGATACGGTCTCCAAAACTGAATACAATATTCCAAGTGAGGCCTCACCAGCGACTTGTACAGTGGCATTAGTACCTCTTCCTTTCTGCTGGGAATTCCTCTCTGTATGCAACCCAGCATCCTTCTGGCTTTTGCTACCACCTTGTCACACTGTTTCACCACCGTGAGATCGTTAGAAACAATCATGCCAAGGTCCTTCTCCTGGTCTGTGTACACCAATCTCTCACCCCCTATCACATACAATTCCCTTGGATTTCTGCTTCCCAAGTGCATGACACTGCACTTCTTCACATTAAATCTTAACTGCCAAGCATTAGATCATTCTTCCAGCTTTTGTAAATCTTTCCTCATGTTCCCCACTCCCTCAGGGGGGTCAACTTAAATACATAAGCAAAACCTTAAACTAAGATGCAGAGAGCAGCAGCGAGATGGGGACTTTCCAGTCTTTTGCATTGAGTGTCACATGGATGATTTTCTCCTAGTTAATGAGGAGTCTTACATTTGCACTAGGTGCAAGGAGTTCTTTGCTCTCAGGGAATGAGTCTGATCTCTGGAGTTTAGAGTAGCAGACTTGGAGGACATAAGAAAGACAGAAAGGTATATAGACAAGACCTACAGGGACATATTACTGAAGTCCTACTTCCCATCCGGCAGCATCTCTGTTGTCATGGAGGAGAAAGGTCATGTGACAGGAGAGCATTACCCTGGTATGGCAGGACGTGATCCTGCTGCTAGGTCCTCTCCTCCAGGTGATATAAAACCCTCTCGCACCATGGAGCTTTTTCCAGAGCCATGTGCTCATGAAGGAAGGGTTAAGACAGTTGTTATAGTTGGTGATTCGATCATTAGGCATGTAGATAGCTGGATGGCTGGTGGATGTGAGGATTGCCTGGTAAAATGCCTGCCTAGTGTGAAGGTGGCAGAACGTATGCACCATCTAGACAAGGTGCTGGGAAGGAGTCTGCTACCTTGGTACATGTTGGTACCAATGACATGGGAAAGTGTGGAATGGAGGTTCTCGAGGACAAATTTAGGCTTTTAGGTAGGAAGTTGAAATACAGAACTTCCAGGGTAGCATTTTCTGAAATGCTTCCCATTCCACATGCAGGACCCAAAAGGCAGGCAGAGTTCCTGAGTCTCAATGCATGGATGAGACGATGGTGCAAGGATGAGGGTTTTGGATTTGTTAGGAACTAGGCAACATTCTTGGGAAAGGGGGGGCTTCTCTGAAGCGATGGGCTTCATCTTAACCGGGATGGAACCAGGGAGCTTTTAAACTACATAGTAGGGGAAAGCCGACAGTCGCCAAAGAGCACATGGTTTAGAAGGATGTATTCTTGAAGGATACTAGCAACAGATTGAAGTTAGGGCATATCGACAGATTCCAATAAGTACAAAAGTAAACCAAATGTCCTTAAGTACAGAGCAGACAGAGCTTAAAGATTCCAAATTACCCTGTCTACCGATAAACAGATTCATTTGAATAAAATACAACCTCTAAAATGCTTGTATTCAAATGCTAGAAGTCTGAAAAATAAGATGGGTGAGCTAGAATATATAGCACTAAATGAGAGGTTAAATATGATTGGTATCTCAGGGACCTGATAGAAGGAGGACAACCAATGGGACACTGTGATACCTAGAGAAGGCATTTAATCACACAAGATTTAAGTTTTTCAGGAAACAAAATACAGTGTAGAATCTTTATGGATCAAAATTCCATGTAAAAAGGGGAAGGCAATGGCAGTGGCAGTGGCAGTGGGGGTGTACTATAGACCACCTGGCCAGAATAAACAAATAGATGATGGAATGCTAAAATAAATTAGGGAAGCTACCAAAAGTTACAACACAGTAGTAATAATGGGTGATTTCAATTACGCCGGCATCAACAGGGTCAGTGCCATGGCAGGACATGCTAGAGAGAGAAATCTTCTAGATGCAATAAAATTGCTTCTTCATCAGCTGGTTCATGAACTGAGAAGAGGGGAAGCCATCTTGGACCTAACCCTTAGTGGAACACAAGATCTGGTGCAAGGGATAAGGGTGATGGGCCACTTGGCAACAGTGATCATGGCATGATCACATTTTATTTAATAAATGAAGGAAGGACAGCAAGGCAATGCATAGTACTACCTTTTAACTTTCAAAAGGGAGACTGATAAAATGAGGAAAATAGTTAAGAAAAGAACTAAAAGGAGCAGCTGCAAAGGTTAAAGATTTAAATCAATCATGGGCGTTGTTTAAAAATACTATTTTGAAGCCCAGAAAAGTGGAAGGAGGTCCAAAAAAATGAAAGCATGGCTTAAAGGTGATGTCAGATAGGCTGTTGTAGCCAAAATAGCATCTTTGAAGAAATGTAAAAGGAGCCAAATGATGAAAACTGAAAACAACATAAATATTGGCAAGTTATTGTAGATGCAAGGTATTGATAAAGCAGGCAAAGAGAAAATTTGAAAAAAAGATTGCCATGGAAGCAAAAACACATAATAAAAATGTTTTCACGTACATAAACCAGCAAAAAAAAACTATGAGAAAGTCAATTGGAACATTAGATGATAGAGGGGTAAAACGGGCACTAAGAGGAGACAAGGCCATATTGGAGACTGAATGAATTCTTTACTTTGATCTTTACTGAAGAAGATGCAGGGAAGTAACCCATGACTGAAAAGTTATTTAAAGGTGATGCATCAGAAGAATTGAAAGAACTATTGATAAAGTGGGAAGATGTATTACAACTCCCTGATAAACTGAAGAGTAGCATATCACCTGCAGTGGATACATCTGAGGGTGTTGAAAGAACTGAAATTTGAGATTGCAGACATACTATTAATAATCTGTGAGCTATCATTAAAATTATCTATAATACCTGAATACCAGGAAATGGCCAATGTAATGCCAATTTTTAAAAAGGGTTCCAGAAGTGATCTGGGAAACTACAGACCGCTCTGCCTGGTGTCAGTACAGGGCAAAAAGGTAGAAACCATGATAAAGAACAAAATTACTGAATGGTTTAATGGGAGAAAGCTGACATGGATTTAGCCAAGGAAGATCGTGTCTTACTAATCTGTTCTATTTTTTTGAAGGTGTGAATAAACAGGTAGACAAAGGTGAGTTGGTTGATATAATGTATCTGGATTTTCAGAAAGCCTTTGACAAGGTCCCTCATGAGAGACTCTTGGCGAAATTAAAAATCATGGGATAGGAGGCAGTGTACTATTGTAGATGGGTCTGCTGCTTTTTATCATATTCGTAAATGACCTGGAAATGGGAATAACAAGTGAGATAATCAAATATGCAGATGACACAAAATTATTTAAAAGTTATTAAAATCCAAGATGATCATGAAAAATTGCAAGAGAACCTTGATAAATTGGAAAAATAGGTGCCAAATAGCAGATGGAATTTAATGTGGACAAGTGCAAAGTTATGAACCTAGGCATGATGCAAGGTCCCACATTAGGAACCACCACCCAGAAAAAAGATTTAGGCATCGTGGATCATGCAAGAAATCAAATAGAATGCTAGGAATCATAAGGAAAGTAATGGAGAAATAAAAGAAAGTATACAGTATTATAATGCCTCTGTATTGTTCCATGGTGCGACTGCACCTTGAATATTGTGTGCAATTCTGATCGCTGTATCATAAAAAGGATATAACAGAATTAGAAAAGTTACAGATAAGAGCCATCAAAATGGTAAAGGGGATGGAAGGATACCCCTATGAAGAGAGGCTTATGAGATTAGGGCTCTTCAAACTGGAAAAAGTGACGGCTGAGGGGAGATATGATAGAAGTCTATAACTTAATGAATGGAGTGGAACGTGAAATGTAGATCGATTCTTTATGCCATCAAAAATTATAAAGACTATCGGACATGCAATGAAGTTACAATTAACCCATTTAAGACTAATAAGAGAGAATATTTTTTCACTCATAATCAACCTCTGGAATTCGTTACCGGAAGATGTAGTAAAAGCTGTTAGTGTAGCTGGGTTTAAAAAAGCTTTGGACAAGTTCCTGGAGAAAAGATCCATAAACCATTATGAAAGAGGACCCAGGAAATCCACTGCTTGCCCTGGACAAGCATTGTGAAACCTGTGTGTCGTTTTGGGAACCTGCCAGGTACTTGTGACCTGGATCGGCCACTGTTGGAAACTGGATACTGGGCTTGATAGACCTTGGTCTAACCCAGTATGGCAAATCTTATGTTCTTATAATGAGTACTATCTTGAGTTAGCTGCCAATCAGCTGAAATCCCTTCAGTTTTCCCAAAATTCCACTGCTTGATTAGTTTCTATTAAATATATTCTTATACTGTATTATGCCAGTCTTGAGTGCACTTCATTGAATGACTATTGGCCAGTGGATGATATTTACAATTTGATTTTTAAAGCAATTATGTCTGAGGAGAAATATGATAGAGGTCTATAAAATAATGCATGACGAGGAACGGGTGAACTTAAATTGGATATTTATGCTTCCAAAAGTAGTACAAGGACTAGGGCACATGCAAAGAAACTACAATGTAGCACATTTAAGATTAATCTGAGAAAATATTTGTTCACTCATCATGCAATCAAACTCTGGATTTTGGTGCTGGAGGATGTAGTTAAAGCTATTAGTATAGCTGTGTTTTACAAATGGAGGAGTAGCCTAATGGTTCAAACACTGGCTTGGTAACCAAGCAACCCACATTCAATTCTCACTAGTACCCTTTGGACAAGTCATTTAACTCTCCATTCCCTTGGAAAAAAGGCCTAGTAATCTACTTTTGGTCAGGCTGCTAAGAAATTCCAGTAGCTTCTGGATCACCTTGACTCAAAGGCACACGTTGTATTTTAGCTGGCTTTGGAAAGTTGATAAACCACTATCAACATGGACTGGGGAAATGTACTGTTTAGCTCTTGGATAAGCAGCATGGAATATCTTTACCTTTTGGGAACTGACAGTACTTATGATTTAGATTGGCCACTGTTGGAAACAGGATATTGGGCTTGATGGACCTAAGATTTTACCCAATATGGCATATCTCATGTTCTTATATCTTATGCTCTTATGTAACCACTTTGGTACATCTTACTTGGTTGCTCTATTAAAGAGCTATCACTAATTATTATATATGTTAGATATGGAAAGTACTAATGTATTGCTGGTTTTAGCCATATGTGAGGCTAGACTGACCTGTACATGATCCATGACATTTTGGGTGGCAGGACCCATCTATTTGGAATTCAATCTCTGGTGAAATTCACATGAAACATAATCTCACCCGACTTAGGCATCTTTTGACGTCCCACTCAATTTCATTTGCCTATGCTTGAATCTTTTCAGCTTTAAATTTACATTGGTCTTACCAGGCTTTGATGTTTTTGTCCGTGTATGTTTGTCAGTTGTTTTATGTGATTTTATTATGGATATTTTGTTGTAAGTCGCAGACAGTAATCATGAACAAGATGTGTGGGGTTTAAATGCTAAAATAAATAAACAGTAATGAACCTCAATCCACTCTCCTAAAATTACTGCTAATACTCATCAGAGTACTTGAATCATGCCAAAGAAAGCTTCCTTCTCGAGTTCATAGGTTGTAACAAGAAAAGGCAATATATCAAGGGTGCTTTTAATTAGGCCTATGGCACCCAGTTTAACAGGAAATATTTATTTATCTTTCTGCCACATTTTCTTAGTCTCTGACTGCATTTCCTTCTACTTGAGGATCTTCTCCCTCTCCACACACTTCACAGAAAAATTACCCACCATTGACACATTATTAATGCAGTTCTCATATTTTTCTTTTTCCCATTAAGTCTGGATTCCTTTCATACAGCTTTTTCTCATTCAGAATAAGAATGTTCCAAGTGATCACAGCTTCTTTATTTTTCATAATTCTGTTAGCATCATGATTCCACTGCTTTTCTGGTAAAATGATGTTATAGTGTTTGGAAAATTTCCAGTGGATGAGATGAGCTACCTTGTTGAGCTTTTCTTTATAGAAATGTATCTCCCTTCAGAACTTTGAGGCCAGCTATGGGATGAGTAGCTGTTTCCAGCCTTTGATTTTTACAGAATCTACATTTGTCTGTTTTACAAAGTTTTTCTATACTTGCTGTTGGCAACCTCATCCATAATCCACTATCCTGGGCTGCAACTATCAATCTCTCATCTTTAGGTTTCAGTCCCACTCTCTTTTACCATTCATGGGTCTATTTTAGATCTGCATATGGTTCCTAGAGTAATACTGTGTGCATTTTTCACTTGCTTTACCTTGCTTGATGATCTAATTCTTCAAAAGGTTTTCTCCGGTAAACGAGGGAGTGGCTAACCTCCAAGATGGCGACAGAGTAGTTCTGAGGCGGAATGCCTAAATGGAAGGGCAAGCAGAGGGCTCCTCCCGCAGAGCCTTCTTCGGCAAAACCCTCTCCTTCTGCGGAAACTGGACCAATGGATCGCTTCATCCAACTATCCAAGCAACAGGTTGGGGAGATACGAGCGGCATTTGGAGTACCGATTGAGGGAGAGGAGGTATCTCCTGCCTTGGACGTTACTCTCTCCCCGGATGGACGTTTCCTGCCCTCGCCCCCGAAGATACCTTCACTTCCTCTCTCTGGCACGGCCGAGAGTCCCTCCGAAGCGGTGGGTGCTGTGGCGTGTGAGCGGGGCCTGACTGAGGTGAAGTCCAGTAAGCAGCCGGTTATAGCTAATGCTGCGGAAGTTTCGGCGGTGGTGTCATCTTTAGAGGGCGTTGGTGCTACTCAGGGGGTGACTGAGCTTAAGGTGGAGGAAGCTTCCCTGCCCTCAGGGAGTGTGTCACCTTTGGGCCTTACTTTGCCACGTCCTTCTGTTGTCTCCCTGGACAGTATTTGGGACGCAATTTCTCAATTAGCCTCTGCTGTGACTCAGCAATTGGTGATGACTATTTCCCGGGTGTCAAAGCTTGAGGACGCTTGGTCTAAATTCCAAGTTGAGGCTACGGAAATCAAGACGCAGGTAACTACTAATGTACAAGATTTAAAACGGATAACAGATGTAACTGAGTCCTTGGTTAAAGAAAATATGAATATGCGGCTGAAGCTGGAGACTCTGGAGAACGCTACTAGATCCTCAAATGTTCGTTTACTTAATTTTCCTATGCTTTCACTGGTTTCTCCGGTTGACCTGTTTAAGAGATATCTGCAAGAAGCTTTGAAGGTTTCATCAGAGGTATTGCCTCCAATAACTAAAGCTTATTTCTTGCCTTCTGGTAAGAAAATGGGGAAAAAGGTAGCTGGTGTCTCGGAAATGGATTTTCTGGATGTTTCAGCTTTGCTTCAAACACCTAAGGACGATGAAGTACCTGTTTCTACGTTGATTGTCTCATTGGCCTTACCTTCAGATAGAGACTGGCTTCTTAAGCTTTACTTTAAAAAGCGTGCTAATTTGTTTCTTGGTAAAAGAATTGCACTTTTTCCTGATGTGTCCAGGGAGACACAAAGAAGGCGTAAAGCCTTTTTGATCCTTTGACCCGGGGTGACTCGATTGGGTGCATTGTTTATGCTTAGATATCCCTGTAAATGCATAATTGTTTTTCAATCACATAAGTATGTTTTCTTCCAGCCGGAGGATCTGTCCTCCTTCATTAATGCTCATATTGTAACTTCTTCTCCGATTGAGTAGTTACGTTCCTATGAATAGTATTGCTTGGTTCTCTGTCTCCTTCTGGTAATTTTGGAAATTGTTTTCCTTAGTGTGCGGGGGTTGTCCCTGACCTCTGTAATATTTTCCTTGCCTTTCCCCTCCTTTTTTTGGGGGGCTAACATTATCCTGTCTATTTTTTCATTTCTGTTTAACATTTTTCTTAAATGTAATCTCGGTAATTACGTTGACAGGTTTAACTTCTGTACAAGTGTATGCTTGATTTATTGTAAAAATGCATAAATATAAAATAAAAAAAATAAAAAAAGGTTTTCTCCAAGCAGTAAAGTAAATTTTATGGTCTATTACTTTGTAAGTTATTTTGGAAACCTTATTCACAATTTCCATTTGCAAATATGGTCACTTACATGAGTAAATCACATCCATGTGTAAAAGGCCATTTTACACATGGCTGTCCATATCAAGTCTATGTTGCATGTGGGCGAACAGAGGGCATCAGGGGCATGGCATGGGTGGCACCATAATCTACATGTGCATTCTTGATTTCAGGTAGGGAAAGCCCAGATCAGACTAAACTTGTCCAGGTCTAGATTTACACCTGCTCCGACAACATGAATAGAAAAAAATAAATGCTCCTTTTGCCCTTCCCTTTACAGGATGGATTAAGAGGGATATCCCAATATTGACTTTCCTCTCTTAAAAACAACAAGGGAAAGATAGAGACCTCTGTAGTTAATAAGCAACATCTATACATCCAGATTTGCAAAATGGGAAAAATACACGTGTAAGCACCGACATGTACATGTGCCGCACACTTACACGTTTGAGTTGCTGGGTTTCCAGCGGCAATTTTTCTCTTGTATCGTTGTGAAAAGACCCCTCCCTCTGCATGTGGATCCTCATCCCCATGAGTTCCTGCACTTCCTTCTTTGATCTAAAGAGCATGTCCAGGATGAGGGGCAGAGATATGTTGATTTTACATCAGACTTATACGTGCCCACACTTTCCTCAAAAACTGACATAGATTTGCACACTTTTTCATGTGAACGTCACTGTGAACATACAAACAGCCTTTCTAAACTGTGCCTACATATGTTTACGTTTGTTTTCATTCTTTGAAGTCTGCTTCATGGTTCATTGTTCTTTCAGTGATGATTACCATGAAGGAGTGGGAGAGGAATGAAGAAGAAGTGTCCATTTATTGCTATGAAACGATCATTGTCCCTGACGTTTTGGTATGATTTTATCATTTCAACAAGGGCAATCTGCAAAATCTATAGGGTGGAATTTTAGAAAGGAAGTCCAAGTTAATCAGGGACATCCAGGGTGGAATGTGTAGAAAAATGCCTGGGACGTCTATGTCTCTGATTGATTTCAGGAACATAGATGTCCCTGATGTGAATGTGCACACGGGCGGGCACATAGACATTCCCATTAGGGACACTTGGGTTGGGAACATCCATCTTAGGCAAGCCAGCAAAAGGGGATGTCTAGCAGCATAACAAAGTGAAAACATGAGCCCCTGTTCCATGTCATTATTTGTTGACATAGGGCCCTATTCAGAGACGCAGGCCGCTATTCCTCCTCCCGCTCTCCACACATGTCCCGAGCAGTAGGACAAGGAGAGCCGATGGGTGGTGGGAAGGGGTGGGATCTGGTGGAGTGGGCCAAGCTGGCAGGACGTACAGGGCTTATACCAGTCACGGCCCTGTACGTTCTGCCGGGTCAAAGGGGACGTGCTGCTTATTCCACCTGAAAGGTGGAATAAGCAGCACTAATCTGGCAATCAGGCATGGGGATCCCATGGGTCGGGTGGTGGTGAAGAGGGGGGGGGGGGTCGAGCCATGGCAGCCAGGGAAGCATGTGGGGAAGACACATGGGGGGGTCGAGCCATGGCAGCCAGGGAAGCATGGGGGAATTGCAAGCTGGGCAATTGCTGGGTCCATTTCTGTATACCATGGGAATGTTTAGTTCCCACAGTCCAGAACTGGGTCCTAATGGGCCCGTCTTCCTCAGGGACATCCGGATGGCCTGGACATCCCCCTCTCTGAATCAGGCTCATAGTGTAAAATACAGGGCTTAGTAGTGTAGCTTCTTCTTCACACCTTCCAGACATTTGCCTGACTAATGAGCCCATGCCTGTTCATGCCTGGAGCAGGTTTAACTTTAGATGCGATTTGGGACCTCTAGGGCATTTCCGAGATCAGACAGGGTCATCCTGGCTCTTAGTAATGCCCCAGCCATGCCTCTGCCATGACCCCATTCAGACTTAGATGTTCCCACACTGGGAATATCAACAGACCTGGTTTCTAGAATAGAGGCGTCTCTGTGATTTAGACATCTGCATGCCCGTTTGAAACCGTCCAAATCATGAATAGAACTTTTAAAATAAAACTCTTAATATATTGTTCAATTATGAGGGCAGGGGTGGAGGGATTCTCTACTGTAAAACCCGAGGCATACAATAAAGATGACACTCTAAGCAAGATAGAGTGTTCTGAAATAAAGTTTATGCTGAATAAGTTTTCTTCATAGTCAACAATGAATGGCAACAGGTTCCAATGCAGCTTCACAGCATACAAATGTATTTAATAGAAGAGAGTCCTGATCTTTCTTCTAAACCCTTTCATATATTATATCCTCCTTCTCCTCCACTGAACTTTGAACTCCCTCTGGACCTTTATTGCTCTCTGAATCCCCAAGGGGCATGTTTACTAAAAGTTAATGCGCGTTAAATAAAGTTAACATGCATTAAGTGCTGCCACTGCCCAGTCATTTCTATGGGCCATTGCAGAACTTAATGCACTTTGTTTCAGTAACATGTGTTAACGTTTAGTAAACATACCTCTAAATGCTTGACTCTCTCCTTTGGAAATCCTTTTCTGCTCTCTACCACCTCTAGACTTTTATGGACTACTAGATTAGGTATTGGTTGTGCAGTGTTCCCCTTTCTCTTTCCAAAAGTCCATATAACTGACTCCCTCAGGAATATTATTATACTGAAGCACCACCACGGGAACTCTTCTCTAGGGTTCTCTACATGCACCACAGGACACTAGAGGAAAAAGGCAGGCCTCCTACCTTTTCAGTTTCAAAGACAATCACAACAACATTAGGCTTCTCTCTTCCTTTTTCCTTTCATGTAACGGACACAGGAGACTGCCTTTCTACTCTCCAAACCAGAGGCTGAAGGGGGGAAGACCTTCTTCTCTCACTCAATGTCAACTCCTCAAATACACTAACTGGAATCTCCTTATCAACACACTGATCTGGACTGAACCACTCTTATCATTCTTGGAGGGGAGTACCATAGCAAAATGCTTCAGTCTACTCTACACCCGCATCTATTCATAACTTAGTAAAGATAGCAAAGCCCTTTTATAACAGTGTGATAGTTTTACCACATGGCATCATTTACCAAACAAGACTGCAAATTGATATATTAAATGGCAATTCCTCAAGCAAAGTATAAAAGTCAGATTACTAAAGGGTTTTTTTTTTATATCTTAATTTTTTCACTGAAATGGGAATTGTTGAAACCTTGGCCAGTGTTGGGATTGTGTTTCTCCTACAATAATGGGCCATTTTCCATGGGACTTGCAATTTTTTGGCAACTGAATTTCAAAAAGCATCAGTACACTTTGGGACCCTTTTGCACACCTGCAAGTAGAGGCAGGACTAACATGCTGTAAGTGCAACCGTTGTGCTATACCTGTTGGGAGTATGCCCAGCAAGCTTCCGTCAGTTAGCACATGATCAAGCGCCATAACATTTGCCATGATCAATGCAGCCCCTACATTTAGTTAACCATAAGAGAAGAGTGACCTAGTGCTTAGGACAGGGTACCACAGGCCAGAGGGCCAGGGGTTCAAGTTCCACCTGGGGACAGCAATCTCAGGCAGCAGGGACTGGGGTTTCTAGTCCTACAGGCACTCCTTGTGGCCTTGGGCAAGCTACTTGACTCTCTGTTGCCTCAGGTGCACATAGAATGTGAGCCCTTTGGGGACAAGGGAATGTATCCAGTACCTGTTTGTAGTGATTACATAATGTGCTTTGATTGAAGGATAAGGTGGTATAGAAAACTGGTTAAATAAATGAAATGTTTACTAGGATATGATTGTTTTTATCTGATACTAGAAATAAGGTTCATTCTTCCCCTTTGCAGTAGTGGATTTTGTTTTTGTACATTCACCCACATTACATTCATTAAAGTTAATATAAGAGCCTACCAGGATCCCTTTTAAGCAGGATTGTACCATCACTGCCTCAGCCCCCTATAGAATGCGGCTGCAGTGGCCTATTCCTGATTTCATATTGGGATAAAATCTCCAAATGAGTTAACTGTGCACATATCAGACAAGAATAAACCTCATCCCTGTGCTTGGATAGGTTGGAGATGATCTCAGTTTCTCAGATTTACTGCTAATGACTGTCTAAAAACTTATATTGTTAAACAAAAAAGAGTTCAAGAGCTCTTATATCAACAATCTACCAGGATGTGCTTGGTAATTATACTTAACTAGGCTGGTGGCACTTAAAACAATTGAGAAAATGTTCATATTGTTTTGGCACATTTTCTTTGCCGCTGATTGCATTTGTTGGTAACTGAAGGTTTTCTCTTTCTTCACATATAGTACAAAATAGTCCCTTGATATTGACACATCTATTAGTAATGCTGGTCTTGTATGTTTCTTTTTCACCCATAATGTCTGCTTTTCTTGCACTGAGTTTTGTATCTGTGGGAATGGGAATGTCCCAGGTAATCATAATGCCTTTGTTTCCTACAGTTCTGCCAGAGTCATGATTCCAGTGTTTTGTTTTGTTTTTTTGACATAGTAATGCTATTGGGTTTATATATTTTCTAGTGGATGAGGCATGCCCTATTTATTATGCCTTTTCGTATGCAGTTTGTTGAGAAATCAGCACAAAAATTGAAAGTGAAGAGCTGGAGTAACTGGGTATTTTTTGAGTTGGAGCTAAGAGAACTGGAACCTTTTCCATGAGTTTAATTCTTTAACAAGTTTTCTATACTGCCTTATCATTCAATCAAAGCAGTTTACATTATGTAATTACTACAAACAGGTACTGGATATATTCCCTTGTCCCCAAAGGGCTCACAAACGTTGTGTACCTGAGGCAATGGAGGGTTAAGTGGCTTGCCCAAGGTCACAAGGAGTGCCTATAGGACTAGAAACCCCAGTCTCTCTGGCCTGAGATTTCTGTCCCCAGTTGGGACTTGAGCCCCTGGCCTAAGTTACCATGTTCTAACCAATAGGCCACTCTTTCCCTACCACTAGTTTATATTACTAAGACAACATTCTAACTGAGGAGTCTGGTTTTGAGTGGGGTTTACTGATAGCTCACACCCTTTGGCTGAGTCATTTCTCTCTGACAGTACTTTTGTTTGGAAGAAAGTTTTGTCTAACTTCATTTTCTAGCAGGATTTATCTGGTGTGAGAAAGACCCTTTTATCATTTTGTTTTAGGAAGTAAGAAGTTTTATTTTGGTGGCCAAATCTTGTCCTGAGGTTTTTTGAACCTTTTTGGTCACATGAAAGAAGTCTGGAGAAAGAGTAGATACCCAGTCAGTGCCATATTGGGAGGAAAGAGGAGAAGAACCTTTCTCCTAATGCTCACTAGTGGAGACAAATATGGAGGTACCCTCAAGGTACAACAGAGGAAAACATGGAAGCACTGGATAATGAAAATCCCACAGTGGAGTTTAGGAAAATCCTTATGGATTAGCAGGAACAAGGCTTATGTTGCCCAGGGACTGTTCCAAAAATCCAAGTGGGGGACAAGAGGAAAACCTAATGGAAAGACCATTAAAACACAGATTCACAAATTTACTAAGAGTGACTGTACCAAGTGACATATTATGCATGTACAACAATACTGCAATTCCAAAGTTTAACTAGCACATCACTATAGGAAGCAAACTCTATACCTTGGGTCTGAAGGTTAAATCCTCACCTCCAGTGAATACCATTAGTGAGAGTGAATCAACTATTAAGTCCCAGGATCGAACATGATACCTCCATTCATGAGAAGGGTCTAAAACAGGGTTTCTTAAATATTGTTTGAGCATCACTCACATAGGGTAAAAGATTGAGACCCCTTGTTTTGTTATGTTGCTAAACCCTTGTATATGTGATATTCCTTCACGTTTTCTTACACATTTTGTTTTCCTGTGTATCAGGATGTTACTCTTTTTCCTTCAAGAAGATCAATGATGTTAGAAACTTTCTATATATGAAATAAATCTTCATATTATCTACTGCACAGTATTTATCATATGTGCTTGAACACATCTTAAGGTTGATTACCTTCTCTCATGCATAACCTTCTAAAATGTCAAGACATTAGCTATGTCTTGATAGCAAAAAACCCCCCCTTTTGTCATTTTCAGGCTTATCAATATTTCAATATTACCCTATGCTAATTTAACCTCCAGAAATATCTAAACAAAACACTGGGATGCAACAATATCCCACACAATACTGATTAACTTAGGAAACCTTTGATGCGGCTAGGTATAAACTCATGCCAAGTCTGACATATTAAAGTACGAATTAGCTGAGAGTTCGGCAACAGCAGTTTTGCTCTGCAGGCTGTGCTTACAGACTGTGAATTGTATAAGAAAATTTTCCAAGTCTATAATGTCGTTTCATTTCAATTATTTGTTGAATGAGAACCCTCTAGCAGCTGGCAATTTCTTAACAGCGGGAACTTAACTAAAAGGCTTTTCCTAAACAGAAGAAAAAGAATAAAGGAATGAAAAGGACTGCAGGTCTAGCATTGTCAGATTTAATTTTCCATTAGAAACTTCCTTTAAACATAAGAGATTTTCGCATGATCATTCCTTTAATTTTTGCTGGTTAATGAGTATTTACACCAGGGTAAGAAATACTTAAAACATATCTCCTTCTGGAATTTAGAGTAAGACATGTTGCTTATATTGGAATGTGAAAATTCCCTACTAGCGTTTTTCAGGAAGTAAAGGAGAATGGAAGATAACAAGGGTCATAAAAGCACAGTTATTCTCTGCTTTCTAGTTCACCCCCTACTATTGCCCTTTCAAGCCTTTCTTCTCGTGAGTAGCCATTCTGTTCTAAGCAAGAAAGTAAGATGCACAGACCACTTCTAATGAAATTCTTTCTTACTGCAGTCTATATGTTAAACCAGTGGGTGTTGCATGAAGAATGACATATACTACTTTGTTCTGATTTTCTGTAAAATGTCAAAGGAACCATATGCTCAGAGACAATAGGAACTGATGGTGGTATCAAACTAAGGTCAGTATTGGAGTAAAATGGTATCACAACATGCAAAGCAAAATGGACAAATGGCTTAAATTATCCCTCTGTAATATGAAATTCAGTCCCTACCTCTGGAATACAATATGGATATGAAATGGACATACATTCCTCACTATTTATCTAATTGTAATTGCGTGATTGACATGCGTAAGTGATTACATGGGCAACCTGGATATAACATGGGCAACCTGGATTATCTGGCCTCTCCCTGTATCTATCATCTAAACAACACTCGTATCAGCAACTCCATGCAACCCAAATAACAGGATAGACACAATGAGAGTTATTCTGTCCCATATATAGCGGGGATGGATGGTTGAACGGGGAAGTTAGGTAGGGTGGGGAGGGGGCAGATCGGGGGGGGGGGGCGGAGAAAGGGCGGGCGGCAATGTTCCCTCTAATTTTCTGAAGGCTGTGTGTGCATAAAATATCAGCTGTGCAGCTTTTGAAGGAAGGTTAAATTTTTGTACGCCACATAACGACACTCGGAGTTACATACTTTAAAATTTGACTACACGTCAAAATACAGTATGTACACCACATTGATTGCACTAGAAAATATTGTATAACTTGTGAAAACTGTAAATACACAACAACTTTTAAATTTTAAAACGTCTGTGTTGTTTTCTATCAGAATCAGAACCGTAATTTTTGTGCGCTCTGTTATAAAGTATGTGCGCTTGCTCGGCGAGGTGTGTGCGCGCGCACACGCCCACAGCTTAGAGGGAACAGTGGCGGGCGGTGGGTGATTGCCGGCCCTAGATGTACAGGACTGATTCTAATGTTGGCCCTGTATGTCCAGGGCTGGCAACTTCTACAGGAAACTTATTCCGCCTCTGAGGTAGAATAACTTTCTCAGACGTTGTAGATCGGCGGGCCCGGAGTGCGGATGGGGCGGTGGGGGTGACGACATTCCCCGCAGCCCAACCTTGGCCGTAGGTGGCTGGATCGGTGGTCGCGTTGTGGGGAATGCTTTGTAGGAGCCAGCAGCTAGGCTCGCGGCTTTTAAATGGAGCCGCAGTACCATGGCAACCGGTCCCATGGCGCCGTGACTCCATTTAAAAGACCTGACTAAGTTAGTCGGGCAGTGCCTGTATGTGCAGGCCAGGCTGAATCACAGTCCTGGCCTGCATGTACAAGCCTGATTGTGATTTTGATCCTGCGGGGCTAGACGTGCCCCAGAGGATCAGAATTGCGACGCCTTCTGTATGCCTGGTTCAGACCGGACGTACAGAGGGCTTCTACATCCGGGATAGAATTGAGCCTAATGGAAACAATTCTATATGGAGCTGCACAAATTTATGTGTAATTTATGCAAATAAATTACAGTATTTTAGTCATTGAGGAGCGTAAGTAATCACGCATGTCAATCACGCAATTACGATTTAGAGACCACCGTGCATATTTTTACTGCTGGTGTGTGCATGGGTTCAGCTTGCGTGGAGATTAGGTGGAGCATGCACTTACGTATATAGGGGGGTATTTTAGAAGTTCTATTCGTAAGTTGGAAATCTGAAAATGGGCATTTAGATGTGCCAATAATGAAGACATCCCTGGAGCCATTTTAGAAAGCTGACTATATAGATGTCCCCAGTGTGAGAATGTCCATGTAGAACGGGGGCATGGTAGAGGTGTGCCCTGGGCAGGGCATGGGAGTTGCACATTGTGGTGAAATGTCAGAATGGCGCAAGCATGTCAGACCCTGGTTATTGATGCCTCCATGTTTACCAACGCTTCCAGGGGGAAGAGCAACATGTGCTTACACCAACGCGGTTGCTATTTACTGGCTGAAGAAACCTGCCCATAACTATATACTCCAAACATATTACTGGCCCACCATCACATATCGTAGTATCTGAAATGGCAGGGCAGGAGGTGCTACTGATGCCCCCCTCCTGACCTACCCAGGCCGGGGCATCTAAGTACTCGGTTCTGCAGGAAGACACTTTGGGGACGTCCACATTTGAAAAAATAACCTACACCAGTGCATGTACCTAGCCTTGCTATCTGCATGGAACCCATTTCCAGAACCAGTAACTGGGGCATTCATTTTTTTAGGGTAGAGGTGGAGCGATTTCAGAAGGCATTGCTGCCACTCCCCCTGTTTTTCGATGTTCTGCTCTGGTTGTCCCAAAGTCTTCCTAGAAGTTCCTTCTAAAACACCACTTCTAATTTATAAAATTGGGCAAATGTTTGTATGACACAAGCTACCATTTACAGAGTTGATGAAAGTGTGCATGGCTTAAATTTATATGTGTTAGCAGCCACTTAAGCTAGTATTCTATAAAGTCAAATCTGTGCAGATTTGACTTTATAAAATAGGTGTGATTAATGTACATAAAGTTGTGCACTAACTAATGGGAGTTGATAGAATTACCCTCCACTAGGACAATTTTATAAACTATTTTCACACATAAAATTTCACTTTACAGATAAATGGGGCTGATAAAATTAGATCATACCTAAAAATATGCACGATGCAAGCTGGCATGTACTTCTATGGTAGGCATGCATAGGGGTGGATTTTGGGTACATCATGGGTAGAGTCAGAATATATGTGCACATTTTATAAGATACACTTGTCCACATATATTAGGGGTGTACATTAAGAACATAAGAACATAAGATATGCCAGACTGGGTCAGACCAAGGTCCATCAAGCCCTGTATCCTGATTACAACAGTGGCCAATCTAGGTCACAAGTACCTAGCAATTTCCCCAAAAGACAAAGGCCCCACAATGCTTATATTGGATCAAGCAGTGATATCCCGGGTCCCTTTTAATAATGGTTTATGGACCTTTCCTCCAGAAACTTGTCCAAACCTTTTTTAAACCCAGCTACACTAACAACGTTTACTACATACTCCGGTAACAAATTCCAGATTTTGATTACACGTTGAGTGAAAAATATTTTCTCTTATTTGTCTTCAATAAGTTACCTTGTAGCTTCATTACATGTCCCCTAGTCTTTCTATATTCGATGTACGTTTACCCGTTCCACTCCATTCATTAATTTATAGACCTCTATCATATCTCCCCTCAGCTGTCTCTTTTCCTGTTTGAAGAGCCCTAATCATCTTAGCCTTTCTTCATAGGGGTATCCTCCCATCCCCCTTACCATTTTCATAGCGGTATCCTCCCACCACCTTACCATTTTGGTGGTTCTTCTTTGTACCTTTTCTAATAACCTTATACCCTTTTTAAGATATGGCGACCAGAATTGCACACAATATTCAAGGTCCGGTCGTACCATGGAACAATACAGAGGCATTATAATATCCTTTGTTTTATTTTCCATTCCTTACCTTATGATACCTAGCATTCTATTTGCTCTCTTGACCGCCGCTGCACACTGGGTGGAGGGTTTTAACATGTTATCCACGATGACGCCTAAATCTTTTTCCTGGGTGGTGGTTCCTAAAGTGGAACCTTGCATCATGTAACCATAGTTTGGATTGTTCTTTCCTAGGTGCATAACTTTGCACTTGCCTACATTAAATTTCATCTGCCATTTGGATGCCCAGTCTTCCAATTTATCAAGATCCTCTTGCAATTTTCCACAATCCTCTTGGGTTTTAACAACTTTAAATAGTTATGTGTCATCTGCAAATTTGATAACCTCACTTGTTACTTCCATTTCCAGGTCATTCTTGAGCATATATCTGGTTCCTAAAAATTTTAAGTGTGCACAAATCACTTGTATGCACGTATACCTGGAATTAATCAATTGTATGACCTTTTAATTTATGTTAAGCCTTTGATTTATATTTAGTAAGCTGAAATCACAAGTGAGGATTTTGTTTTTGGGTGGGGGATTTGCTGCTAGAACCACATCAGCTAGCTAGGGGTCATTTCTCTCCGATAGTATTTTTGTTTGGAAAGAAGTTTTGTCTACCCTTCCTATCCATAAGAAAGTTCAAGAACTGTGAGAAGGGATCGTTTTCTATGGGGATTGGTCATGTATGAGAAAAATCCTTTTAGCATTTTATTTTAGGGAGTAAGAGGCCAAACATGTAAAATGCCTGAAAACTGGGAAAAACGTTATTTTAAATGAACACGAACCAACCTTTTTTTTTTTTTTTTGGACAGGCACACCCCTAACATGTTCTTAATGCACTAAAATTTATGACTGCTCTCTAGCAGACATGATGTCGGCACCTTCAATCTAGACTTGATTTTTGTAGGATTTGGGCTATAGTTTATAAAGATACACCGGCACCAATGTGTCTTTATAAAATATAGTGGGCTTAAAATAGGCACTTTCTCCATTTTCAAAACTAGGCACCCTGTTAGAAAATTACCCTCAATAAGATCAGTATTCAAGAGGTGGCAAAATTTATGTGGATAAAAGAAGGAAAATTCAGTGCAATTCCTGGGTCTTAACCTTAACTGGATAACGGCTATATTCAGGTGCTGTCCTATTACACTTATATCATTATATCTTTCCTAGCGTAAATGAATAACTTATCCATTTAAGTAATGCCCATCTATTTATCAGTTCATTTAAAGGTATAGTGTGGCTGAATACATATAGAGATAAGTTTATAATTCATCAGTTTATCTTTATACAGAAATTGCCTCACTGAATGTTGACCACAATATGCAAGTCAAAGGCTGAAACTTTATTAACAGCCAGATACAAACTAGATACCTCAACTTATACAACTTCAAAATCCTTGCTGGAATACCCCCAATTATTCTTGAATATCTTGAAAACCAATCTATCTAAGGAGTACTCAAGGGCCTGCCTGAGAAATACTACAATGCATCAATCACACTCTAGCAAGTTGTCCTACTCCTAGGCAGCCTGACTTGTAGGCACCTGCTGTCCTAAAGCTACCTCTAAGTAAGGACTCTACCTTGCCACAACAACCCCCTACCCCCCCCCCCTGGGTGTGACTGCATCCAGTAAAACAGTAAAATCGAATTCATCTGTGATTTCTCAGGGTCGTCCATCTTTCTATCCAGGCTGGTCTGTGACAGAGTTTGCATAGAAACACAGATGGTTTCCCTATGGGTACCAATTTATGAAGAAAAATGTTTCATTAAATAATATCTCTTGGAATAAGATTACAAGTTTTGGCTGATTTATCTCAACCTTGACCCGGCTTTTTTTTTACTGTTTACATCAGATTCCCTATGCTCTTGCCAACAAGATGGTGGTCCCCTTTTTAGATACAGTGTAGTCTGGTGCTGGGCAGAAATGATGTAATATTTATTTATTAGATTTATATGCATGCATCATTATACTCCTGGCAGTAGCATTTGGTAATATTTACAGTAGGGGATTCAGTAAATGTCCCAAACAACAAGAGGAGCTGAATGGTAGCAACACAACACCTTCCACCTCCACAAATACAACAAGAAGAGCTTGGCGGCCCCTACATAGTATTTTCCACCCTCAAAAACAAGAAGAGTAGCATCAGAGCCCCTAGACAACACTTCCTATCCACACAAAAACACAAGGGACTCAGTGGACCCAACATCACCAGCAAAATCACCAAGAGAACAAACTCCAGCAAAATCACCAAGAGAGCTTCACCAACTCCAGCAAAATCACCAAGAGAGCTTCACCAACATTCATTTTATTTATCGATTTAAAGTTTTTTACCTACCATCTTTCTGCAATTCAAGACAGTTTACAGGGAACTCAACAATAACAGTGCAGATACATCTCTTTTATATAGGACATCTGAACAAAAACTTAGGAGGAGCTTATCCCAGAGCGGTAAAAGTAACAGTTGACTATAAGGACCAACATAACTCCTGACACTGTAAATTGAACCAGCACAGTGTTAATGTAAATATATGTTCTACAAAAACCAAATAAAATGCAAGATTCTCATATACTGAGGTACCAAGGAAGGTCTTGTCTTACTAATCTGTTATGTTTTTTTTTAAGGTGTGAAAAAACAGGTAGAAAAAAGGTGAGTCGGTTGATACAGTGTATCTGGATTTTCAGAAAGCATTTGACAAGGTCCCTCATCAGAGACCCTTGGCAAAATTAAAAGGTCATGAGATAGGAGGCAGTGTACTTTCGTGAATCAGGAACTGGTTAAAAGATAGAAAGCAGAGGGTAGGACTAAATGGCCAATTTTCTCAATGGAGAAAGGTGAATAATGGAGTACCCCAGGGATCTGTGTTGGGTCCGCTGTTTTTTAACATACTCATAAATGACCTGGAAATGGGAATAACAAGTGAGGTAATCTAATTTGCAGATGACACAAAATTATTCAAAGTTGTTAAAACCCATGAGGATTATGAAAAATTGCAAGAGGACCTTGATAAATTGGAAGACTGGGCATCCAAATGGCAGATGAAATTTAATGTAGACAAGTGCAAAGTTATGCACCTAGGAAAGAACAGCCCAAACTATGGTTACACGTTGCAAGGTTCCACATTAGGAACCACTACCCAGGAAAAAGATTTAGGCGGCATCGTGGATAACATATTGAAGCCTCCGCCAAGTATGCAACAGTGGCCAAGAAAGCAAATAGAATGCTAGGAATCATAAGGAAAGGAATGGAGAATAAAACAAAGGATATTATAATGCCTCTGTATCATTCCATGGTGCAACCGCACTTTGAATATTGAATGCAATTCTGTCACCTTATCTTAAAAAGGATATAGCGTTATTAGAAAAGGTACAGAGAAAATCCACCAAAATGCTAACAGGGATGGAATGATACCCCTATGAAGAGAGGCTGCAAAGGTTAGGGCTCTTCAACCTGGAAAAGAGATGGCTGAGGGGAGATATGATAGAGGTGTATAAATTAATGAATGGCGTGGAACAGGTAAATGTAGATAAATTCTTTATGCCATCAAATATAGAAAGACGAGGACATGCAATGAAACTACAGTGTAACCTATTTAAGACTAATAAGAGAAAATATTTTTTTCACTCAACACGTAAACAAACTCTGGAATTCATTACCGGAGGATGTAGCAAAAGCTGTTAGTGTAGCCAAGTTTAAAAAAGGTTTGGACAAGTTCCTGGAGGAAAGATCCATAAACCATTATTATAGTGGACCCGGAAAATCCATTGCTTACCACAATACAAGCATTGTGGAACCTGTGTCTTTTGGAAAAACTGCTAGGTACTTGTGACCTAGTTTGGCCATTGTTGGAAACAGGATACTGGGCTTGAAGGACCTTGGTCTGACCCACTATGGCATATCTTATGTTCTTATGAATCATAAACCAAAACAAAATTTTAACACATTTTATTTTGGTGTTATAAATTGAGCAATTGAGCTATAGTTCTTGCTTTTTCTTTTTGAACATATATTCTGCATCCACAGAAGAGAGCGGGACTAGGACATTTACACATAGAACTCAGCATACAAAAAAAATCTGATTCTGGTGTGACCTCAGTAACATAAGACCTCTCCCTTAGCAGACTGTGAATAGTGGATTACTCCAGGGATCTGTACTGGGTCCACTGCTTTTTGACATATTCATAAATGACCTGGAAAAGGGAATAACTAGTGAAGTTATCAGATTTACAGATGACACAAAACTGTTTAAAGTTGTTAAAACCCAAGGGGATTGTGGAAAACTGCAGGAGGATCTGAATAAATTGGAAGACTGGGCATCCAAATGGCAGATGAAATTTAATGTGGACAAGTGCAAAGTTATGCACCTAGGGAAGAACAACCCACACTATGGTTACACGATGCAAGATTCCACATTAAGAACCACCACCCAGGAAAAAGATTTAGGCATCATTGTGGATAACATGTTAAAACCCTCCGTCCAGTGTGCAGCGGCAGCCAAGAAAGCAAATAGAATGCTAGGTATCATAAGGAAAGGAATGGAAAATAAAACAAAGGATATTATAATGTCTCTGTATCGTTCCATTGTATGACCACACCTTGAATATTGTGTGCAATTCTGGTCGCCGTATCTTAAAAAGGATATAGTGTTATTAGAAAAGGTTCAGAGAAGAGCCACCAAAATGATAAAGGGGATGGAAGGCTACTCCTATGAAGAGAGGCTACAAAGGTTAGGGCTCTTCAACCTGGAAAAGAGATGGCTGAGAGGAGATATGATAGAGGTCTATAAATTAATGAATGGAGTGGAACGGGTAAACGTAGATTGATTGTTTACGTTATCAGAATATAGAAAGACTAGGGGACATGTAATTAAGCTACAGGGTAAACTATTTAAGACAAATAAGAGAAAATATTTTTTCACTCAACGTGCAAACAAACTGGAATTTGTTACTGGAGGATGTAGTAAAGGCTGTTAGTGTAGCTGGGTTTAAAAAAGGTTTGGACAAGTTCCTGGAGGAAAGATCCATAAACCATTATTAAAAAGGGACCCAGGATATCAAGGAGTGGCCTACTGGTTGGGGCAAGGTACTTCAGGCCAGAAGGTCGGGGGTTCATATCCCACTAGAGGACAGCAACCTTGGGCCAGAAGGACTGGGGTTTCTAGTACCACAGGTGCTCCTTGTGGTCTTGGGCAAGCCACTTAACCCTCCATAGCCCATGCTCCCTGTAAAATAGTTATCTCCAAGTTATAATGCCCTGTTCAATGTAATTTCAGTTTGTTCAATGTAAACTGCACCGATGCAGAATAGCATGGAATATAAATAAATACAATGCTTGACCCAATACAAGCATTGTGGAACCTGTGTCTTTGGGGAAATTGCTAGGTACATATGACCTAGATTGGCCACTGTTGGAATCAGGATACTGGGCTTGATGGACCTTGGTCTGACCCAGTATGGCATATCTTATGTTCATATTGTGAAATAATGATAAACTCTACAAAGTTACCCAGGACCCATAAAGTAAATCTTCCCTATAACAGCACCAACTTCCAAAACTCACACAAGGAGTCTACCAAGAGGCGGGATGTAATTTGACCAGGAACCAGTTCGGATCGATCCTGCCACTGAAGGAGCCGAGCGAATGACAGCACGGCCCGTGTTTGCATAACTGGCACCACACTCTCAGCCTGCTGGCAGTCACCGCAGGGCAGCAGCTCTCTGGTGGCCCAGAAGCCTGATCTCACCACCCGCCAGTGGTTTGACAGCATCGGGGACTTCCCCCGATGCCATGGTCTGTCATTGCCGTCAAATCACTGGCGGGTTGTTGGATTCCCGCCAGTGCAGCAATGGCATTTATATGCTGTTTTTGGCCCGGTTAGGCGAACCCGACCCTTGACAGGAACTGGTTCTCGCAAACCAGGCCAAACCGGCCGAATTCCACCACTGGGTCTACCCAGAAAAAAGCAGCATTGTAAATATTTCAGAACATCCCTACACCTATTCAAAAAAATAAACAAGTCAGATTACTATAGTACCAATTCCTATGCAGAAGCTTCCTTCTAACTGGACACCTGGCCTCTAACTGAACACCTGGCCTCAGTCACATATTCAGAATATAGACAGAGTTTCTGCATAGGGATTGGTACTGTAGTAAAAATATGTAGACAAAATTTAAACTGAAACTCCAAGAAGTCAGGCTCTGCATGCAAGACAACACCTGAGGTTTAGAAAGAGATGCATTTCCCCCTGTACTATGCCAAATATACAGATATATTCGGGAGAGGAGAGAAATCAGAGATGGAATTGCAGAACTCAGAAGTGCTGGGAACGGAATCGTGGAAAGTGACATTGAAAAAGCAAAATTGCCAAACAAATACTTCTGCTCTGTTTTTACTAAAGAAAATCCTGGAGAAGGACCATCTGTGACTCCCAAATATAAAAATGGGAATGAAGTAGATACCACACCATTCACAGAAGATGATATGTTAGAATAACTTGCAAAACTGAAAGTGGACGAGGCCATGGGACCGGATGGGATGCATCCCAGGATACTGAAAGAGCTCAGAGAGGTTCTTGCAGGGCCATTAAAGGATGCTTTCAAAAGATCCTTGGAAACTGGAGAAGTATCTCAGGATTGGAGAAGGGCGGATGTGGTACCTCTTCACAAAAGTGGTGACAGGGAAGAAGTGACAAACTACAGGCCCGTGAGCCTTACCTCAGTGGTGGGAAAAGTAATGGAGCCGCTTCTGAAAGAGCGAATAGTGAATTTTCGCAAAACCAACAGGTTGCATGATCCGAGGCAACATGGTTTTACCAAAGGACGATCTTGCCAAACAAATCTGATTGAGTTCTTTGACTGGATGATCAGAGAACTAGATCAGGGGCATGCAATGGATGTCATCTACCTGGATTTCAGCAAAGCCTTTAATACTGTTCCTCATAGGAGGCTTATCAATAAACTCAGTTTGGGGATGGGTCCCAAGGCGGTGAACTGGATCAGAAATTGGTTGACTGACAGACAACAGAAGGTGATGGTAAATGGAGCTCACTTGGATGAAAGAAGGGTGATTAGAAGGGTGCCCCAGGGTTCGGTCCTGGGCACAGCACTGTTCAATGTATTTGTGAGTGATATTGCTGAAGGACTGCATGGAAAAGTCTGTCTTTTTGCAGATGACATGAAAATTTGCAACAGAGTGGATTCCCCTGAGGGAGTGGATAACATGAGGAAAAATCTACAAAAGCTGGAAGAATGGTCTAATGCTTTGCAGTTAAGATTTAATGTGAAGAAGTGCAGTGTCATGCACTTGGGAAGCAGAAATCCAAGGGAAATGTACGCGATAGGGGGCGAGAGTTTGGTGTGCACTGACCAGGAGAAGGACTTTGATGTGATTATTTCTGAGGCGCTCAAGGTATCAAAACAGTGCGACAAGGCAGTGGCAAAAGCCAGGAGGATGTTGGGTTGCATACAAAGAGGAATTACCAGCAGAAAGGAAGAGGTACTAATGCCTCTGTATAAGTCACTGGTGAGGCCTCACTTGGAATACTGTGTTTAGTTTTGGAGACCATATCTTGCAAAGGATATAAAAAGACTGGAAACTGTTCAGAGGAAGGAGACCAAAATGATTTGGAGCCTGTGTCAGAAGCCTTATGAGAAGAGACTTGAAGACCTAAATATGTACACTCTGGAGGAGAGGAGGGACAGGGGAGTGATGATTCAGACCTTTAAATACTTAAAGAGAAACAATGAAAAACAAACCTCTTCCAAAGATGAGGAAGCTGTAAAACTAGAGGGCATAACGTGAAGCTGC
This sequence comes from Ichthyophis bannanicus, assembly GCA_033557465.1. NCBI lineage: Eukaryota > Metazoa > Chordata > Amphibia > Gymnophiona > Ichthyophiidae > Ichthyophis > Ichthyophis bannanicus. The sequence continues at coordinate 436,735,161 of CM066035.1, forward strand.
AAGGGGGTAAATTGAAAGGCAATGTCAGGAAATACTTTTTCACTGAAAGGGTGGTGGATGCTTGGAATGCCCTCCCGATGGAAGTGGTGGGGGCAAATACAGTGATAGAATTCAAAATGGCATGGGACAGACCCAGTGGATCCCTTTACAGCAACAGGATAAAATCAAAATAAACTTAACTATCTAATTTCTCAACATACAGGGGTGTCCTACACGGAGCGGTGGGTTCACCCCTAAAACAAAGACATGGGGAGGGGTGGCCTGCATGGAGCAGCAGGTGCATCTACACTTGCCAGCTTACTGTGCAGACTAGATGAACCATACTGGTCTTTATTTGTCATCATTTACTCTGTTACTCTGTTACTATAGCACATACTGTATACATTCCAAGAACTGACAGCCTGATCACTAAATTGAAAATAAAATTATTTTTTTCTACCTTTGTTGTCTGAAAATTGTACTCTCTAATGATTCTAGTCCCAGTGTTTGGTTTCCTGGCCCATTAATTACCAGTCTTTCGCTAACTCTCCCCTCCATGTCCAGTATTGCCCTCATTCCAGTGTCCACCCTCTCTATTTCCCCATCTCTCCTCTCTCTTGCTCTCCCTTTCTCTCCATCCAGCACTCTTATTCTCTCTCTCTCTCTCCTTCCCCCATCCTCCCCATAACCAGCTTGTCCACCCTCTGTCTTCCTATCTCCAGCATCTTCTTTTCCCTCATCTCTCCCTAATACCCTCATGTCCAGCATCTTACCCTTCCTATTACACCCATGTCCAGTGCCACCCACCTTCTGTTACCCCTGTTCCCAGTATCTCCCCTCTGTCTCACAAATCTCCGCTCTATCTCCGTATGCCTCCACCCCATGCCCAGTATTTTCCCTCCATCTCTCTAGTCTCTCCATGTTTAGGGAGGAGTGGTCTAGTGGTTAGGACAAATTACTTCAGGCTGGAGGGCTGGGGGTTCAAGTCCCACCTGGGGACAGCAATCACAGGCCAGAGGGACTTGGGTTTCTAGTCATATAGGCACTCCTTGTGGTCTTAAGCAAGCCACTTAATCCTCCATTGCCCATGTTCTCTGTAAGTGTTAGCATATGTGTCTCATATCCCCTTGTGTTAAATAGATCCCCCAAATGACCACTTTGACCCAGTGAAAAGCAGGGTATAAATACAGCTAAATAAAATAACTTCACATCTGCCTCCCTATGTCCCCCTCCCATATGCAGCATCTCTTTTCTGCCTTCCTATGCTCCCTACATCAGAATCTTCCCTCTATTTATGTCCTCCCCATCTCCAGCATTTCCGCTCTATTTTCTGAGCGCCCCCCCCCCCACCTTGTCCAATATCATCTCTCTGTTTTCCTGTGATACTCCCCAAGATTCGGATTTTTCTTCTTCTTCCTAGGACACCTACTTCCACCTTGTCTAGCAGCAACTCTTGGGGGTATGTTAACTAAACCGTCTTAATGTGCGCTCTGTGACGTTATCGCACGATAAGGTACTGTATCGCACAATAATGGCGCTTTATCGGGTACACGGGTACCTTAGCACACGATAACGCACGCAGCGGTGCAAATGAGTGCTGAGGATGGAGAAAAGCTCCCGGAGGGCGGAGGAAGGCTCCCCAGGGGCGGAGAGAGAGTGTCAATGGGCGGAGAGTGGGAGGGAAGAGGCTTCCCACACACTAATGCTGTGAAATCTGGGGCTGAAAACTAAAGCCAGTGAAACCCTGATTTAAAGGGAAAAGAAACTATTTCCGTCAGCAATGTACAGCAAAACCAGGGAAACCTACAAAAAGTGATAAGTGTGATACATGTGCACGGAGCAAAAGGGCAAATAAACATTGAAAATTACCAGAAGAAAATGTAAAAAAAACATAACCAAGCTGGCCAATAGTGATATTAATGGGAAACATCAAAAAACACTCCCAAGAAAGCTCCAAAAAAAAATAATATTAATTTTGGAAGGGTCTATGCCCTGTCCCCATACAAGGTGAATGATCCCACAGTGAAATAGCGCTGATCAGGGTTTTCCCTTTCCATTGGACAGGCTCCCTATGGCATGCACATGTTCCGCAACAGCAGGGCGGGCATGTTGGAATGGGCAACTGGACAGATGCTGGAAAAGGGGACACAGAGGGCTGCAGGCGGCACATGCTGTGTTGCAGCTGGGCCACAGTGCGGACTAGGGTGATGCCTAGGAGGCCCATAGGAATGCTGAAACAGTAGAGCAGCCAGACAGCAACTGATGAGGGCCCAACACGCGCATGAGTGTGTTTCCCACAGTGTCACAGGGGATAGTACCCAGCAGGTACCCCCAAGGGCACAGAACATTGGCAGGCGGTGCTGGGGGGAAGCGTTGACCGCTATGCAGGCACCCCTACCCCAAAACCCGCACCATAGGCAGCCACCTACCCGCACACTGGATGGCCTGAGACTGCACACCACCAGCACCACCAGCAGAAGGGCATGTCAGCATGGTGGCAGAGGGGTACTGGTGGTGGAGGGGGCAGTGGCTGCTGCCCACAGCAAACCATGGCCCAGCCCTGTTTAGGTGGGTGCCGTGCACTGCAACAGACAGGCTCTGCCTGACAAACAGTCATGGTATCTCCAGGAAATGCACTGTCTTTGCGGCAACATAGTGGTGCAGTGCACACAGCCAGTGTGTTCAGGAGCAGAAGGTCACAGGTTTAAGTCCCAGCTGTGGTTCCTGCCAACCCAGTCCCCATATTTTACCCACTACTAAAACATGGTAATACAGACAGAACCTTTAGTGCAGATAACATAAACATTCCCAAAACGCCTACATTTTAACCTACAGAGCACAGACACCATAAACATGCGCATTACCTAGAGCAGAGTCTCCCAAAAGCAGTCCTGGAGGGTCAAACACCATTCAGGTTCCCTGCTGTCTCCAATAAATATGGCTGTGCTGCATTTCTATGCACTGCCCCCATGGTATGCAGATGTATCTCATGCATGAAAACCCGAACAGTGTTTGGCCCACCAGGACCGGAGTTGGGAAACTCTGCCCTAAAGCAGCAGCCAACAGGGGCAGACACACCCGCACCCACAGGCTCCATAATCCAATGCCTCCTGGAGAGGCAGGATGTTGGGCCCTGCGTGCATCTCCCAGTACTAGCACTTGCATACCTTAGCAATGCCACCCTAAACCTGGGAATACGGGGTTGCTATGATAACTAGCAGATAGCAATTTCGAAGTTAAGTACAATTTTCTGATTGAGCTGCATCATAGCAACCTTTCTGATGTCTGTGGAGTGTGCTACAGGTCTTGTTTCTGACAGTGTTTACCACCCTGGGGAGTGACCCCAACAGTATTGCGTACCATAGCCATGCCTGCACTGTGCCCAGGACTGGTGCGGTGGCCAGGGCTGCCAAACACCTCTATAGTTGCACAATCCTGACATAGGTGTGGGGAGTGTGTGTCTGTCTATCCAGTGTGTGGTGGCTGCCAGCACCCTCCACAGCCGACACTGCTAGCACTGTTGCCAGTATTGGCCTGCCAATGTGCATAATGAGGATCAAGGTACTGTGGGAATAGCCTGGACAGGGTGGCCTGGCCTGGATGCAACAGCCGAGGGCATAGGGCAATGGCTCGGACATTGTAGTGGCCGGCCACCACCTGCACGGACAGGGTGGCCACAGCATGTCCTGCTGGGAGGTCACTCTCACCCTGACTAAGCAGTGACCATGGCATGGCTAGGCTTCCCATAGTGCTGTCTTATATTTCTCTTAAGTGAAACATATAGGTTCTCTTCTCTGGGGCCTAATCACTGACTTATCTGCTTGGTGGGTGTGCACATATTTCCTCCAGGATCATGTACTGTGGACTAGCTAGCAGACTGTCTGCAGTTATATGTGTATGACTGGATCACCTTGCAGGGTGCAGTGGCTGGTGACTCACTGTGCTTGCTGCTGGAGAATGTCAGATGGTGGTAGGGGCAGTTGAGCATTACCAGGCCTACTGTCTTTCTGCCATTGCCTTAGGGATATGTACAGCTCTCCATTGGCTGCCCTGTAGGGTGTCTGCTCCCCAGCAAGACAGAGGTTGATGCCTCCTCTCTACTGCCACCATTGCAGGTATCTAGAATGTGGATGTGTTGGTGGGGGGACCCTGTCTCCCACCTGAACCACAGAGAGTGGGTTGGGTGGTGGTACATCTGCCTATGGGTCCAAACACCCCCCTTCACCTACATCATGTTACCATGGCACCAACACAGAATATGCACTATTCTGGGGGCATCATAGCCCATAAGGGCTAGACCTGATTGATAACTACAGATGGACACTAATGTATCCTAGGGGTGTCTGTATGAACTACCTATCACATCACATTGGCACTGACAGGTACCTGTGACATGGTCTATTTTAGTCATGGAAGGTGCTGCGAACCTGGTGCTGGACGCCCCACCTCACCCTCAGGGTGAGCACAATACCCACACAATGTGACGGTCTGTAGCTACTCTGTGCCACTAACACACACCATCGGCAGCCCCTACCAGGCTGAGGTGCTATGGGGGTGCACTCGGTCAGTTCCCCCTACCAGGATGAGGTGTTGTGGGGTGCATACACCATCTTGTGATCATCTGTAGACTGCTGATTTGCATGTGCTGTGCATCATGGGTACGGGTGGGTTGACCCTATCCTGGTAACCACAGCAGAATGGTTGTGTGGTGATGTGCAGTCCTTCTGTAGCCATCCGGGGGGTTGTTAGCAGCTGTAGAGCTGTAGCCCACTGGTTACTTCACTGCCTGTGGAGCCAGAGGTCATGGCTTTCAACCCATAGTGGGGTTATTTGATAGGGCTGTCCAAGGCATTGTCTATTTTTAATGGACATTAGTGCTAACAGCAAAAACACCCTCAGTACTGTAACCATAAGGCGCACCATAGGGCGCCTTATAAGGCACCCTATAAAGCACCTTATAAGGTGTCCTATAGGGGACATTATAGGGTGCCTTGGCAGACAGTTCACTTTATAATGTGCCCTATGGATTGCCTTATAGGGTGCCTTATGCGGCACCTTAGGTTACGCCACGTGAGGGTGTGTTTGCTGGCAGCACTAATTAAAATAAAAATTATATGCCTCAAAAAACACTACTTAAACATAAAGGGTAATGCCTCAGCCAGCCTTCTTCATTACACACACTGGGGGATCAAACTCATGACCCCTGTACCAGCAGTCAGCGTATTAACCATTGTGCTACACCTCTGTTTCTGTGCTTGCATGTCTGCGCGCCTAATTAAGATTACCGCGCGTTAACGTGCTTAGCGGCTTCTCACACAGTAATGTGCACAGCGCACGTTATCGCATGATGATCCCATTTTGCTATTTTCTGGGCAACACGCCCACTCCTTTTATGGCATCCTGCACCCTATCGCCCGGCACACGTTAAGACTGCTTAGTAAACATACCCCTTGGTCTCCCTAGTTCTCCCCACCCCCTATGTCCTTCCTCCAGTTTCTCTTCCCACCCCTGCCATATTGCAATTGCACTGCCCCTCCAACCCCAAAAGGGGGTATAGTAGCCCAAATGCCCTTGAGTAAGGAGCAGACAGAGCATAAAGATTCCAAATTACCCCTGCCTACCAATAGCCAGATTAATATGAAAAAAATACAGTCTCTAAAATGCTTGTATGCCAATGCTAGAAGTCTAAACAATAAGATGGGAGAGTTAGAATATATAGCACTAAATGAGAGGTTAGATATGATTGCACTCTCAGAGACATGGTGGAAGGAGGATAACCAGTGGGACACTGTGATACCTGGATACAAACTATATCGTAATGATAGAGCTGATCAAATTGGTGGAGGGGTTGCGCTCTATGTTAGAGAGGGCATTGAGTCAGAAAGGATTAAAGTTTTGCAGGGAACAAAATTTGCTGTAGAATCTCTATGGATTGAAATCCCATTTATGAAGGGGAAGGCGATGGCAGTGGGAGTATACTATCGACCGCCTGGCCAGAATGAACAAATGGATGATGAAATGCTCAAAGAAATCAAGGAAGCTAACAAAAGTCACAACAGAGTAGTAATAATGGGTGATTTCAATTACCCCGGTATCAACTGGGTCAGTGTCACGGCAGGACAAGCTAAAGAGATAAAGTTTCTAGATGGAATAAATGACTGCTTCTTGGAGAGCTGGTTCATGAACCGACCAGAGGGGAAGCCATACTGGACCTAATCCTTAGTGGAACGCCAGATCTGGTGCAAGAAATAAGGGTGTTGGGACCACTTGGCAATAGTGATCATAGTATGATCATGTTTGATTTAATTAGTGGAGGACAGATAGTAAAGGAATCCACAGTATTATCTTTTAACTTTCAAAAGGGAGACTATGATAGAATGAGGAATATAGTTAGGAAAAAACTAAAAGGAGCGGTTCCAAAGGTTAAAGACTTACAGCAAGCTTGGGTGTTATTTAAAAATACTATCCTCGAAGCCCAGACCAGCTGTATTCCACGCATTAAGAAGAGTGGAAGAAAGTCCAAAAAACTGCCAGCGTGGTTTAAAGGTGAGGTCAGAGAGGCTGTTGCTGCCAAAAAAGCAACCTTCAGGAAATGGAAAAAAGAGCCAAATGATGAAAACTGGAAACATCACAAGCACTGGCAAGTTAAATGCAAAGCATTGATAAGGCGGGCAAAGCGGGAATTTGAGAAGAAACTTGCTACGGAAGCAAAAACACGAAATAAAGACTTTTTCAAGTACATTCGTAGCAAAAGGCCTGTGAGAGAGTCAATTGGACCGTTAGATGATAGAGGGGTAAAAGGGGCAGTAAGAGGAGACAAGGATATAGCAGAGAGACTGAATGAATTCTTTGCTTCGGTCTTTACTGAGGAAGATGTAGGGATGTTACCCATGACTGAAGTGGTACTTAAAGGTGATACTGCAGAGGAATTGAGAGAAATATCACTACACCGGGAAGATATATTACAACTATTTGATAAACTGAATAGTAGCAAATCACCTGGACCGGATGGTATACATCCCAGAGTGTTGAAAGAACTGAAATATGAGATCGCGGACCTGCTATTGGTAATCTGTGAACTTTCATTAAAATCATCTGTAATACCTGAAGATTGGAGGGTCGCCAACGTAACACCAATTTTTAAAAAAGGTTCCAGGGGTGACCCGGGAAATTACAGACCGGTGAGCCTGACATCAGTACCGGGGAAAATGGTAGAAACCATCATAAAGAACAAAATTACACAACATGTAGATAGTCATGGCCTAATGGGAGACAGCCAACATGGCTTTAGACCAGGAAGATCTTGTCTTACTAATCTGATATGTTTCTTTGAAGGTGTGCATAAACAGGTAGACAAAGGTGAGTCGGTTGATATAGTGTATCTGGACTTCCAGAAAGCTTTTGACAAGGTCCCCCATCAGAGACTTTTGGCAAAACTAAAAAGTCATGGGATAGGAGGCAGTGTACTATTGTGGATCAGGAACTGGTTAAAAGATAGAAAGCAGAGGGTAGGGCTAAATGGCCAATATTCCCAATGGAAAAAAGTGAATAGTGGAGTACCCCAGGGATCTGTACTGGGTCCGCTACTTTTTGACATATTCATAGATGACCTGGAAAAGGGAATAACTAGTCAGGTTATCAAATTTGCAGATGACACAAAACTGTTTAAAGTTGTTAAAACCCAAGAGGATTGTGGAAAGCTGCAGGAGGATCTGGATAAATTGGAAGACTGGGCATCCAAATGGCAGATGAAATTTAATGTGGACAAATGCAAAGTTATGCACCTAGGAAAGAACAACCCACACTATAGTTACACGATGCAAGGCTCCACATTAGAAACCACCACCCAGGAAAAGGACTTAGGAGTCATCGTGGATAACATGTTAAAACCCTCCGCCCAGTGTGCAGCGGCGGCCAAGAAAGCAAATAGAATGCTAGGTATCATAAAGAAAGGGATGGAGAATAAAACAAAGGATATTATAATGCCTCTGTATCGCTCCATGGTACGACCGCACCTTGAATATTGTGTGCAATTCTGGTCACCGTATCTTAAAAAGGACATAGCGTTATTAGAAAAAGTACAGAGAAGAGCCACCAAATTGGTGAAGGGGATGGAAGGCTACTCCTATGAAGAGAGGCTAAAAAGGTTAGGGCTCTTTAACCTGGAAAAGAGACGGCTGAGAGGAGATATGATAGAGGTCTATAAATTAATGAATGGAGTGGAACGGATAAACGTGGATCAATTGTTTACGCTAGCAGAATATAGAAAGACTAGGGGACATGTAATGAAACTACAGGGTAAACTATTTAAGACAAATAAGAGAAAATATTTTTTCACTCAACGTGTAATCAAACTCTGGAATCTGTTACCGGAGGATGTAGTAAGGGCTGTTAGTATAGCTGGGTTTAAAAAAGGTTTGGACAAGTTCCTGGAGGAAAGGTCCATAAACCACTATTAAAAAGGGACCCAGGATATCAATGCTTGACCCAGTACAAGCATTGTGGAACCTGTGGTCTTTTGGGGATATTGCTAGGTGTGTAGGACCTAGATTGGCCACTGTTGGAAACAGGATACTGGGCTTGATGGACCTCGGTCTGACCCAGTATGGCATGTCTTATGTTCTTATGTTCTTAACCTCTTATGCCTTGTTCCTGCATTTTCCTTATCATCCATCCCTATCTAAGACATGGCCACCACCACAATCACCTCCGTGGCCTCTCCACAAAGCGGTATCCACAGTAGCAATAACAAATATAATAAACATGGAGCCTCCACAACTCAGGTTCTCTTTGAAGGCTCTGTCAATCCCCTCCCTTTGACATGAAAAATATGCATCAGATGGGGCAGAAGTGTCAGGACCTTCAATTTTGAGGCACACTTGAGCTGTGGAAGCCCCAAATATAATGTATTCTATTATTGCTGTGGCCATGGCTGCAGTGGGGGGTGGAGGGGAGGAAGGAAGGCTAGGGGAAACACTGCTAACTGTTGCTAGCAACATTGAAAATAGAACAGATGGCATCACAGCAGGGCTGGGGATTCATTGAATCCCTTGAAAGCTTTGACCACACTCCACTGAATCTGGGATAGTTCACAGTCCAACATATATATTCAATACATGTCAAGTAGAATTTTACAAATGACATCCAAATGCAATCTGGGACGTCTAAGCCAGAATGACTGAAAGAAAAGCAGGCATGTCCAAGCTCAGGCACCATTTCACAAACGTGGACGTGCTTGATATGGGCAACTGAAGGGGCATCTACATAGACATCCCAGACCAATATTTCAGACCACAGACATCTATGCAGAGTCTAATGGTTAGAGTAGTGGGCCAGCATGAGGGAAACCCGTGTTCAAATCCCACTACTGCTATCATTGTGAGTGTGCACATCATTGGAGATAGTGGAGTACCATTTTCTCTACACTCTCTGGATTCTTTATGGCCAAAATAAGCACTATCCTGACACCTATTCATACCTGGAGCAGGTATAACCTTAGACATGACTCTGGCCATCCAAGGTGTTTCTGAGATCAGGCAGTGATAACCAGGTTCTTGCAAATGCCCCAGCAATGGCTCCACCAAAGCACTGTTCAGACCTGGATTTCCTTAGGCTGGAGTAGTCCGCGCTTCTAAAATGCCTTTATAGATGTCTCTATACCCATTTTCAGATGTCTACAGCACTAATAGGGCTTCTAAAATAAACCCCTAAGAAAATAAAAACAATAAAACAAACATTAAAAGCTTGCTTAAATAAATAGGTTTTTGTTAATATACAAAATCTTAAAAAGTCATGTTCTTTGGCATATAGTTCTAGGTAACAAATTGAAAATACTCTTGTATGTGTCTGCACTTTAGATATCTCAGTCACTTATAGGACTATTAATAACTCTTGTTGTGACAAATGTAAAAGCTGACCTGGCTGATACCTATTTATAAAAGTGACAGCCTATAGGCCAGTAAGATTTACCTTGGCGGCAGGAAAAATAATGGAGGCACTCCTGAAAGATCAAATAGTGGACTTCCTTGAAACCAAAGGTTGCATGATCCGAGGCAACATGGTTTTACCAAAGGATGATCTTGCCAAACAAATCTGATTGAGTTCTTTGACTGGGTGACCAAAGAACTAGATCAAGGGCATGCGATGGATGTGATCTACTGAGATTTCAGCAAAGCCTTTGATACTGTTCCTCGTAAGAGGCTTATCAATAAACAGCTTGGGATGGGTCCCAAGGTGGTGAACTGGATCAGAAACTGATTAACTGACAGTCGACAGAAGGTGACGGTAAACAGAACTCACTCAGATGAAAGGAAGATGATTAGTGGTGTGCCCCAGGGTTCGGTCCTGGGACCGGTACTGTTCAATATATTTGTGAGTGATATAGCTGAAAGACTGAATGGAAAAGTCTGTCTTTTTGCAGATGACACGAAAATTTGCAACAGAGTGGACTCCTCTGAGGGAGTGGAAAACATGAGGAAGATCTACAAAAGCTGGAAGAATGGTCTAATGTTTGGCAGTTAAGATTTAATGTGAAGAAGTGCAGTGTCATGCACTTGGAAAGCAGAAATCCAAGGGAATTGTATGCGATAGGGGGCGAGAGTATGGTGTGCATGCACCAGGAGAAGGACCTCGGAGTGATTGATTCTGAGGGTCTCAAGGTGGCGAAAAATGTGACAAGGGGGTGACAAAAGCCAGAAGGGTTTTGGGTTGCATACAGAGACGAATTACCAGCAGAAAGGAGACGGAATTAATGGCACTGTACAAGTCACTGGTGAGACCTCACTTGGAATATTGTGTTCAGTTTTGGAGACCATGGGGTATCTTTACTAAACTGTGGTAATGTTACCCGCATTAGGTTCCGTGGTAATGGTACAGATGCCCATATAAATGCGTGGGCAGTGCATTGATACGGCAAGCCGTATCGGCTAACGCACGTTACAGGGTGCCTTGTAAGGTACCTTATAAGTAAGGTGCCTTATAAGGTGCCTTGTTAGGTGCCTTGTAAGGTGCCTTATAAGGTGCCCTGTAAGGTGCCCTATATGGCTCCTTAGGCTAAGCGCTGTATTAAGCACCCCTGGATAAGAAGGCACCCTGGGTTACGGCACCCCTTAGAAGGCACTCTGGGTTACGGAACCATAGGTTAAGGTGGCCTAACAAGGTTATGGTGCCCTAGGTCAGTGTGCCCTAAGGGCTGCAAGGTGCTTCAGGATGACATGCATGACCTGTGAGGCATAGAGACAGATGTAGCCCTAACACTAGATAGAGCACTGAGGAAAGGCAATGAATAGGTGAGTGAAGGAGGGAGAGCTGGGAGCTGCTGGACCTGCCTTATCTGCGGGCATCCTATGTGACTGCCAGTACTGTTGACAAACATGGTGGGGGCAACTATACCACAGCACAGGGTGTTGGCAATGTAAAGTACTGGAAAGAAAGTTGGTGGCAGATGATGGGAATACGTGTCCCCCAGTGGAGGCAGAGGTGGCACGATAGTTACAATGATGGGTGGACAGAAGAGTGTTGGTGCCATGCAGATCAGGCACAGGCGAGGCAAGCAGGAAGAGGCGCAATGTAGGAAAGGGTAGCAGTGCAGGACATGGGGTGGCAGCCTGCACAGGCAGACAAGACTCTACACAGATGACAGACACAGATGGACGTACCGAAGGAATGTTGGCAACTGTGGCGATGGTATTATGAGCTGGCAGCACAAATCAGCAAAAATATGACTGTCACAGGCATGCAAACTATTTGAGTAGGACAGGCATGAAAGGAAGGAACAATGAGGAATTTAACCCAGGAACACTGCCGAGAACAGTATTGTACTAATCAGTAGGCTATACCTCCATGGTGTATCTCACAGCAATGGCTGGGTACAGAAGCACTGCAGGTCACTGCACAAACTGTCTGCTCTGAGTGCCAGGATAGGGTAACCCCACCAGTACCCATGATGCAATGCACATGCTGACTAGCTGACAGCTGATCAGCAAATGGGGTCTGCACCTCTCCGGTACCTCAGCTTGGAAAGACGAACTGACAGTGTGTGATACTGGCACAGAGTAGCTACAGACCATGCCATTGTGCAGGTTCTGTGTTCACCCTGAGGGATAGGATGGCACCCAGCACTAGGTCCGCAGTTCATGTGGTACTAGAAATAGATCCCCCCCCCCCCTTGCAGGTACTGTGGTGCACTCACATTCTCTGGAGGGAGCTTCTTTGAGCTCACCTGAGTGCTCTCTACCACTTCCCCCGTCATTAATAACCCTGCTGGAACTGCTGTCTATTTGTTTGCTGATACAACAAAGTACTCCTCTTCATAGTGTTGGTTGTTTGGTACCTGTTACTTGGTTGCCTCCCCAGATTGTCTCACAGGATATTCCTGACTCTCAGGTTTCCTTGCTGGACATCTGGAGGGAACTGTGACAAAACTGGAGGCAGTTGAGGGGCAGATGGAATCTTTATCCACTCATGTACAGAGATGCCATTCCCGGTATGCTTCCCTTCAGTCAATGAGTGCCTCCTCAGTTAAAGATAGTTTAATTATTCATCGTAGATTAGATTATTTGGAAAACGCTCATAGGATGAAAAATATCTGTTTGCTAAATTTTCCTGTTACACATTTGATATCCCCTGAAATATTACTTTGTAAATATTTGAAAGAAGTGTTGGAATTATCAAATTCAGATACAATATCTTTTTCAAAAATCTTTTATATTTCTTCACGATTGGTCTCAGGTGATACTCTGGGAGGATATGATATATTGCAACCTCAATCTTTAGATAATCTTACCCAATTCCTGGAAGGCTCACAAGATACCATCGTAACTAGAGCCACTTTGGTGGCTTCTTTTGTATCTGAAATGGATAAAGCTTTAGTTTTTAAAAGTTACTTTAAGAAGGGCTTCCTTTCCAAGATGGCGATAGAGTTGTTCTGAGGCGGAATGCCTAAACGAAAGGGCAAGCAGCAGAAGGCTCCTCCCGCGGAGCCTTCCTTGGCAAAACCCTCTCTTTCCACTGGAACTGGTCCGATGGATCGCTTCGTTCAATTATCCAGGCAACAAGTTGGGGAGATACGAGCGGCATTTGGAGTACCGATTGAGGGAGATACGGTGCCTCCTGCCTTGGATGTGACTCTCTCCCCGGATGGACGTACTCCGCCCTCTCCCCCGAACATACCGTCACTTCCTCCTTCTGGCGCTACTGCGGCTCCCTCCGAAATGGTGGACGCTGTCGTGTGCGAGCGGGGCCCGACTGAGGTGAAGGCCGGTAAGCAGCTGGTGACAGCTATTGCTGCGGAAGTTTCGGGGTTTCTGCCATCTGTTGAGGGCGTTGGAGCTACTCAGAGTTTGACTGGGCCTAAGGGAGAGGAAGTTTCCTTGCCGTCTGGGAATGTGCTGCCTGTTGGCTTTACCCTGTCACGGCCCTCGGTCATATCCCTGGACAGTATTTGGGACGCAATTTCACAATTAGCCTCTGCTGTGACTCAACAGTTAGTAGTGACTGTTTCTCGAGTGTCTAAGCTTGAGGAATCCTCGTCTAAGTCCCAAGCCGAACTATTGGATGTTCACGCTCAGGTTACTATTAATACTCAAGATTTAAAACGTATGGTTGATGTTACTGAGTCCTTGGTAAGAGAAAATGTGGGAATGCGGCTGAAACTGGAGACTTTGGAGAATGTCACTAGATCTACTAATGTGCGGTTATTAAATTTTCCTATGGTTCCTTTGGTTTCTCCTGTCGAATTGTTCAAGAGATATCTGCAAGAAGCCTTGAAGGTTTCGTCTGACTTATTGCCTCCTATAACTAAAGCCTATTTCTTACCTGCTGGTAAGAGAATGGGGAAAAAAGTAGTTGGCTCTTCAGAGTTGGAATTACTGGATGTTTCTGCCTTACTTCAAACTCCTAAGGATGAAGAAGTACCTGTCTCTACCCTGATAGTTGCTTTGGCTCTACCATCGGACAGAGACTGGCTCCTCAAGCTTTATTTCAAACAGCGATCTAACTTGTTTTTTGGGAAAAAAAATTGCGCTCTTTCCTGATGTATCTAGGGAGACACAAAGAAGGCGTAAGGCCTTTTTGATTCTTCGTCCAGGGGTAAATCGGCTGGGTGCTATGTTTACGCTTAGATATCCTTGTAAATGTGTAATTGTTTTTCAATCACAGAAGTATGTTTTCTTTCAGCCGGAGGATCTTTCCTCCTTTATTAGTGCTCATATTATAACTTCATCCCCTATTGAGTAGCTTACTCCTATGTATAGTATTGCTTGGTTCTCTGTCGCCCTCTGGTAGTTTGATTGTGTTTTTTTCTTTCCTTAGTGTGCGGGGGTTGTCCCTGACCCTTGTCACAATTTTCCCTTCCTCTCCTCCCAATATACATTTTAGGGGACTAACGTTATCCTGCTTAATTCTTATTTCTTTGTTTGGAATATTTCCTTTGTTAATTGTAAATGACTTCAGGTTTAACTTCTGTACAAGTGAATGCTTGATTTATTGTATAAATGCATAAATATAAAATTTAAAAAAAAAAAGTTACTTTAAGCATAAAGATGTGTATTTTTGTGGTGCTAAAGTACAACTGTTTAAAGATGTATCAAGGGCAACTCAGGTGTGTAGAAGGGCTTTTTTGTCCCTTAAGCACAGGGTGTTAGCCCTGGGTGCATCTATTTTTCTTAGGTTCCCCTGTAAGTGTGTGATAACACTTCAGGTGGTTAAGTATATCTTTCTTGATTCTTTACAATTGGAGACCTTTTTGTCGGATAGGGAGGGTCCGGGGGATGGATGAGGGATAATGGCGGAAATTATATTTGGCATGAGGTTTGAGAGATTTTCTCTCAATGTTTCTTCCTTTGTTTGGAAAATTACTTTGTAATTTCTCCCCTATATGTGGGCTGCAAGGATTTCTTGTTATCTTTCTTTTTTTAGATATTTATTATTTTTTTTGTTTTCTATTTTCTGAACATTGCCTGTACACTTGCTTAGTCAAGTTTGTATGAATTAGTAATTAAAAAAAAAAAAGAACATAAGATATGCCATACATTTCGAAACAAAATATTAAAAAGATACAAATAACTCAGCTGCTAGAACGATTATGAATATAAGCCCACTTGAACATATTACACCAATTTTAGCTGAACTTCATTGGCTACCAATTTACTCCCGAATCAAATATAAAATTCTTGTCACTACATTTAAACTTATAAATAAACTTGCACCATCTGCACTAAATACACTGATTAACATTGACATTGATAAACGATCTCAAAGGAGCAGAAACATAAATACTTTAACAATACCAAAAGATTTTACAAAAGCCAGAAAACAAACCAATAAGAGAGCTTTCTCACACTCTGCTCCAATACTCTGGAACAATTTACCTGACAACATTCGCCTACTGTCTGACATAAAAGAATTTAAAAAAAAATTAAAAACTCACTTATTTACATTACACTATAATACACTCCCAAAACAGAATTCTCAAAGAGATACAGGCTAACATTTATTTTTAATATTATATACCCTAAATAAACGACACTAATACACTAATTTAACCATACTACACACTCATTTACATGATGATTAATAATTTAACTAGCAATGTATATATGTTCTAATATGTTATACTTGTAATGTTACAATTTTCCTTGTAATTTATAATTATCTGTTCTATGTAAAATGTCCTGGTATATCTCATACCAATTAACCTACTGTTACATGTAAACCGCACTTGAAACAAGGGAAAGAGCGGTATATAAATAACTGTTAAATAAATAAATAAATAAATACTGGGTCAGACGAAGGTCCATCAAGCCCAGTATCCTGTTTCTAACAGTGGCCAATCTAGGTCATACGCACCTAGCAGTTTCCCCAAAAGACACAGGTTCCACAATGCTTGTACTGGGTCAAGCATTGATATCCTGGGTCCCTTCTTAATAATGGTTTATGGACCTTTCCTCCAGGAACTTGTCCAAACCTTTTTTTAACCCAGCTACACTAACAGCATTTACTACATCCTCCGGTAACAAATTCCAGAGTTTGATTACACGTTGAGTGAAAAAATATTTTCTTTTATTAGTCTTAAATAGTTTACCCTGTAGCTTCATTGCATGTTCCCTAGTCTTTCTATATTCTGATAACGTAAACAATCGATCTACGTTTACCCGTTCCACTCCATTCATTAATTTATAGACTTCTATCATATCTCCCCTCAACTGTCTCTTTTCCAGGTTAAAGAGCCCTAACCTTTTTAACCTTTCTTCATAGGAGTATCCTTCCATCCCCTTTACCATTTTGGTGGCTCTTCTCTGAACCTTTCTAATAATGCTTTAAAGATACGGCGACCAGAATTGCACACCAATATTCAAGGTGCGGTCTCACCATGGAACGATATAGAGGCATTATAATATCTTTTGTTTTATTTTCCATTCCTTTCCTTATGATACCTAGCATTCTATTTGCTCTCTTGGCCGCCGCTGCATACTGGGTTTTAACATGTTATCCACAATGACACCTAAATCTTTTTCCTGGGTGGTGGTTCCTAATATGGAACCTTGCATCGTGTAACCATAGTTTGGGTTGTTCTTCCCTAGGTGCATAACTTTGCACTTGTCCAAATTAAATTTCATCTGCCATTTTGATGCCCAGTCTTCCAATTTATCAAGATCCTCTTGCAATTTTCCACAATCCTCTTGGGTTTTAACAACTTTAAATAGTTTTGTGTCATCTGCAAATTTGATAACCTCACTCGTTATTCCATTTTCCCGGTCATTTATGAATATGTCAAAAGGCAGCGGACCCAGCACAGATCTCTTGGGTACACCACTATTCACCTTTCTCCATTGGGAAAATTGCCCATTTAGCCCTACCCTCTGCTTTCTATCTTTTAACCAGTTCCTGATCCACAATGGTACACTGCCTCCTATCCCATGCCTCTTTAATTTTGCCAAAAGTCTCTGATGAGGGACCTTGTCAAAGGCTTTCTGAAAGTCCAGATACACTATATCAACCGACTCACCATTGTCCACCTGTTTATTCACACCTTCAAAAAAACATAACAGATTAGTAAGACAAGATCTTCCTTGTCTAAAGCCATGTTGGCTGTCTCCCAATAGGCCATGACTATGTACATGCTGAGTAATTTTGTTCTTTATGATGGTTTCTACCATTTTTCCCGATACTGACGTCAGGCTCACCGGTCTGTAGTTAACCTGGAACCCTTTTTAAAAATTGATGTTACATTGGCGATCCTCCAATCTTCAGATATTACAGATGATTTTAATGAAAATTCACAGATTACTAATAGCAGGTCTGCAATCTCATATTTCAGTTCTTTCAACACACTATCCGGCCCAGGTGATTTGCTACTCTTCAGTTTATCTAATAGTTATAATACATCTTCCCAATGTATCAATATTTCCTTCAATTCTTCCACACCTTTAAATACCACTTCAGTCATGGGTAACATGCCTACATCTTCCTCAGTAAAGAACGAAGCAAAGAATTCATTCGGTCTCTCCGCTATCGCCTTGTCGCCTCTTACTGCCCCTTTAACCCCTCTATCATCTAATGGACCAACTGACTCTCTCACAGGCTTTTTGCTATGAATGTACTTGAAAAAGTCTTTATTTCAAGTTTTTGCTTCCGCAGCAAGCTTCTTCTCAAATTCTCCCTTTGCCTGCCCTATCAATGCCTTGCTTTTGACTTGCCAGTGCTTGTGCTGTTTCCAGGTTTCGTCATTTGGCTCTTTTTTCCATTTCCTGAAAGATGCTTTTTTGACATCAACAGCCTCTCTGACCTCACCTTTAAACCATGCTGGCAGTTTTTTGGACTTTCTTCCACTTTTCTTAAAGCGTGGAATACAGCTGGTCTGGGCTTCCAAGATAGTATTTTTCAACAACACCCAAGCTTGATGTAAGTCTTTAAACTTTGCAACTGCTCCTTTTAGTTTTTTCTTAACTATTTTCCTCATTTTATCATAGTCTCCCTTTCAAAAGTTAAAAGGTAGTAATGTAGATTTACTTACTATCCCTTCTCCACTCATTAAATCAAATGTGATCATGCTATGATCACTATTGCCAAGTGGCCCCAACACCCTTATCTCTTGCACTAGATCTGGTGTTCCAATAAGGACTAGGTCCAATATGGCTTCCCCTCTGGTCGGTTCATGAACCAGCTGCTCCAAGAATCAGTCATTTATTTCATCTAGGAACTTTATCTCCCTAGCATGTCCTGTTGTGACACTGACCCAGTCGATACGGGGATAATTGAAAACACCCATTAGTATTACTGCGCTGTAACTTTTGTTAGCTTCCTTGATTTCTTTGAGCATTTCATCATCCATTTGTTCATTCTGGTCAGGCTGTCCATAGTACACCCCCACTGCCATAGCCTTCCCCTTTTTATATGGAATTTCAATCCATAGAGATTCTACAGCAAATTTTGTTTCTTGCAAAATTTTAATCCTTTCTGACTCAATGCCCTCTCTAACATAGAGCGCAACCCCTCCACCAATTTGATCAGCTCTATCATTACGATATAGTTTGTACCCAGGTATCACAGTATCCCACTGGTTGTCCTCCTTCCACCATGTCTCTGATATTCCAATCATATCTAACCTCTCATTTAGTGCTATATATTCTAATTCTCCCATCTTATTTTTTAGACTTCTAGCATTTGCATACAAGCATTTTAGAGACTGTATTTTATTCATATTAAACTGGCTATTGGTAGACATGGGTAATTTGGGATCTTTAAGCTCTGTCTGCTCCATACTCGAGGGCATTTGGGCTATTGTACTCTTTTTTGGAACCTCTCTGCTTTTGGAAGTATCCTTCAAGGATACATTCTTCCGAACCATGCGCTCTTGGGCGACTGTCGGCTTTCCCCTCTTATCTAGTTTAAAAGCTGCTCTATCTCCTTTTTAAAGGTTAATGTCAGCAGCCTGGTTCCATCTCAGTTAAGGTGAAGCTCATCCCTTCGGAAGAGCCCCTCCTTTCCCCAGTATGTTCCCCAGTTCCTAACAAATCCAAAACCCTCATCTCTACATCATTGTCTCATCCATGCATTGAGACTCCAGAGCTCTGCCTGCCTTTTGGGTCCTGCACGTGGAATGGGAAGCATTTCAGAGAACGCTACCCTGGAAGTTCTGGATTTCAACTTCCTACCTAAAAGCCTAAATTTAGCCTCCAGAATCTCCATACCACATTTTCCTATGTCATTGGTACCAACATGTACCAAGACAGCAGACTCCTCCCCAGCACTATATCAAACCTTATCTAGGTCTAGAGCCATACCTGTGATTGGGGCAGTGGTAGACTAGCAGTAATGCTGGATTTAGGTCTGGAAAACCTCAACTGCCACAATCCACAATTCACCAGCAGACAGCACAGTCAGACTGCACCTGCAATACCCTATAATGTGTTCAAACCAGGCACAAACTAACTGCAGACAGTCCACTAGCCAGTTAATAGTGCATGTTCACAGTGAAACTATGTGTACCATGCATTTATTTCAGTGATTGGGCCCCCAGAACTAGGAACACACAAGCATTACTGGAAACAGACAGTGTAGAACGCTATGTGGAAACCTAGACATGCCATGGTCACTGCTCGGTCATAGTGAGAGTGCACCCCCCCCCCCCCCAGCATGACATGCTGTGGCCATCCTGTCCATGCAGGTGGTGGTTGGGCACTACAGTGTCCCAGCTATTGCCCCACACCCTGTGAAGATGCATCCTGACCAATCCGCCCTGTCTGGGATATACCCACAATACCTTGCTCCTCATTATGCACATATTCAGGCTAACGCTGGTAACAGTGGGACATTGTGGGCCCGGTGAGGTGTGGGCAGCCACAAAACAATGGATAGACATACACACACACACTTCTATTGCAGCAATGTGCAAAGATAGGGGTGGGTGGCAACCCTGCCCGTCACACTGGTCCTGATCACAGTGCCGACATTGCTAATCTGTGCAGGAGGTAGTAGTAGTTCTCTGGTGATAACTGCAGCTCCGTGCTGGGGCCAACAGCTTGACTCTCCATGCAGCTTTGGATTGTGGAGCCTGTGTGAGTGGGTGTTTGTACCCCTGTTCACCGCTGCTTTGGGCTTTGCACATGTTGCAGTTATATCTGCATTGTACGGTAAATTATAAGGTCATGCTCTGCAGGATCCACAGCTGGTACTTGAGCCTGTGACCCTCATGCTTCTGGATACACTGGCTGTGTGTACTGCACCATGCTGTTGCCTCAGATGCACAGTAGTCCCTGGAGCTACCTGTATGTTTCCTCAGCCTGACCCTATTATGTTGCACTGCACACCATGTACTGGTACAGGGCATGGCCTAGGTCAACTGCAGGCAGGTGCCACTGCCCCCTCCAGCACGGGCACCCCCTTGCCATGCTGACATGACCATATGCTGTCGGTGCTGGTAGTGCTCAGTCCCAGGCCATCGACTGTGTGGGTAGGCTGTCGCCTAGGGAGTGGCGTCTGGGCTGGGGAGGCATACATGGGCATCCTCACATCTCCCCCATCACCGCCTACCAATATTATGTCCGTTCTGCCTGGGGGTGGGTTGGCTGGAGGGATGTCAGGTGAGTGCCCTGGCAACTGTTAGCTAGGGTGGCCCAGGTATATTTAGGTAGATTGTGTTTGGCCTTTGTCAGCTGCTGTCTTACTGATTTCTGGTTTCTATGTTCCTATGTGCTACCTAGGTGACTGCCTAGTCCTCCCTGTGCCCCAGCTGACCCCACTGCATGTCCCGCCTGCAGCCCCCTTTGCCCCATTTGCACCATTGCCATAGTGGCCTTTCATACTTGGGCACTATGCTATTGCTGCAAATGGTGCACTACTATCAGGTTTCTTGGGCTCCCTGCCTATGCTGTACATTGCTGACACTAAAATAATTTCTCTCTCCTGCAAATGTGCATCTAACGCCAGGTTTTCATTTGCAGTACTTTTCAGCTCTTAATTTCCCCGAGTTAGTGTGAAAGGAGCCCCGCCCACTCTCCACCCATTGACCCCTTCTCTCCGCCCTCTCTCCACCCTCTGTGGGACTTACCGCGGCCAGTGACTGTAATGCTTGTTAGGTAACGTCAACGCGCGTTAATGTATCATTGCGAGATATGGGGGTATGTATGATTAACGCACGTTAATGTATCATTAATGCGCGTTAACGTTACTTAATGCAGTTTAGTAAACATACCCCCATATCTCGCAAAGGACATAAAAAGGCTGGAAACAGTTCAGAGGAAGTTGACCAAAATGATTTGGAGCCTGCGGCAGAAGGCTTATGAGAAGAGACTTGAAGACCTAAATATGTACACTCTGGAAGAGAAGAAGGACAGGGGAGATATGATTCAGGCCTTTAAATACTTAAAGAGTATTAATGAACAAATAACTTCTTCCAATGATGGGGAAGTTGTAAAACTAGAGGGCATAATATGAAGCTGCAAGGGGATAAACTGAAAGGCAATGTCAGGAAGTACTTTTTCGCTGAAAGGGTGGTGGATGCTTGGAATGTCCTTCTGATGGAAGTGGTGGGAGAAAATACAGTGACAGAATTCAAAATGGCATGGGACAGACACAGTGGGTCTCTGTATAGCAACAGGATAAAATAAAAATAAATATAAATATCTCTTATATCTCAGCAAATAGGGGTGACCTACATGGAGCGGAGGGTACACCCCTCAATAAATGCTTGGAGAGGGGTGACCTGCACGGAGCGGCAGGTGCACCTACTTCAGCTGCCTTGCTGGGCAGACTAGATGGACCATACATGGTCTTTATCGCCTGTCATTTACTATGTTACTCTGTGAGAATCAATAGCCATCCCCTTATTAGGAATCAGCTACGACACCAATACTTGAAGCTGTACAAGTACTGATATTGCTAAGATATTCAAAAGTGATTTCTGGCAATTTTGCCTGAACAGAAAGCTAAAAATATTTTTCAGCAATCTTGATCCATGCACTTGTGTTATCATGTCTGGATTACTGTAACGTCTCATATGTAAGGGCTTCCGAATTAAAATCTTAAGGTGTTTACAGCTAGTCCAAAATCTGACCAGCTGGGTTTTGGTAGGATCCAGCATGAAGGAGCACATTATTCCCCACCTGAACACATTGCTTTGGTTGCCCATGGCCTTGCATTCCAAAGTTAAGGATTTTATTTTGGTTGTGAAGGCCATATAGGATCTGAGGCCTAAATATCTCAAGGACCATCTCCATTATTATACTGTAGGCAAAACGTTCTCTGAGTCTCAAACTGACATGCTTTTTTGGAAGTTTCCTTTTTAAAGGAGGCAGAGTCATATACTATATGACAAGGAACAGAATCCTTTCATACATTGTCTCTGTCCTCAGGGATAGGCTTTCAAGAAAAAGTAAGTCTGTTAGTGGCAAATTCCAACATGTTTTATGCACAGAAATGGGATTTATGAAAATTTTCTAACAATATGTCTGCATCTGTAGCAGGTGTTCTCAACCCAGTCCTCGGTGATACTGCAGGAGGGCTGTCAGGTAAGGTTTGCCTCTTTGCGGATGGTACAATAATCTGCAACAGAGTAGACACTCAGGAAGGTGGAGATAACATGAGGAGGGATCTAGCTAAGCTTGAAGGAGGGTCTAGAATTTGGTAGCTGAGATTTCATGCTAAAAAATGTAGGGTCATGCATTTGGTTTGCAACAATCCAAGGGAGCAGTACAGTATAGGGGGTGACGTTCTTCTGTCCATGAAAGAAGAATGGGACCTAGGCGTTATTGTATCTGACAATCTCAAAGTAGCTAAACAGGTAGAAAAGGTGACGGTGAAAGCTAGAAGGATGATTGGGTGCATAGGGAGGGGAATGGCCAGCAGAAGAAAGGAGGTGATAGTGCCTCTGTATAAGTCTTTGGTGTGATCTCATTTGGAGTATTGTGTGCAATTCTGGAGATCACACCTTCAAAAGGATATGAACAGGTTGGAGTTGGTGCAGACGGTGGCTACTAAAATGGTTAATGGTCATCATTATAAAGCATATGAGGACAGACTTAAGGTCTTAAGGACCTTAATATGTATAGTTTAGAGGAAAGGTGGAATAGAGAGGATATGATTGAGACGTTTAAATATCTCTATGGCATAAATGCACAGGAGGAGAGCCTTTTTTGAAAGCAAGCTTTGCTACAAGTGGACATAGGATGTCAGTTTTCTTTCAAAAAATATACTGTCAGTACATACGTTTTTTATTGGAATTTTGCTTCCCTTTAAAGATGTCAAAATCCTGATTGATGTGACAAAGCTAGCTCCTGCTCAAGTGGGGCTGAGTAGGCTGTGTTTTATTGTTTGTTTTGATGGTGGTGCTTCAAACATTTTGGGCTGGATTTTCAGTAGTGAAAGTTAGTGTATTAATTTGAACACTAGCCATGGCATTTAAATTAACATATGTATTCAGTGCCTCTGTATATACTGCATAGTCAGCAGTATGAACATGTGTATGTGCTGCTCACTGCCACTGTTAGCATCTGTTTCTTTTAGACCTGTTATTCAGCAGGTTTACAGTAAATGTATACATTAGCTGTCTTTTGCTGCTATAAGGAGAGTTTTAGTTGTTGTTCTCATCCCGCCCTCCTTCTGTTCCTTCACTATAAAACACCACAAGGACAGTTCAAGAATTTTTACCCCAACACTATCCATAGAGGCATTCAAAATCTGTGGAAGGTGGAAGGAGTATGGTCCTGCCACTCCTGGTAAGGAAATAGCATTTTGAATTGTACTTGGATGTTTTGTGTGGTTCTTGATCTTCTTTTTATAAAACAGGCACAACATATGCTCGTATGTGCCCTAACAGTCTACGGATCCTGCCATAACATTACCCTTAGAGAGTGCTTGTTTTATTTGCAGCTTACAATGGGACACAGTCACAATACAGATCGTACCAAATTAAGATCTGATCCTGACTTCTGGACTTGCAATTGAGTGTCCTAGGTCATCAAAAAAATGAAGCCAAGAGGTGAAACAAAGGCCTCTGTTTGCGTACTTTTGAGTACAATATTTAACTGTTTGTCTAAGGGGTATGCTTACTAAACCGTCTTAATGTGCACTCTGTGACGTTATCGCGCGATAAGGTACCTTATCGTGCGATAATGGCGCTTTTTCAGGCGCACAGGTACCTTATCACGCGCTAACGCGTGCAGCGGCGCAAACGAGCGCTGAAGGCGGGGAAAGGCTTCCGGAGGGCGGAGGAAGGCTCCCCAGGGGTGGAGAGAAGGGGTCAATGGGCGGAGAGTGGGAGGGGAGAGGCTCTCTGCACACTAACGCTGTGAAATCCGAGGCTGAAAACTAATGCCAGTAAAACCCTGGCGTTAGAGCTGATTTAAAGGGAAGAGAAACCATTTTTGTCAGCAATGTACAGCAAAATCAGGGAAACCTACAAAAAAGTGATAAGTGTGATACATGTGCACAGAACAAAAGTGCAAATAAACATTGAAAATGACCCCAACAAAATATAAAAAAAACATAACCAAGCTGGGCAATAGTGATATTAATGGGAAACGTTGAAAAACACTCCCAAGAAAGCTCCAAAAAAAGGATATGAATTTTGGAAGGGTCTACGCTCCGTCCCCATGCAAGGTGAATGATCCCACAGTGAAATAACGCTGATCAGGATTTCCCTCTCCATTGGACAGGTTTCCTATACTGGGAAAGGGGACACAGAGGGCTGCATAAGGCACATGCTGTGCTGCAGCTAGGCCACAGTGCGGACTAGGATGATGCCTAGGTGGCCCATAGGAATGCTGAAACAGTAGAGCAGCCAGACAGCAACTGATGAGGGCCCAGCATGGGCACGAGTGTGCTTCCCACAGTGTCATAAGGGATAGTACCCAGCAGGTACTGTGGGGCCTGGCACTGCAGTATCCCCATGGGCACAGAACATTGGCAGGCAGTGCTGGGGGGAAGCGTGGACATCTATGCGGGCACCCCTACCACAGAACCTGCACCATAGGCAGCCGCCTACCCGCACAATGGATGACCTGAGACTGCGCTCCACCAGCACCACCAGCAGACAGGCATGTCAGCAGGGTGGCAGAGGGGTACTGGTGGTGGAGGGGGCAGTGGCAGCTGCCCAGAGCAGACCGTGGCCTAGCCCTGTGTAGGTGGGTGCCATGCACTGGCAACAGACAGGCCCTGTCTGACGAACAGTCATGGTATCCCCAGGGAATGCACTGTCTCTGTGGCAACACAGTGGTGTAGTGCACACAGCCAGTGTGCTCAGGAGCAGAAAGTCACAGGTTCAAGTCCCAGCTGTGGTTCCTGCCAACCCCCACCCCCATATTTTACCCTACAACGTGCTAATACAGACAGAACCTGTAGTGCAGATGACGTAAACATGCCCAAAACACCTACATTTTACCCTACAGAGCACAGACACCATAAACAGGTGCATTACCTAGAGTAGAGTCTCCCAAATGCAGTCCTGGAGGGCCAAACACCATTCAGGTTCCATGCTGCCTCTAATAAATGTGGCTGTGCTGCATTGCTATGCACCGCCCCCATGGTATGCAGATGTATCTCATGCATATTCATTAGGGACAGCATGAAAACCCGAACAGTGTTTGGCCCTCCAGGACTGGAGTTGGGAACCTCTGCCCTAGAGCAGCGGCCAACAGGGGCAGACACACCCGCACCCACAGGCTCCATTATCCCAAGCCTCCTGGAGAGGCAGGATGTTGGGCCCTGCGTGCATCTCCCCATACTAGCACTTGCATACCTTAGCAATGCCACCCTAAACATGGGAATACAGTACACAGCTATCAAAAGGTTGCTATGATAACTGGCAGATAGCAATTCCTACGTTAAGCACAATTGACTGATTGAGCTGCATCATAGCAACCTTTCTGAAGTCTGTGGAGTGTGCCTCAGGTCTGGTGTCTGACAGAGTGACCCCAACAGTATTGCGTACTATAGCCATGCCTGCACTGTGCCCAGGACTGGTGTGGTGGCCAGGGCTGCCAAACACCTCTATAGCTGCACAATGCTGGCATAGGTGTGTGGAGTGTGTGTCTGTCTATCCAGTGTGTGGTGGCTGCCAACACCCTCCACAGCCCACACTGCTAGCACTGTTGCCAGTATTGGCCTGCCAATGTGCATAATGAGGAGCAAGGTACTGTGGGAATAGCCTGGATAGGGTGGCCTGGCTTGGCCGCATCTGCACAGGGCATAGGGCAATGGCTCAGACATTGTAGTGCCTGGACACCACCTGCACGGACAGTGTGGCCACAGCATGTCCTGCTGGGAGGTCACTCTCACCTGACTGAGCAGTGACCACGGCATGGCTAGGTTCCCCCAAAGTGCTATGTGGCATTTATGGGTCCCTTTTGGGACCCAATCACTGATTTATCTGCTTGGTGTGTATGTTGATATCCCAGTTCTGGGTGCACGCATCTCTTTCAGGACCGTGGACTAGCTAGCATACTGCAGCTAGTATGTGTCTTGCTGGAACATCTTGCAGGGTGCAGTGGCTGGAGGCTTGCTGCTGGAGAATGCCAGATAGTGGTGGGGGGCAGCTGAGCATTACCTGGCCTACTGTCTGTCTGCTATTGCTTTATGGATGTGTACAGCTCTGCATTGCCTGCCCTGTAGGGTGTCTGTTCCCCAGCATGACTGGGGTTGATGGTTCCCTCTACTGCTACCAGTGCAGGGAGGTAGAATGTGGATCTATTGGTGGGTGATCCTGTTTCCCACCCTGAGTCCCAGAGAGTGGGTTGTGTGGTGGTACATAATCTGCCTATGGATCCCCTCCCCCTCCCCCTCCCCCTCCCCCTCCATTGATTCTGGGTCACTCCCTTCTTCAATGCTATGACTTTCTTCAATATCTGTTAACTTCTCACAGGGGTTCTTCTGTTTCTCATACAACTTCCTTATCACACTGTTGGGAAGTACTTTTAAAAGGTTAGCTTTACTTCTTCTAACTTTCTGAGGCTTATCTATTTCCATAAGGTTTTCATCACTTAAACTTTCCCTTATAATGAAAGGCTTTTCATACCTTGGCTTCTGTAGGCTGCCACACCCAGGACTCAGCTTGCGACGTAGCTTCTCAGGCTGACAAGCTGTTCTGTGCACTGCTCTACAATCAGAGTTACCAGGAAAACCTGATGTGGATTTCCACTCTCTGTGTTTCTTGGCAAAAGTATCACTGTAGAAGGAATCTCCTTTCCTTGTGCCTTTCTGGTTTAGCATAGGAGACTTACTTGGGCTAGGAGAGTTGCTTTCATCAGGCAAGCTGCTTCTTTGGTTTGCTTGGCTTTGGACTCCGTTCCAATACCTTTGGCCTCTCTGGACTTTATCCCTTTGAGAATACCTCTTTTGGATTCTGTCTCCTTGAGTTGGCTGCACATGGAAGCCTTCCTCTTCCAGGCTTCTCTCACTGGCTCTGCTGCCGGTCCTTCTGACCTCGCTCTTGCCACTTTCCCAGCACTTGCTCTTGCCTCCTCCTGTTTCTCTCCCTGTTCCTCCTATCCTACTGATCATCTGGTTTCCTTTATAAAGGGATTTCTGGTTTGCCCATTCTGAGTTTGAGGACAGGTGAAACTGCTTGTTATTAATGTGATCAATGCTAGAGCACGTTGCTTCTGGTACTGTGTAATTGTTCATGCGCCCTCTGGCTGAGCTGCGCTGGAACTGCGCTCTCTGCCTTTTCTGAGTTCCATGAAAATCAGGAGTTTTTTTCAACACTGTTTCTTTTCTAGCTCCAGCCTCATGACAAACCACAGCAGTTTGTGTGGTGACGTGCAGTCCTTCTGCAGCCAGCCAGGGGTTTGTTAGCAGCTATAGAGCTGTAGCCCACTGGTTACTTCACTGCCTGTAAAGCCAGAGATCATGGGTTCAAACCCATGGTGGGGTTATTTGATAGGGCTGTCTGAGGCATTGTCTATTTTTAATGTACATTAGTGCTGCCAGCAAAAACACCCTCAGAGTACTGTAACCTTAAGGTGCCTCATAAGGTGCCCCATAAGACACCTTATAGGGCGCTTTATAAGGCACCTTATCAAGCGCCTTATAAGGTGCCTTATAAGGTGTCCTATAGGGGACATTATAGGGTGCCTTGGCGGACAGTGCACTTTATAATGTGCCCTATAGAGTGCGTTATGGGGTGCCTTATGCAGCACCTTAGGTAACGCCACCATGAGGGTGTGTTTGCTGGCAGCACTAATTAAAATAAAAGTAAAATGCCTCAAAAATCACTACCTAAATGTAAAAGGTGATGCCTCAGCCAGCCTTATGCATTAGGCACAATGGGAGATCAAACTCATGACCCCTGTACTATCAGTCAGTGCATTAACCATTGTGCTACACCTCTGCTTCTATATATGCATGTCTGCGTGCCTACTTAAGATTATCGCGCGTTAACGTGCTTAGTGGCATTTCGCGCAATAATTCCATTTTGCTACGTTAAGACTGAAACACCCACCCCTTTTATGGCATCCTGCACACTATCGCCGGGCGCACGTTAAGACTGCTTAGTAAACATACCCCTAAGAAGCTGAAAAAAAGATAAAGATACTTTATCCTCAGTTAAAAGAAAACTCCTGATAATTTTGATAATAATTTAAAGCTGAAAAATTAGAAAGTGTTTTCTAAGATTAATGATTAAAACTATCCAGTCCTTTGCTGACATAGACCAGCATAGATACTGAGGCCTTTTTCCTCTCATGTTACTATGAATTAAGAGCTGTGCATCCACTATGTTTATATTCAGTAATTCTTCTCTAATTAAAAACTAGCATGTCATATTTTGTCTGTGGATTTGATAGCTTCATCTCTTTAGTTAGATTGTGACTTGTAATTTTATATGTGCCATTTTGAGGGTAATACTATAAGCGCTGCCTAGTTTTGCACACATTCCAACACATGCAAATCGCATCTATTTCAAAAAGAAAAGTGGATATTTACTTTTCTTTGTTAAATAGGGGTGTAAGTTGTACGTTATGTGTGTCAAACCAAAGTGCGTGCACTTATAGCAGCCCTACACCTGGGGGTATGATTACTAAACCATCTTAACGTCGCAGCGGTGGTATTATCGCACGATAAGTGACGTTATCGCGTGATAATGTAACATTATCGCGTGCTAACATCACTTAGTGCGCGATAACGCGGCTGCGGCGTTAAGGCACACTAATGCTGTGAAATACGGCTCTGAAGGGTGGAATAAGGCTTCCCACAGGGTGGAGAGAAGGGTTCAATGGGCGGAGAATGGGAGGGGAGAGGCTCAAGGCACACTAACGCTGTGAAATCTGGGTCTGAACACTAACGCCAGTGAAACCCTCGCGTTAAGGCACATTTGCAGGAAAGAGAAACCATTTCAGTCAGCAATGTACAGCAAAGGCAGGGAAACCCAAAAACGTGATAGTAGTGATACATGTGCACAAAACAAAAAGGCAAATAAGCATAGAAAATGACCTGAACCACATTTAAAATCCCAATAACCAAGCTTGCCAAAAGTGACAGTAATGATAAATATAAAGCAACACCACTGACAAAGCTCAAAAAATAAGATATCATGTTTGGAAGGGTCTATTCTCTGTCCCCTTACAAAGCGAATGATCCCACATTGAAATAGTGCTGATCAGGGTTTATTCACGTCTATATTAGGCAGGTTTGTTATGGTGTGCACATGTGCAGTAACAGCAGAGTGGGCACGTAGGAAAGGGCAACTGTATTGATGCTGTAAATGGGATATAGAGGGTTGCAGGTGGCACATGCTGTGGTCCAGCTGGGGCACAGTGCGTGTTAGGCAGATGCCTAGGAGGCACATAGGGATGCCGAAACTGTAAAGCAGCAAGACAGCAACTGATGAGAGTCCAACATGGGCATGAGTGTATGTCCCACAGTGTCACAGGGGAGATTATCCAGCAGGTACCCCCAAGGGCACATGACATTGGCAGGCGGTATGGGGAGGGGGAAGCATGCATGTCCATGTAGGCACCCCTACCCGAGAACCCACACCATAGGCAGCTGCCTACCGTAATATGGCCTGGGACTGCACACCACCAGCACCACCGGCATAATGGCATGGCAGCATGGTGGCAGAGGGGTGCTGGTGGCGGAAGGGGCAGTGGCATCTGCCCACAACAGACCATGGTCTAGCCCAGGAATGGGCAAACTACGGCCCGCGGGCCGTATATGGCCCGGCGGACCTTTTAATCCGGCCCGCTGTATCAGTTATCCTGGTGAACAAATAGACTGCTGCAGAGGGAGCCGGGGAAGCCCGCGCGAAGCCGCGGCTCCCTCTGCACAGCCCGCCAGCGTGAAGAGCCTTTACCTTCACGCTGGCGGCTGTTTCAATGAAGCCACGAATGCCGCGAGAGTTTAAAGGGCATTGCCTTTAACCTTTCCCGGCATTCGCGGCTTCATTGCAACAGCCGCCAGCGGGAAGGTAAAGGTTCTTCATGCTGGCGGGCTGTGCAGAGGGAGCCGGGGCCTCGCGCGGGCTTCCCCGGCTCCCTCTGCAGCCCCTTAGACAGCGCGGGGCTCTTTGGGGGGGCGGCTAGGACTGGATGGGCTGTGATGCGACATCTTCAGATCGATCAGAAGTGAGTGTCATGGAAATGTTTTCCACATAAACTTTAAAAAGGGACTTTCCTATGTTAACCTGATCTTTTGGAAGATGTCGCATGTTTTATAAATGCATTTCTGGTCTGGAATTCAGCTTGTGCTTTGCAAGAGATGGATGACTGAGAGCTCAAAGACACTTCAGAAGTGTATCAGATTCGAAAGTCTCATCACCATGGGTGAATGAAAGTTCAAAGGCGCTTGAGAAACAGGAGGTTAACCGGGATCTCGGGGCATCCTTTATATATCTCCTTGTAAATGCCTTTCAAAATGTAGTGGGGCAAATTATATTTTCTTTATGCCTGAACAAATGAGTATCTTCATCGTGGCTAAAGAAGCATCTGTATTTGCTTAAGGTTCGGGAGGTGAGGGTATTAGTAAATGATCAATTACATATTTACTGGGATATTAGTTTGATTTATTTTCTTTTCGTGTTTTAGTTCCTCATTGTCTCATTTGTTTGTTTCTCATTAGATTAACCAAAATTACCAACAATTTTGGTTAATCGAAGGGGTTTTTTTTTGTTTTTGATATTGTTTCCCTTAGGGCAGTGCAATTTTAGTTTTAATTATACCATGAGTGCCATGAAACTCCCTCCTAAACCAAGTTATGTGGAGTATGATCTCAGTCTATCAGATTTAATGCTAATGCTCAGTGTAGTATTTGCATTGCTCATTTTATAGAAACAAAGGAGACTTTGAGGAACCAAAATACGAAAAGAAAAAACATCAAGCTACTATCCCAGTAAATATGTAATGGATCATTTACTAATGTCAGATCTGAAGTGTTGGAGGCTACAGAGGATGGAACGAGGGTTGCAAAATCTTAATTTACAAACTCCATAATGCCCTACTGCTAATACATATAAGAGATGATTCCTTCTCCATAGAACATTCAGTCTATTCAGGACAGACAAACAGGACAATAAGAAAATTAGGGAATTAGGGCTCTTCGGGGGGGCGGCTAGGACTGGATGGGCTGTGATGGGGGGGGGGAACGGACTGGAAATGGGCTGTGGGGGGGGGAGAACGGACTGGAAATGGGCTGTGATGGGGGGGGAAACAGACTGGAAATGGGCTGTGATGGTGGGGGGGGGGAGAACGGAATTGAAATGGGCTGTGATGGGGGGGAAACAGACTGGAAATGGGCTGTGATGGTTGGGGGGGGAGAACGGACTGGAAATGGGCTGTGATGGGGGGAGGACTGCAAATGGTCTGTGATGGTGGGGGGGATAGGACTGGAAATGGGCTGTGATGGGGGGAGGACTGCAAACGGTCTGTGATGGTGGGGGGGATAGGACTGGAAATGGGCTGTGATGGTGGGGACGGACGGACTGAAAATGGGCTGGGATAGGGGAAACAGAATGGAAATGGGCTGTGATGTGGGGGGGGGGGACAGACTGGAAATGGGCTGTGATGGGGGGGGGGACAAATTGGGCTGGGATGGGGGGAAACAGACTGGAAATGGGCTGTGGTGGGGGGGGGGAGAACAGACTGGAAATGGGCTGTGGTGGGGGAACGGACTACAATTGGGCTGTGATGGGGGGAGGACTGCAAATGGGCTGTGATGGTGGGGGGAATGGACGAAATGGGCTGTGATGGGGGGGAACTTGGACTGGAAATGGGCTGATGAAGGGCTGGATTAGGACTGTGTAAATGTGTTTGAAATTGAGAATTGCAACAACAAAGCTATCTCCTGACTTTGATGCCTTAACAAAAAAGGGAGACCAACAACACTGTTCACACTAAAATTGAAGGTACTATTTTATGAAAGAAATACATTGCATAAAAGTTTTGTAAAATAACTCTTTTTATGCTTTTCTACCTTAAATTAATCTAAACATTTAATGTTACAAATTTAAATTTAATTTATATTAATTCACACATACACACCGTCCATCTACTCTTGGTCCGGCCCCCGGGTCCAATATATGAACCCATTGCGGCCCTCGAGTCAAAAGGTTTGCCCACCCCTGGTCTAGCCCCATTTAGGTAGGTGCCGTGCACTGCAACAGACAGGCTCTGTCTGATGAACAGTCATGGTATCCCCCAGGGAATGAACTGTACCTGTGGCAACAGTGTGGTGCAGTACACACAGCCCGTGTGTTCATGAGCAGAAGATCACAGGTTCAAGTCCCAGCTGTGGCTCCTGCCAACCCAGTCACCATATTTTACCCAGTACTAAACTGTGGTAATAAAGATGGAACCTTTTTTGCAGATAACATAAACATGCCTGGAACGCCTATATTTTACCCTACAGAGCACAGACACCATAAACATGTTCAATACCTAGAGCAGAGTTTCCCAACTGCAGTCCTGGAGGCCCAAACACCATTCAGGTTTCATGCTGACTCTAATAAATATGCCTGTGCTGCATTTGTATGCGCCGCCCCATGGTATGCAAATGTATCTCATGCATATTCATTAGGGACAGCATGAAAACCCGAACAGTGTTTGGCCCACCAGGACCAGAGTTGGGAACCTCTGCCCTAGAGCAGCGTCCAACATCGGCATAAACACCCAAACCCTCAGGCTACACTATCCAAAGCCTCATGGATAGTCAGGCTGTTGGGCCCTGCGCGCAGCAGCATCTCCCAATACTAGCACTTGCATACCTTAGCAATGCTGCCCTAAACTTGGGAATATGTTACACATGTATCAAAAGGTTGCTATGATTAATGGCAGATAGCAATTCCTAAGTTAATCACAATTTGCTGATAGAGCTGCATCATAGCAACCTTTCTGATATCTGTGGAGTGTGTTTCAGTTTTGGTTTCTGACAGTGTTTACCACCCCGGGGAGTGACCCCAACAGTATTGCATACCATAGCCATGCCTGCACTGTGCCCAGGACTGGTGTGGTGGCCAGGGCTGCCAAAAGGCTCTATATTTGCACAATGCTGGCATAGGTGTGGGAGTGTGTGTCTGTCTATCCAGTGTGTTGTGGCTGCCTACACCTTACTCAGCCCACACTGCTTGCACTGTTTCCAGTGTTAGCCTGCCAATGTGCATAATGAGGAGCAAGGTACTGTGGGTATGGCCCAGACAGGGTGGCCTGGGCAGGATGCATCTGCACAGGGCATAGGGCAATGGCTGGGACACTGTAGTGCCCGGCCACCACCTGCATGGACAGGGTGGCCACAGCATGTCCTGCTGGGAGGTCACTCTCACCCTGACTGTGCAGTGACCATGGCATGGCTAGGTTCCCCCATAGTGGTGTGTAGTATTCTTTCAAGTGAAATTTATGGGTTCTCTTTTCTTGGGCCCAATCACTGAGCTATCTGCTGCGTGCTTCCTTTCTTCCTTCACAGTGCTTCCCAGTTTTGGGTGCACACATTTTCTCCAGGAACATGGACTAGCTAGCAGACTGTCTGCAGTTAGTATGTGTATGGTTGGAACATGTTGCAGGGTGCAGCAGCTGGAGACTCACTGTGCTTGCTGCTGGAGAATGTCAGATAGTGGTGGGGGGGCAGCTGAGCATTTCCAGTCCTACTGTCTGTCTGCTATTGCTTTATGGATGCATACGGATCTGCATTGACTGCACTGTAGGGTGCCTGTTCCCCAGCAGGACTGGGGTTGATGGTCCCCTCTATTGCCACCATTGCAAGGATGTAGAATGTGGATCTGTTGGTGGGAGATCCTGTCCCCCACCCTGAGTCCCAGAGGGCGGGTTGGGTGGTGCTACATAATCTGCCTATGGGTCCAAACACCCCCTTCACTTAAATCATATGATCATGGCACCCATACAGGACATGCACTATTCTGGGTGCATCATAGTCCACAGGGCTGGACATGATTGGGAAATACAGATGGACACAGGTGCATTCTAGGTCCATCTGCAAGAACTACCTATCACACACTGTCACTGATGGCAACCTGCAGCGTAGCCTATTTCAACTAAGCCAGGTGCTGCGGACCTGGTGCTGGGCGCCCCACCTCGCCCTCAGGGTGAGAACAGTACCGCACAATGTGACGGTCTGTAGCTACTCTGTGCCAGTAACACACATGGTCAGTTCCCCCTACCAGGCCGAAGTGCTGTGGGGGTGTATACCCCATCTTGTGATCATCTGTAGACTGCTGATCTGCATGTGCAGTGCATCTTGGGTATGGGTGGGTTAACCCTATCCTGGTAACCACAGCAGACAGTTTGGGTGGTGACCTGCAGTCCTTCTGTAGCAAGCCAGAAGTTTATCAGTGGCTTTAGGGATGTAGCCCACTGGTTGCTTCACTGACTGTGGAGGCAGAGGTAATGGGTTTGATCCCATAGTGGTGTCATTTGATAGGACTGTCTGAGGCATTTCCTTTTTTAATTTAAATTAGTGCTTCCAACAAAAACACCCTCACAGTGCTGTAACCTTAAGGTGCCTCATAAGGCGCCCTATAAAGCGCCCTATAGGGAACATTATAAGGTGCCTTGGCAGACAGTGCACTTTATAATGTGCCCTCTGGAGTGCCTTATAGGGCGCCTTATGCGGCACCTTAGGTTACGGCACTGTGAGGGTGTGTTTGCTGGCAGCACTAATTTAAATTAAAAAAGAAAATGCCTCAGACAGCACTGATTTAAAGTAAAGGGTAATGCCTCACTCATTACGCCCACTGGGGGATCAAACTCATGACTCCTGTTTCATCAGTTAATGTATTAACCATCGTGCTTCACCTCTGTTGCTGTGTTTACTGGTCTGCGTGCCTAATTAAGGCTAACGCTCGTTAACATGCCACGGCTCCCTCTATCTCGCGATAATGGACTTTATCGCGTGATAACCTGAAATGCTACCTTAAGACCGGAACGTCCACTCCTTTTATGGCATTCTTCACCTTATCGCTGGAGTTAACGCCGGTAACATTAAGATGGTTTAGTAAACATACCCCCTGGTGTAACTGCACGTGCATACATTTTTAAAGAACATGCATAAGCTGTAGTGTTTCAGAGCTCATACTCTTAAATTTAGGATCTGCTTACACTTCACTCAAGGTTCGCCTCTGTGCTTACCTGTTCTGCAAGTACGCGTCATCACTCTGATATTCATTCTTATAGAATAGCAACTGCCTAAAGCACTCTCATAAAAGCCCATCCACATGCGTTGCCATGCAAATACATGATTTACATGCAAGTATGACATATAACTTTGCTCATTATAAAATTATCTCCTTAATGGGCATATATTGCCACATGCTCTAAACTGACTTTATAAAATTACCCCATCATCATTATATTTTTTCAATTTAAACGTGGCAGATTTCATGGTCAAAACATTTCCTCTGAAACTTTCAGGATATGAACATTGGTGGGGGTCGGTCTTCTATGCCTGGTAAATGCTGTTTTATCTGAGTAAACTGGCATAATTGTATATTACCTTCCTCTGACCTGCTAAAAGTAGGCACTGACTTCTAAAGAGTGTGTACTTTCAGTTTGATGGAGGTAAGCATTTCCAGGGGCGGAGAGAGGGTGGATCATGGAAAAATACACTTAGATTTGTTTTTGTAGTCTAAATAAATAATTTTCCAGACATTTTTTCTTTCCAAAAATTGTACATGTAACGTCTTCTGTTATTGATATCCTACAGAGCTTATAGACAGTTTCCCTTTGACAATTCACTTCATGATCAGCACATACAAGGTATCTCTGGACTTTGAAACTACTAAAGCTACTTAAAAAATGCTTTTGGAAAGGTTTAATTGTACTTTCAAAGTTTCACTTATAGTTTAAACCTGTATATTGAGGTTTTACGAAACTGCATATTGAGTATTAAACTATACTGCCATCTCTTCTTTCTTTCATAATGAAATCACTTATCATTTTATGAACACAATTTTTTCAATAAAGATTCATTATATATACCAAGACTACAGGCACTTTGTTATTTTTAAAATATTCAAATGTGTACAATTAAAAGGTAGATGTAGATTTAGCAGCAAAGAATCTAACAACTACCATGGTGTGCCCTTCAGCAAGCAAAGCCAACAAGGCCTTTTCAAAACTCTTTACATTTCTGTGAAAGAATTACCGTTTCTAATTTCTAATGACTTTTGAAAAGCAGGTCAGAGGGACTATCTTCAGTGCTGGTTCTCTAATCTTGTATGTGGTAAGCTAATTACCCAGCAGAGCTGAGAGCATTCAGCACTAGGACCTTTCCCAGGCTCTGGATTCCACTCTTTCAATGTCTACTGCCAGTCCATCAGCTGTTAGCTGGGCCTTGAACAACAGCTGCCAACAACTGCAAACATCCGGCCTCTACTGAGAAGCATAAAGGGCCAATTGATCGGAATAAACTTCAGAATGCATAGGAATGCCTGCACAATTACAATTTAATTCCTGTGGGTTTAAATAACTTTAATAGAAATAGAAAGAGACAGGAGAAGAAGAGAAAAAGAACTGCTGTTTAAGCTAAGTAATGTTATGATGTGTTCTTATTATTTATCCACTTACTTTGAGACAAGAAGAATGAGTTTTTGTGATGTTATTGATATTTTTAGATGTTTTGATCCTTTCTGACCTTTACTTCCAATGCTTCTCCCACTGCTAACACAACTTTGAAATACTGTGATAAGCAGCTTAGAAAAATGTCAGAAGACTTTAACAGGATTTTGATTAGTTTTATTTCCTAGAACAACTACACCAGCTATTCTGCATCAGTGGAATTAGGTGATGAATGAATGGTGGATGAATAAATTAATCTTTCACAACCATAGCCTTAGCTGCTTAATTTAAATAGTGAAATAAATAACTTCTTGTTTTTTCAGTAGTCATCTATATTCAGTAATTATTACAGCACATGACTTTGGGTTGTCTAAATTAAACAAATGTAAAAACCCTGATGAGAAGATGCCATTTAATTTCAAAATATTTTACAGAGCTTAACACTAGAAGCCCCAAAGTACGTCAATTGACACAAATGCATCTTCGAAGTTGTATACCAGCGCCACTGCTAGAACCATGTCAGTTATGTTCCATGACTTTGTTAGCGAGGTCAAGATGTTCAAATATGTGCATCGAAAATTAATGACAGATGCGCCACCTAGCGGGAAAATGAATGTATACCTAGAAGCCCCAAAGTGCAGCAATTGACGCAACCAAGAAAATTGAGTGGTTTTCACAAGTTTTCTTACAATGACTAACATAAGAACAGTGTTAACTAAATTTAAAAGTAACTGCAAATTCATAAGTAACTGCAGAGTCCATATCAGTTAACGAACTAACAGGAATAGCATGTACGCCTGCACAACCTGTAACATGTAGGTCAACGTTTGACTCTGATTTTGCACCAGCACATCTAGGCACTGCTGTCTTCTTACGAGGTCTCGGCATTCTGTAAATAGAATCGTAGAAAAAAAAAGAATAAAATTTCAGGGAGGAAGCGATATGCTAAATGTTCTGGAGTATCGGCCTGTTCTAGGGCATCTTCGAAAGTCACGACATTGTACATACCTGTGTAACAGAGTAAATTTCGGTTTTATATCAATCACTGTTTACAGTTTTACCCGACATTACAAAACAATAAACACACGATGACATCATGTAATGACATCACATACTGCACGTATTTAACAAATAAGTAACTTCAAATTAATTCACATCTGCATTTCATGCTAAACACAGTCATCGTGATAATGGGTCAATTGGCACACTTTGGGGTTTCTAGGT
Source organism: Ichthyophis bannanicus (assembly GCA_033557465.1). NCBI lineage: Eukaryota > Metazoa > Chordata > Amphibia > Gymnophiona > Ichthyophiidae > Ichthyophis > Ichthyophis bannanicus. The sequence goes on from CM066035.1 coordinate 436,773,356, forward strand.
AAAATGCCTTTTGGGGCTTCTAGTGTTAAAAAGACCAGTGTTTTAATACAGGCTGTACAAGAGAGGTCGCTGACCAGAGTGTTATGCACCTTAAGGACAATAAAATTACTGAAATGCAAGTGTGGGGCTGGCAGTAGGTAAAAAGATGGAAAAAGTGACTCCAGGTCAGGGGAAGAGGGAGGAAAAGGAAAGAGGAGTCGGAATCAGAGCTCAAGGGATGGAGAGAGAGAGGAGTTTGGCTCTAGTTGAAGGCAGGTGCTAAAATTTCTAGGGCCTAATATAAAAAAAAAAAACAGTTTTAAATTCAGGCTTCTAAATATGGGCTGCATTTTCACCCAAACCTAGAATCCTAGTTTTCAGTTAGGAGCTTTATAGTTATAGTATGCTTATAAATTTAGGACTGCCATACATTTGCCTAGATTTATGATCCTAATTTATGAGCCTAGTGCTGAAAATCAGTGTTACGAGCCAAATGTTTTCCCCATCCTAAATCTGCACCATTATCCTCTGCTCCCACTTTGGTAGATGCCAGGTTTCAAAATGGTGGCTATGACTCCTAGCAATATTCTCATAGTACTACTGTAAGGTGCCATCTAGTCTTATAAGGGAAATTGGTTCTTATATGGCAGCCCTGTGCTAACAGTTACTGCACGTTATAAATAAAACAGAAAAATATAAGCTTCCCTTCAAGATGCAGAAGGGCTGTCAGGTAAGATTTGATCCTTTGTGGATGATACCAAAATCTGCAATAGGTTAGAAACCTGGGAAAATGTAGATAACATGAGGAGGGATCTATCAAAGCTTTAAGAATTGTTGAGAATTTGACAGCTGAGATTTAATTTAAAAAAAAAAGGCAGGATCATGAACTTGGCCTCCAAAATTCCAAGGGAGCACCACAATCAGGGCCATCCAACCATTAGGCAAACTAGGCAGTTGCCGGCAATTTCTGGGGGGTGGCAAAGATCAGGCTATTCAAAGCTAAACAATATATTTTCACAGCCAAGTGGGGTATATGTCTTAAGGCCTGCTTAGGGCACCAACACCTTGAACCAATTCTGGAGCCAGCCCTAGGTACGGTATATGGGGTGAAGTACTTTTGTCTATGAAAGAAGAGCAGGAGCTGGGGATGATTGTTTCTGATGATCTTAAGGTGACTTAGCAGGCAAAAAAAGTGATGGCAGAAGCCAAAAGGATGCATGGGTGCATAAGGAGAGAAATGGCCAACAGAAAGAAGGAGATGATAATGCCTCTGTATTCATCTCTGGTGAGACCTCATTTGGAGTACTTTGTGCAATTCTACAGCCCATACCTTCAAAAGGATATAAACAGGATGGAGCCAGTGCAGAGAGCATATAACAAAATGGTCAGTAGTCTTCATTATATACTATATGGAGAAACTTAAATATCCCAATATATATACTTTGGAAGGAATGCGGGAGAAGGGAGATGATTGAAACATTGAAATGCCTCCATGGTATACATGCACAGGAGGAGCCTACTTCAATTAAAAGAAAGCTCAGCAATGATAAGTACTAAGATGAAAGTGAAAGGAGTAGAATCAGGAGTCATTTGAGGAAATATTTCTTTAGGGACAGAGTGGTAGGTTTATAGAATAGTATCCAGATGGAGGGGGTAGAGATGAAGACTGTATTTGAATTCAAGAAAGCATGGGACAAATATAGAGGATGTCTAAGGGAAAAAAGGAATTATAAAGCTTAGTAGGTGGTGGAGAATGCTCATTTCCTGGTTCCTGTATTCATCTTCTCATTGGATCCTCAGACCTGTGACATTGCCAGTAAGGGTTATAAACACCTAGTCCCACCGTGGGATGCTGAGAGTGCTCATTTCTTGGTCCCTGTATTTGTTTTCTCATTGGATCCACAGACTCGCATTGGTGAGTGATGTTGCCGGTAAGGGCTATAAACACCTAGCCCTACTGCATAATGCTGAGAGTGTTCATTTCCTGATTCCTGTATTCATATTCTCTTTGCTTCCTCAGACCTGTGTTGGTGAGTGGCATTGCCAATAAGGGTTATAAACATTTAGCCCCACTGTGGGATGTGGTCATTGCCCCCTGTAATGGGGATGCAGAAAAAGAAGGCTCCCACCTGTGAAGACAGCAAAAGCTGTGGGTCCAATGGATGCTCATCTTAGGACTGTTGAAGCTTTGACAGCGGTGTGCATATCTTCGGTGGCTGAGGGAATAGCGTCACCAGTGAATATTTTATCTCCCTCTCTTTCTCCTGTGTCACAGGATTTTGGTACCCCACCCAACCTAGGGAATGATCTTTCCAAGACTGTTCTTACTCCTAAGAAGGGAAGTAAGGGCTTACCTGCGTCAAGCCCCCTGATGGAATACTTCCTAAGATTGGAATCTTCAGTATATTCGTCATGTCCTTTGCCTTATCCATTTGAATTCTTGCCATCCCAGGAACATGTTCAACCTCCTAAGGACATTTCTCCTAAGGACATTTGGGAAGCTGAAATGAGGACTGAACTTTTTCAATCCTCCCTTTCTAGAATGTCGCTTTTTTCAAAGGAGGTGTTGGCTACTTTGACTGAGCACCAGACTAATTTATCTAGTATTGACAAGCATTGTTCTAAATGTGAGTCACAAGTCTCTGTTCTTCAAGCAGCCCTCACCTCTTCAGTACAAGATTCGTTGGTGCTCCATCGCCAGAATGAGTTTCTTGAAAATTCATTCCATTCCAAAAATCTTCTTTTCTTGAATTTGCCTTGCATCCATTTCCTCTCACCTGCAATTCTTTTTTCTAAATACCTTAAAGTTATCAGATTCTGATTCCAAAAGGGGTTAAGGAGTGGGTGCAGAGCAAGAATTTGATCAATTATCTTTGACAAGTTTGGATTTGTCTGCTTTTTTTAGAGACTGCCATGGAGGATATCCCTGCCCAGGTGACTCTTTTTGTTACTTTTTTAGCTGAAGCAGATAAGGATAATATCCTTCGTTTATATGTTACCAAAAGCAGGAAAAGGTTTTTGGGGAAATTATTCTAATATTTCCGGGTGTCTCACGTTGACTCAGAAACATCGGAAAGCCCTTTCAGAGCTTAAGTCTAAAGTCTTGGCTCTAGGGGCTTCTTCTTTCTGAAGTAACCGTGTAAATATCTGGTACTATATCAAGGCAAGAATTACATTTTCTTTGATTCTGTTCAGTTAGAGAATTTTCTACCGGGTAATGGTTGAATGTATTTTATGTTTGTTTTCCTTTTATATTTTGATTTTCAATTTCCTTAGTTATGTAAAAGGGGTCAGTTAACTTTTTAATTGAGGATCGATACTTTAAATTGAAACGGGTGCTCTCTTTAATATGGCCTTGATTCTGTGTATTTTTTATACAATTTCCATCTGCTTCATTGTAAATGTTATAAATATATTTTTTTAAAAGCTTAGTAGTTGGTATGGGAGGGCAGACTGGATAGGCTGTATGGTCTTTATCTGCCATTAATTTTCTCTTTTCCATGTTTCTATTTAGTGAGGCTTTTACAGGCCTAAAACAAAGCATACAAGTATCAGCTTGCTGTAAAGGTTTAGAATTAATTTGTCCTAGATTTAGGGGCCCTTTTACTAAAGTCTGCAAATTGGTTAATGTGCATTTTAGCAAGCTGTAACTGGCAGCCTGGATCACTAATGTGTGGGCATGTCAACTACCACTTTCTAAAAAACATGGTAGCCATGACACCTTAATGCTAAGAATGTGTGGTTTAGGGGCAGAGGTGCATGTGGAGAGCACAATGCTACTAGCACAAGGGAAATTGCCACATACTCAATGACCTTGTGGTAATTAGCGCAAAGGCACACAACAATACCTCTATGGGTGTTGTTAGGTGCGCCAGAATTGACCTCACCTCACATTGGTGTTCACGATCATGAGCTAAGTATTGGAAACATGCTGGGCAGGCCCCTGCAGGATGTTAGGGAAGGGTGTACGTGCATTCCACCATCCAAACACCTAGGACCTGCACACGCATGCAGCTCTGTTGGACGTGTCCCAGAGACAGTGTTGGAGAAGACAACCTGGCCAGGAACACATGTGGATATGTGTGCCAACAGCAACATATGGGGTATGGGGGTGCAGGGAAAAGAGGTGAACAGCAACATATGTACATTATGACAGATCACTGCAGACATGTGCTTCCCCTGACTGTCGTCACAGACAAAGTAGTTGTAGGTCCACCTACCCCATACTACTGCATGTTGGATGATGTACAGTCACCTGCCAATGCACCACAGCACCAGGAGGGTCACAAAGTACTTCCTTTGGATTGAGAAACACAAGAGAAACATACATATGTCATATTGGAGCTGTGCAACACACACTGCACCTTCACGTCCTCAGCTCGCAGACCCCCCCAAGATCCTAAACAGACTGACTGTTCCCCATCACACTGTACAGATTTGTTTTATGTTAAAGTTATCACTGAAGTGTGTGTAGCAAACAACAAGGTCAGGTGGACAGTCCATATCTGATACTGCAGATAGGGGGCACGGCACTCAACACACCATCCTCCACACACTGTATCCCATGTGTCACAGCTACACCAGGGAATGAACCTGCTATACCCCCACCCCCTGCCAGGCACAGCACACTGTAGGCACCTGTGCTGTCCCTATTGTAGGTGCAACAACAGCAGGCACAGGCGGACAACACATTGATTGTAGGGTGGATGTACTACACAGGTGTACATAGGTGCACTGTGCAAGCTTATCTGTGCTGTGTACCCTTTTCCACAACCCAGGTGACTACAGGACCATGGAGGCACATGAGGAGGAGGATGTGGCAGGGCCTCAGGATGGGGAGGGGCCAGAGGCCACAATGTCCGGGGACACCGCCAGCAATGGCGAAGGCACAACAGGAACCAATGTGCTGGCCGAGGCAGAGGACACGCCCCTGGATGTCACCGCTACAGTGGGGGGCACTGGCAGCCACTCACAGGCTCTAGAGGGTGCTGAGCTGGAGGAGAACCACCACCCCGTGCAGGCGCCAGGGACATCAGCCACCCCTTCCACAAGCATGGCTACAATCTTGGCGGAGCTGCGGGCCCACAGTGCCTCAGCACGGCACGATGCCAAAAGTGGGTAACAGCATACACAACAATCCTCATGGGGGTTGACGTAACATCCACAAGGAGATTGCATGTGCACCACAATATGTTGGCAACATAGCAGATAGTTTCTTATGTGGGGGGGGGGGCGTGTTCTGTGCCATGTGCGTTCCACCCTCCTGTAGCATGGCTTCTCAGATGTCAGCATGTGTGAGGAGCTCAGACACATGCACACTGTTCACGGCCATATACCTCAAGGAAGCGCACAGTGGAAAGAACTTATCCAAGGTCACCCAAACACCTTACTTGACTGACACCTCCCCATGGGTATTGTTATGCAGCATAGTTTGTCAGCATAATCTGTACTGTGCACCAGCATTATAGAAAAGAGGGCCCCCCAGATATATGCATGTTTGCCATGACCCCTCACGCCATTTGACCTATCTCAGACGACCAGTGTGCAGATCAAGCATTGACAGATTGAACTGCGACACTGTGCCATATGTGAGATCTGTGATTCACATGACCCCTCATCAAGACCCCTTCCAGGCAGGAGAATGGCTCATGGGACACACAGATCTAAACATGGTCATGCATTGCTAGTTGTTGCATCCATGATTGTTCTGCAGACTGATCTGGTGGGATATGCCTGACATGTATGTGTTATGGTGGGGGTTGAAACAGGTATCTCACATATCACCTTGTGTCCCACCCACAGACACTCATCAGGCTCTGTTGGCCATTCAACAAGAGATCCACCAACTGCAGGCCACAGCAGACACAATAGCAGGGGTGCTCCTCCGTATTGCGGTTGCCCAGAAGGCCATAGCAGCCCGTATACAGCAGCCAGCAGCGGCACCAGAGGATGCACCAGCAGTCCCACAACCGAGGGGTGGGTTGGGCCGTGGTCGCCGTGGCTGGCCATGGAGGATGTGAGCATTACAAATAAAACCATCACAAACTATTACAACCTATGCGTTTGTTTCCAATGTGTGGCACTGTGGTCCCCTACGTACCCTGCACCTCATGTTGTCTCCCTGCCCACATGTGCCTACCCATGCCCCTCATAGGTGGGGTGTCTGTACTGCCCCCTATCATTGCGCATAGGTCATACCATGCCCTGTGTGCCATGGACTGTGGCAGGTGGTCCCAATCCCAATCCTAAACCTACGGGAACTGCTGGTTCCTGCAATGCAGAATCAGGTCCCAATGGGACTGCCCTGCTTGGGGATGTCCAGATGGCCCAGACGTGCCCCTAGTGGAATCAAGCTCTTAACTAACTAGATGGTTGGTGGGCATGAAATCACTTGGTCACTTGCCTGACTGATGTAAAAGTGGTGGACCTTGTACAATGCATAGATAGGATTTTAGGCAGTGCTGGGGAGGCACCTGCTGTCTTCATACATGCAGTAACAATGACAAAAATGTGCAGGAGAGAGTTTCTAAAACTAAATTTAGGCTTTTAGGTAGAAAGTTGAAATCCAGTATCTCCAGTATAGAGTTCTCAGAAATGCTTTTTTTGCACATACAGGACCAAGAGACAGACATAGCTTCGGAGTCTCAATGCATGGATTAAATGATGGCACAGAAAGGAAGGATTTATATTTTTTAGGTACTGGACAACATTTTGGGAAAGTGGGAGTTATTCCAAAATGATGGGCTTCACCTTAATCAGTGTGAAACTAGGCTGATGGTGCTAATGTTTAAAAAAATGAGAGTGCAGTTTTTAAACTAAAACCTGAGGGAAATCTGACAGACACACAAAGGGGTATGTTTACTAAACGGCGCTAACGGCGCAGCTGTGATGTTATCGCATGATACGTGATGTTATTGCACGATAATGACGCATTACTGTGCGATAATGTCACGTATTGCGCGATAACGTCTCCTGCGGCGGTAAGGTGCGCCGAGGGTGGAGTAAGGCTCCCCAGAGGGTGGAGTAAGGCTCCCGAGGGGCGGAGAGAAGGGGTCAATGGACAGAGAGTGGGCGGGGAGAAGCTCCAGGCACACTATCGCTGTAAAATGAAGGTCCGAAAAATAGCGCGAGTGAAAACCTGACGTTAGAGGCAAAATAGAGGTAGAGAGAAACCATTTCAGTCAGCAATGTACAGCAAAGGCAGGGAAACCCAGAAATGTGATAGTAGTGATACATGTGCAGGAACCAAAAAGGCAAAGAAACATATAAAATGACCAAAACCACATTTGAAATCCCAATAACCAAGCTGGCCAATAGTGATATTAATGATAAACATAAAGCAACACTACTGATAAAACGTAAAAAGTAAGATATCATGTTTGGAAGAGTCTATGCTCTGTCCCCTACAAAGTGAATGATCCCACATTGAAATAGCGGTGATCAGGGTTTTTGCCATTTATATGGGGCAGGTATGTTAGGGCATGCACATGTGCAGCAACAGCAGAGTGGGCACGTAGGAAAGGGCAACTGCACTGATGCTGTAAATGGGATACAGGGGGCTGCAGGCGGCACATGCTGTGGTCCAGCTGGGTCAAAATGTGGACTAGACAGATGCCTAGGTGGCACATAGGAATGCCAAAACTGTAAAGCAGCAAGAAAGCAACTGACGAGGGACCAACATGGGCACGAGTGTGTGTCCCACAGTGTCACAGTGGATATTACCCAGCAGGTACCCCCAAAGGCACATAACATTGGCAGGTGGTGCCGGGGGAAAGCGCGCATGTCCATGTAGGCACCCCTACCTGAGAACCCACACCATAGGTAGCTGCCTACTGGCACACTGGATGGCCTGGGACTGTGCACCACCAGCACCACCAGCATAAGGTCATGTCAGCATGGTGGCAGAGGGGTGCTGGTGGCAGAGGGGGCAGTGGAATCTGCTGACAGCAGACCATGGACAAGCCCCATTTAGGTGGGTGCCGTGCACTGCAACAGACAAGGTCTGTTTGACGAACAGTCATGGTATCCCCAGGGAATGATCTGCCCCTGTGGCAACTGTTTGGTGTAGTACACACAGCCAGTGTGTTCAGGGGCAGAAAGTCAACAAGTTCAAGTCCCAGTTGTGGCTCCTGCCAACCTTGTACTCATATTTTACCCAGTACTAAACCATGGTAATAAAGATGGAACCTTTATTGCAGATAAATTAAACATGCCTGAAACGCCTATGTTTTACCCTACAGAGCATAGACACCATAAACATGTGCAATCCCTAGAGCAGAGTTTCCCAACTGCAGTCCTGGAGGGCCAAACACCATTCAGGTTTAATGCTGTCCCTAATAAATATGCCTGTGCTGCATTTGTATGTGCCGCCCCCACTGTATGCAAATGTATCTCATGCATATTGTCATACCCCGCCCTCTGCCTTAGGCTTGGAGGGCTGGGGTAGCCATTATTTTTCTCTATTGAAGGTTAAATCAACTAACTTTCCTCTCATGATGCATGCTGGGAAAAGTAGTTTTCCTTCTGATAGAAAATAGTCATGAAGCCAGAGTTATAGGCAAAACTATAACAAAGTTTATTTCTCCCAAAAGCAAAGGTTCAAAGTAAGTTGCACCAGGATACTTCTCCGGTATTTGTTCAAAAAGGTTCTTTATACAAGTGTGCTTGCTGAGCTTTTACATTCATTCAATCCAAATGCAGCTGCTTCTCACATATACAGAAAAAAAGAACAAAACATGGCATCTTCCTTTACCAAAGAAAATATCTTCTTTTCTTTAGGTTACAATCAGCTTATACTATACAGTTTAGCAAAGGCTTTCAATACTGTCTGCAAAGCACAAAGTACAATCCATAGGTTGTTCTGGCTGTAAGGAATCACTCTCCTTAGAGTCCACCTGCATTGCTTCAGGTTCTTGTGCTGCACTGCCTTGCTTTAAACTACTGGCGAATGCCTCAGGGTGTTTTCTTCCTAAAACTCCCTGTGGGTCTTTTAAACACAGCTCTAGTGAATAGGGATAAGCAGTACCTGAGCCTGAGGAAACTCCTCTCTGCAGCTGTGCGGCCATCTCTTGCCAGCTCTGGGGAAACAGCCCCTTGTCCCTTAGTTTAGGTTCCTCCCTGGAGCTCTGCCACGGTTCTCCACTCAAGGCTGGGCTCTGCAGACTTCTGCACTGAGTCCTAGGCACCCACCTCTGAACTCTCTGAACCTTTTCCTTCAGTGCTGGGGTTTGAAGGTTTTCCTGCTCTTTCTCTCTGAGCACTCCAGACCACCTTTGTGTCCTTTCCCCTTCTGCTTTGCTTGCTTCAGTTCCTTTCCTCCACATGGCTTCCTTCCTCCAGCTACTGTGTTTCCTCCAACTGTGCTCCCGTCTGGGCTGCCTTCCGTGCTGCTCTCCCTCGGGCTGCTCCCTCTCGTGCTGCTTTCTCTCATGCTGCTCCCTCTCGTGCTGCTCTCTTGACTCACTCTCCAGCCCTGGTTTATATCCCTGTTTTCTGATAAACCTCCCTGACTCTCTAGACAGGTGTTTGTAATCAGTTTCCAAGCCTGTTGCTACGTCATCAGGGCTTGGGTGTGTCAGCTTAGCTTTTGAATCCCTGTGTTTGTTTTCTCCAGAGAACTGCTGGAACATGTGCTTTGCAGGGCTGTGACCTTTCCTAAAGGTAGAATCATTATTTTCTTCTACTTCCATGGGCTCACTAGAGTCTTCCTTATCACAATATTCATTAGGGACAGCATGAAAACCTGAACAGTGTTTGGCCCATCAGGACCGGAGTTGGGAAACTCAGCCCTAGAGCAGAGGCCAACAGGGGTACAAACACCCACACCCACCCACAGGCTCCACTATCCAACGCCTCATGGAGAGTCAGGCTGTCGGGCCCTGCACGGAGCAGCATCTCCCAATACTGGCACCTGCATACCTTAGCAATGCCATCCTAAACTTGGGAACACGTTCCACATATATCAGAGCTACTCAAATCTGGTCCTGGAGGTCCGCAACCCTGCAAGTTTTCTGGATATCCCTAATGAATATGCATGAGATTTTATTTTTTATTTGCAATACTTTTATATACCGCCAATTCCTAAGATCATTGGCAGTTTACATCAAACAATATCAAAATCAGAATACAGAGAACAATGTGTAAGTATAAACCAAAACATGTAACATTAAGCAACTTATACATGTAGTATATCAGGATTAGAACTATTTACATAATTTACATATATACAAAATTTTAGACATCAGCTTGGTTACAAATATGGGTAATAGAAATTGTATGGGATAACAGATTCAGGTTGTGTTATGGAGGATGGGTGACCATATCCAGGTCACAATCCATATTGAAGTAGTGTTGTGTGAATAGATGTGTTTTTAGTTCTTTTTGGAACTTTTGTAAGTCTTTTATCTCTCTAAGCTGGTCAGGGAGATTATTCCACATGATTGGTGCAATATATGAGAAGGCGCTGTGAGATATATATGCATGAGAGATATCCTGCCAACCTGACTGGTTTGTGGCCCCCCAGGGCTGGATTTGGAGACCCCTGCCTTACAACTCTGTCATTTAAGATTGTGAGTGGGCAAGGTATAGATGTCGACATCAAAAGGATAGATAGAATGTGTCACATTCCTCCTCGATTCTCACCACCACCAAAAAGTTGTCTAATAGATTTTGCCAATTTTGCCAATGCATATCACAGGACCCCACCATTATTCATATGGAAAAAAACATTCAACATAATGGGAATCCCACTCATGCTGTTCCTCTAATGTGTTATATATTATTCAATTCAAAAAAGTGAAATGGGATGCTACATTGGAGAAACAGGTCAAATGTTAAAGACAATAATCAGTTCACACAGACATAAGATCACACAGCAGAGAGCAGACCAATGTGTCACTTCTGTCACCTCCATGGTTGGAGAACACTTCTCAGGACCACAACACAGCAGCAGGAAGTCCCGACTATTTCAGGATTAATGGCAAAAAATAAATTTGGTTCCGGATCTTTCACAAGAGACCGTTTCCCAAAGAAAAGAATTCCTCCAGCACCGTCAATCTTTAAAGGAGATTGGTGCCCAATTTGGCCTCTTTTACCCCGCTAAAATGAGAGTTACCTAAAGGGATCGCAACCAAGTATTTTCAGAACCAGAAGAGCTAAAAAAATTTTGGACTCAATTAAAATGTCCTAATGCATATTAGGAATTAGTCATGTATATGTATATGTGTTTCTCAAGCTCACAGTTCTGTTCCTACCCTGGTTGATTATGTCTCTGGTGTTTTGGTTGATAGATCTGTGTGGTGGGTGTTATCGTTGGATGCTCTGACTACAGGCACCTGTTTGCCTAGATATCAGCCTCCTACTTATTTTGTTCAGATGCAATTACATTGCTCTAGTTCACATCATCATTCCGGTATGTCCATTTAAAATGTGCAGAACTGGCTCCATGACAATGCTTAGCTGATAGGGAAATGCTGGGTTGCGGCATTCTTGCTTGCATTGCTGATGATTTTTTCAACAAGAACAAAACAGAGGATTTGCATTTTAGCACTATTTGGGAAGCTTTTAAAGTCACATTAAGGGGTATGTTTACTAAACTGCGGTAATGTCACTCACGTTAGGTTCCGCGGTAAAGGTACAGATACCCATATAAAGGCGTGGGTGGTGCATCGTTACAGCAAGCCTTATCAGCTAACGCATCTTACAAGGAGCCTTACGCGCTTTACAAGACACCTTACAAGGCACGTTACAAGGCGCCTTGTAAGGTGTCCTGTAAGGTGCATTATAAGGTGCCTTGTAAGGTGCCCCTATTAGGCACCCTATAGGGCTCCTTAGGCTAAGCGCCATATTAGGCACCCCTGGACAAGGCACTGTAGAAGGCACCCTGGGCTATGGAACCATAGGTTAAGGTGGCCTACAAAGGTTACGGTGCCCTAGGTCGGTGTGCTCTAAGGGCTGCAAGGTGCCGCAGGATGACATGCATGACCTGTGAGGCACAGAGACAGATGTAGCCCTAACACTAGATAGAGAACTCAGGAAAGGCAATGAACAGGTGAGTGAAGGAGGGAGAGCTGGGAGCCGCTGGACCCGCCATATCTCTGGGCATCCAATGTGGCTGCCAGTACTGATGACAAACATGGTGGGGGCAACTGTACCACAGCACAGGGTGTTGGCAATGTAAAGTACTGGAAAGACGGTGGCAAACGAAGGGAATTCGTGACCCCAGTGGAGGTGGAGGTGGCAGGATAGTTACAATGATGGGTGGACAGAGGAGTGGGGGTGCCATGCAGATTAGGCACAGGTGAGGCAAGCACGATGAGGCGCAATGCAGGAAAGGGTAGCAGTGCAGGACATGGGGTGGCAGCCTGCACAGGCAGACAGGACTCTACACAGCTGACAGACGCAGATAGATGGACCGAGGGAATGTTGGCAATTGTGGTGAGGGTATTATGGGCTGGCAGCACAGATCTGTAAAAATATGACTTTTACAGGCATGCACACTATTTGAGTAAGACAGGCATGAAAGGAGGGAACAATGAGGAGTTGAACCCATGAACACTGCTGAGAATGGCATTGTATTAACCAGTAGTCTATACCTCTGTGGTATATATCACAGCAACGGCTGGGTACAGAAGGACTGCGGGTCACCGCACAAACTGTCTGCTCTGAGTGCCAGGATAGCATAACCCCACCAGTATCCATGATGCAATGCACATGCTGAATAGCTGTCTACAGCTGATCAGCAAATGGGGTCTGCACCTCTCCGGTACCTCAGCTTGGAAAGACGAACTGACAGTGAGTGATACTGGCACAGTGTAGCTACAGACCATGCCATTGTGCAGGTTCTGTGTTCACCCTGAGGGATAGGATGGGTGCCCAGCACTAGCAGGACATGTGGTGCTAGAGATAGGTCCTGCTGTACATCCCCATCACTACCAGCATGTGATAGGTGTTCCTTGCAGTGCAGCTGAAGGTAATTCAGTGTCCATCTGTATCCTGCAGTCACATGTGGCCCTCTGGGACCAGACACCACCCAGATTAGTGTGTACCCTGTGTTAGTGTCTGGCTGACATGGGCACCTGTTTTAAGGGCAGAGGGGTTTCCAGACTTGCATGAGGTTTGTGTAGCAGTGCTTTCATAGGTCACAGTGGTATATACTACATACCCCAAGGAGCCCACAACACCCTTTTTATAGGTAAGAGACAGGTGCCCCAGCCCTGGTGAAGCAACCTCCATCCTACTGGGTTGGTGGGCCAGAGCCATACCTGTGACTGGTGCAGTGGCAGACCAGCAGCAATGTTGGGGCTAGATCTGGAAAACTCCAACTGCCTCACACCACCATCTGCCTGTCACCAGCAGACAGCACCTTAGAAATATTCTAACCATGCACAGTCTAACTGCAAACAATCCACTAGCCAGTCCATAGTGCATGTTCACAGAGGAACTATGTGCACCAAGCAGCCACCTCACTGATTAGGGGCTCTAGCACTAAGAACACAAAAGTATCACTGGAGGCAGATAGTGTAGAGCGCTATGTGGGAACCTAGACATGCCATGGTCACCGCTCGGTTAGAGTGAGTGCCCTCCCAGCATGACATGCTGTAGCCACCCTATCCATGCAGGCAGTGGTTGGACACTACAGTGTCCCAGCCATTGCCCCACACCCTGTGAAGATGCATCCTGGCCAATCCGCCCTGCCCGGGTCATACCAACAACACCTTGCTCCTCATTATGCACATATTCAGGCTAATGCTGGTAACAGTGGGGCATTTTGGGCCCAGAGAGGGGTGGTCAGCCACAGAACAATGGATAGACATACACACACACACACACACACACTCCTATTGCAGCATTGTGCAAAAATAGGGATGGTTGGCAACCCTGTCCGCCACACTGGTTCTGATCACAGTGTTGACATTGCTAAACTGTGCAGGAGGTAGTAGTAGTGCTCTTGTGATAACTGCAGCTCAATGCTGGGGCCAACAGCCTGACTCTCCATGCATCTTTAGATTGTGGAGCCTGTGTGAGTGGATGTTTGTACCCCTGTTCGCCACTGCTTTGGGCTTTGCACATGTTGCTGTTGTATCTGCATTGTAGGGTAAAATATAGGGACATGCTCTGCAGGAAACACAGCTGGGACTTGGACCTGTGACCATCTGTTTCTGGACACACTGGCTGTGTGTACTGCACCACACATGCATGGTAGTCCCTGGGGCTACCTGTACTTTTCCTCAGCCAGTCCTTTTATGTTGCACTGCACACTACGTACTGGTACAGGGCATGGCCTAGGTCCACTGCAGGCAGGTACCACTGCCCCCTCCAGCAAGGGCACACCCCCCCTGCCATTTTATTTATTTTATTTTATTTAGAAAATATTTATATACCGCAGCTTCCAGCGATCAGCAGCGGTTTGATTATAGATTGAAAATTGCCAAATTGAGGCAAACATTTTGGAGTATCATTACATTGATTAGAAAGACAAGCACGGCACACAGTAATAAGGTCCTAGTAGAGGAGACAGTAATTTACATATGTACATTTCACATGACCACATGCTGTCGGTGCTGGTAGTGCGCAGTCCCAGGCCATCCACTGTGTGGGTAGATGGTCGCCTAGGGAGCAGGGTCTGGGGCAGGGGGCATACATGAGCATCCTCACATCCCCCTTATCACCGCCTACCAATAGTATGTCCCTTCCGCTTGGGGGAGGGTTGGCTGGGGGGATGTTAGGTCAGTGCCCTGGCAACTGTTAGCTTGGGTGCACCAGGTAGATGTAGGTGGATTGTGTTTGGCCGTTATCAGCTGCTGTCATGCTGATTTCCGGTTTCTATGTTCCTATGTGCCACCTAGGCGCCTGCCTAGTCCACCCTGTGCCCCAGCCGCCCCCGCTACATGTCCTGCCTGCAGCCCCTTATGCCCCATTTGCACCATCGCCATAGTGGCCTTTCATACTTGGGCACTATGCTGTTGCTGAAAATGTAGCACTACTATCACATTCCTTGAGCTCCTTGCCTATGCTGTACATTGCTGACACTGAAATGGTTTCTCTCTCCTGCAACTGTGCATCTAACGGCAGGTTTTCATTCGCAGTAGGATTCAGCCCTTCAGTTCAGCGCGTTAGTGTGCAGGGAGCCTCTCCCTGCCCACTCCCCGCCCATTGACCCCTTCTCTCCGCCCTCTCTCCACCCTCTGCGGTGTTTACCGCGGCCGGGAACGTTAACCGTCATTAGGTAACGTTAATGCGCATTAACGTTACATACCACGCATTAACGTTACCTAATGAGCGTTAACGTTATCTAATGCGTGGTCTGTAATGTTACCACAGTTTAGTAAACATACCCCTAAGAGGGGAAATAATAAATTTCTCTTTGTGGCTTCATAAGAAAAATGTTGAATATACCAAAAGGCTCACTTATTCATTGAGCATTTCCATAACCCAACAGTCATGTAAAACATTGTCTATAATCCCATATAGAACTGCAAATAGTTAATTGTTTGATGTAAGCACTGTTAACAGCTTTTTGTACATGGTTCTAATGAAACATTTTATGTAAACAAGTTCTGTTCTATGTAAACTGCCTTGAGAATCTGAAAGGCGGTATATAAAAAAAATGTTAATTGAATAAATAAATAAATAAATAAAGGCTTGAACATGAAATAGTGCAATTGGGAAAAATTTATTCTGCTACGAGAATGAAAGATTAATGCAGAAAAGGTACAATTTCAACAAGCTACTTATAGAACAGGCTATGAAGGATATTCTTGTCAAGCATTCAGGTTATTATGTCGGTATGAATAAGGCTGGCAAACTCTTATCTAATTGTTTGAAAGCCCATAAGGCAAAGAGCTTTATTGCCTCTATTCAGCAGGAAAGTTTGCATCTTTTAACAAAACCTGACAATATTGCTAAAGCATTTGCAGATTATTTCAGAAAGCTGTTTGCATCTGAATCATCCAAGACTTCATTTTCGGATGTAACTTTTTGGAGTTTGGTGGGCCACCCAAAGTTGTCCTCACAAAGAAGTAAGATGCTAAGCACTCCGATTTGAGTTAGTGAAATCCTCTCTGCAATTAAGTCATTATCAAATAATAAAACACCGGGTCCAGATGGCCTCACGTTGGAGTTTTATCTGCATTTTGCATCATCCCTGGCCCCTAAACTTAGGCAATTGTATCAGAGCCTTCTCGAATGACCAGCTAACTATTCCAACTTTTCTGAAGCTACAATAGTTTTGTTTTCTAAACCAGACCAGGATCCTAAATGCTTAAGTAATTATCGACTTATTTCATTACTGAACGTTGACTACAAAATTCTAGCCACAGTTTTGACAGAATAGACTCCCTTATTAGCAACGATCAACTAGGCTTCATTAAAGGTAGGCATATTTGAGATTATGCCCGTTCATTTCATAATTTAGTTGAAATAGTTCAAAGAATGGATTGCCCAGTTGTTGCACTGTCACTCGATGTGGAAAAGGCTTTTGATTGCATTGAATGGCCTTTTCTTTATCAGGTTTTGGAATGGTTCAAATGTGGTACTGGGTTTACTAGCTGGATTAAGATTTTATATGCATCACCATATTCTAGAATCATGATCAATGGCACTCTTACAGGTCTAATCTATTTTGGAAGAGGCACTAGAGAGGGATGCCCTCTATCACCTCTGTTGCTCAATTTAGCACTTAAGCCTCTTTTATTAAAGATTAATAGTGCAAATTGATATTAAAGGGCTAGTGTGACTGTGGCATATGTAGATGATTTTTTAATATTTATATCTAATCCAGCTTCATCAATAAAGCATCTCCTAAACTTAGTTAATGATTTTTCAAAGTTCTCCGGCTATAAAATTAATTGGAACAAGTGTGAATTGCTCCCTCTGAATGATCACACTTTAAGTTCTGACTTGTCCAACTTCCTGTTTAAATGGTTGGTATCAGGAATTAAATATTTAGGTATGCACTTCTGTAGTTCTCCCAATGAAACAATTAGATCGAATTGTAATCTAATTGCTGCAGATGTTAAAAATCTTTGTAAAAAAATGGTCTCCTTTATGCTTGGTGGGGCAGACTAGAAAACAAAAAAATGATGATTCTTCCAAGTATCATTTATAGACTCAGGATGCTTCTAGGTTATTGTAGCAAGCAATTTTATAGTACTTTTGAAAAAACCTTATCTTCTGTTCTATGAAAAGATAAGAGAACTCGCATTGCATTGGCTAAACTAAAACTTCCACGAGTTAAAGGCGGAGTTAATTTCCCATATTTTCTCTCCTACCACACAGCAATACTACTGTAGTTCATATTGGATGCAGGAGAATTTATCCTTTTCATGGTTAGAAATGGAAAAAGTGTTAATTAAACTGTTCAGATTGTAAGAACTGCCCTTTATAAAGATTCCTCAAAAGTTTTTAAAATCATTGTTGATTATTAGTTCCATCAAGGCTTTTGCAAGCTTAGGGGTATATTTACTAAGCAGTCTTAACGTGCGCCCGGTGATAGTGTGCATCCAACAACACCAGTCCTGCTGGGGAACAGACACTCTACAGCACAGCCACTGCAGAGCTGTACACACCCATAAGGCAATGGCAGAAAGACAGTAGGCCTGGAAATGCTCAGCTGCCCCCCACCACCATCTGACATTCTCCAACAGCAAGCACAGTGAGTCACCAGCCATGCACATATAACTGCAGACAGTCTGCTAGCTAGTCCACAGTGCATGTTCCTGGATAGGGTTGCCAACTTTTTCAATGAGAAAAACCCGACACCTGTGGCTCGCCATGCTCCACCCATTCTCCGCCCCCAGTCCCACCCCTGCCCTGCCCCCAGCCCCACCCACAAAAATTACCGAGGATTCACTCACACACCCCCTCAGTGCTGGTTCACTCACTCACCCCCCTGCTGACTCAATAACCCCCCTCCCCTGCTGGTTCACTCACTCACCCCCCTCCCCTGCTGGTTCACTCACACCACCCCTCCCCTCCCCTCCCCTCCCTGCTGGTTCACTCACCCACCCCCTGTCACTCACTCACCCCCTCCCCTGCTGGTTCACTCACACCACCCCCCCTCCACTGCTGGTTCACTCACACACACCCCTGTCACTTACTCACCCCTCCTGCTGGGTCACTCACTCACCCCCCTCCCCTGCTGGTTCACTCACACCACCCCCCCCTCCTGCTGGTTCACTCACACCACCCCCCCTCCACTGCTGGTTCACTTACACCACCCCCCTCCCTTGCTGGTTCACTCACACCATCACCCCCCCTCCCCTGCTGGTTCACCCACACCCCCCCCCTGCTGGTTCACTCACACCACCCCCCCCTCCCCTGCTGGTTCACTCACACCCCCCCCCCCTTCCCAAGCCGCTGCTTCTGCTTTGTACAGAGCAGCGGCTGCAATACACTTACTTTGAAAACTAAAGACAAACTGTGTGAGGAGCCCTCCGGTCATCGCAACGCCCAAGGAAGTGATGTCATGGGGGTGGGCTCCTCACAGGTTGTCTTTCCTTTTCAAATTAACTTTATTGCAGCTGAAGTTAATTTGAAAAGGAAAGACAACTTGTGAGGAGTCCGCCCCCATGACATCACTTTCTCGGGCTCTGTGATGACCGGAGGGCTCCTCACACAGTTTATCTTTAGTTTTCAATGTAAGTGTATTGCAGCCGCTGCTCTGTACAAAGCAGAAGCAGCGGTTGCACTGCCATGGGGAATCGCGTTCGCGTTCGCGCCGCGGACTTCGGGCCAAAGCCGTTTTTTTGCTCTGGCCGCTCCCGATCTTGCGGCCAGAGCAAAAAAACGGCTTTTCAATGGCCGGTTTTACATCTGTGCCGGCAGCTGGCCTGGCCATGGAAAAACCGGCCAGGCCGGCTGAAAACCGGCTGGTTGGCAACCCTATTCCTGGAGGAGATGTGTGCACACCCACCAAGCAGATAAATCAGTGATTAGGTTCCAGAAAAGAGAACCCATACATTTCCCTTGAGAGAAATACAATATAGCACTATGGGGGAACCCAGCCATGCTGTGGTCACTGCTCAGTCAGAGTGAGAGTGGCCTCCCAGCAGGACATGCTGTGGCCACCCTGTCCATGCAGGTTGTGGCCGGGCACTACAATGTCCGAGCCATTGCCCTATGCCCTGTACAGATGCATCCAGGCCAGGCCACCCTATCCAGGTTATACCGACAGTACCTTGCTCCTCATTGCGTCCCTCCTGCATATCTGCTGCTTTAATCTTATCTTGTGTTATTGTGTGTTTTGTTTTCAGAAGGGTTCTCCGGTGTTTACCTCCTGTGTGCCCCTGAATAGCCTGTGGAACACTTGTCCCGCCTCCAGGAAGTGACGCGACCACGCACCCGCGGTCGCGACCCCTCCAGAAGGGTTCTCCAGTGTTTACCTCCTGTGTGCCCCTGAATAGCCTGTGGAACACTTGTCCCGCCTCCAGGAAGTGACGCGACCACACACCCGTGGTTGCAACCCCTTCAGAAGGGTTCTCCGGTGTTTACCTCCTGTGTGCCCCTGAATAGCCTGTGGAGCACTTGTCCCACCTCCAGGAAATGACCGCGACCCCTCCAGGTATCCAGCATCTATTTAAAGAAGTACTCGACGGCGTTGCCGGTGTTGCGTCCCTCCTGCATATCTGCTGCTTTAATCTTATCTTGTGCTATTGTGTGTTTTGTTTTCAGAAGGGTTCTCTGGTGTTTACCTCCTGTGTGCCCCTGAATAGCCTGTGGAACACTTGTCCCGCCTCCAGGAAGTGACGCGACCACGCACCCGCGGTCGCGACCCCTCCAGGTATCCAGCATCTATTTAAAGAAGTACTCAACGGCGGCCCGTGCCGCCGTGGCGCTCGCCTCGGGCGCGACCAAGGGGCAGGTCCTGCTCCTTGGACGAGCTCCTTGGGGCGAGCTCTGGGCGTCTTTGTTTTTATTAGCCCTTTTGGTAGTATTTTCTAAAACAACGGGTTTTGCTCGGCTGGTACATCTATCAGGCATCATACCTTGCTGGCCTACCCTCTCTTCTCTATCAGGTAAGTTTTGGCCTGGAGTGATCCTCTTCATTCCTTTTCTCGGCACTTTGATTACGGCCCTCATGTCTTTTATCCCAGTATTTTGGGGTCAACGTCCCCGTTTCAACTCTAGGCCTGCTGGGTCTGCACCCGGCCGTTGCTCTTCCAACCTGGTGATTTGCAAATGTACCCCACATCTTTTACCCCGTCGTACAGCTCAGACAGCTGCACTTTCTGTGGCCGCTAGTCTGACTCTGGGCCTAGCTCTACTTAATTGTAGATCTCTCCGCTCTTTATTGGTTCAGGATCTTGTCCGACAGCACTCCTTCGACCTTTGCTTTCTCACCGAGACCTGGCTCAAAGAAGGGGACAGTCCTCTTCTTTCCAGCGCACTTCCCTCTGGCTATTCAGCCTTCTCGACACCTAGGCTGGGCAGAGGAGGGGGCGGTGTAGCCCTTCTTTATCGTTCTATGCTTCCTATTATTGAAATTACAGCTACCACGGTTCATTTCTCGGAATCTCTGCTCCTGCGTTTCCACTCCTCTCCCCCATTCTATTTTCTTTTACTTTATCTCCCCCTTTCGGTCTCCACTGACCAATGGGAGGCATTTTTGTTAACCCTTTCTGAGACGGTCCTGCATTATCCTAATATTATGGTCTTGGGTGACTTTAACATCCATGCAGACGCCCCTTCTAGACCTAAAGATTGGGTCTTCATGAATCTCCTCCATGATCTATCACTCCATCAGCATGTATCAGGACCGACTCATTGCTTGGGCCATACCTTAGATCTGGTCCTCACCTCCTCTTCAAGCTCCTGTTCTGTGTTATCTGTGCCCGTCTCTCATAGTGTTAAGTGGTCGGATCACTACTGTGTCTCTTTTTCTGTTTTCTTACTGATTTCTGATACCGATGGTTCCTCTGTCTCTCAGTCTTCAGTACGTCTTCGGCGTCGTATTATCCCGTCCACTCTTGCTGCCTTTCCTCCCGCCCACTCGCTATTTCCAGCAGATTTCTCGGTACTGGCCCCTGATTCCCAGGCCCTTCTTTGGAACTCTGTTCTTTTGTGCACTTTGGATAATTTAGCTCCACTTCGCCCTTCCATTGCCCCGTCCCTGACCCACTCTCCTTGGTTTCATCCGGGTTTAAGGTTACAACGCACACAATTGCGCCAAGCACAACAACACTGGCGCAGTCATCCATCTCCAGCTACCATGTCACACTTCAAACTGTTATACTCGAAATATCGCTCTTCAGTCCAGTCTGCTAAGTGTTCCTTTTATGCCTTGGAAATTTCACAAGCAGCTAACTCTTCCAGACAACTTCACTCAATTTTGCGGCAACTCTCCTCTACTGTATCACCTTCTGCTTCTCAGGTTGCTGTTCCGGCCCCTGCATCCCTAGCGTCTTTCTTCTCTGATAAGGTTCAGAACTTACGTTCTGTGATGGCGAAGATGGTCAGATTCCCATGGAAATAGAGGGAATACAGGAAATTTCCCCTAGGCAGAGGGAAAAAGAAAAAAAGGCTCACTTTAAAACCAAAGTCAGCATTGAAAAAAACAGTCAGTCAGAACTTGCTAGGCAGAAGCCACGCCCCAGGTCCATAATAGCTAAGGGTGCTGATACAACTCAGCTGGGGGCAGGGTGGAAGGAGAGCAGCAAGTCACATGCTTATAAACCCATGAGGGCAGAGAAAGTTAGTTCAGTGAGGAGATCAGATGATAGTTCACGGAAGGGTTCACTGAGGAGTGCACTGAGGAGCTCAGGACGGAGCTCAGCGTTGAGCTCAGAGGATAGCTCAAGGAGTGCAGCTGGAAGGAAAGGAGCTGCCAGCATTACACACTTCCCAGGAGAGGAAGGGAGACTGACCCCATTCTCAGAGGAACAGGCTGAAGAGAAACCTTGTTCAGGTCAGGAGCTGTATTCCTGGAGGAGAGATAATCAGGCTGCAGATATCCTGAAACCATATGGCTTCAGCAAGAGCAGAGAGCCATTCTTGAAAGGACGTCTCAGAGGTAAAACTGATTATCTTAACAAAGCCAAGTCTCAGGAAGACATAATAGCCAGCAAGCTTTATGCATTGAGCCAGGAGCCAGCATATGGAAAAGTCTTTAACCATGAGAGAGCTAATGTGTTAGAGCTACTACAAAGTTTATTACAGAACCAGGAAGTAATTGAGAAGCAGAGGTATTCTGTTCCCCGAGCAGAAGCACAGGTGTCTGCTGATGAGGACTCAGACCTCTCCGGTTCTATGTGTGAATCAATGGAGATTGAAGAAGAGGTTCCATTAACTGATCCAGAGATTTGTATGGAATGTGATTTGTCACAGGTAGTCAAATAAAGAACTGTCTTTTGCATCTGCTACAGAAAGGTACAGTTTGTTTGGATTACCTAACCTTTTTAGAGCCAGAAGAGTTTTAATTAGAGTGTTTGCTGTGCTGAGTGAGACATAAGAATGCCTAACGTTTTAAAGTCTCATGTGCTCTAATTAAGAACCAGGAACAAGCTCTGAAGTTTGCAAAAAGAAAAAGTTTATTCTGTGAGAAGAGTTTTTGCATTTACCTTGAATAAGAAAAAGGAACATTTGTGTTTGAGCATTTTTGAGAAAAAGCCTTATTTGCCAGAAGAAGGATTTTTTCTAATGCTGAAGAAAGCTGTTTTGATTTTCTTATCTTGTATTTTGTTACTTCAAGTTTTCATGTAATGCCAAGCTTCATATTGAAGTTCTCTATGCCAAGGGAGGCTTAAAAATAAAAAAAATATTCCTGTTTGCTTTCAACTCGGCTCCAGCTTATTTAGCTCACAACTACAGGTGCTTTGAACTACGACTCCCAGGAGCCCTTGCACTGGGCAGTCATCTTGAAAGTGATTATCACACCTTATCCGATGTCAGGCAACTGCCTAGGCGGACGACGGGGCGTGACAGTTCTTCCTTCCATACACACCTCCTCTACCTCTGTCTCCCCCTTGTTCTTCTTCTTCAGCCTCTCCTATGTCCTTCGCCTCTGAGGAGTTGGCTGATGCTGAGTCCTGTGTTTCAGTCGATGCTGTTGGAACTACAAATAGAGCTTTATCCCATACATGGTCCACCTTTCGTTCCCTCACTACAGCAGAGGTGCTGCTTACTTTATCGCAGTCTAGGAAGACCACCTGCTCACTAGATCTCATCCCCTCCAATTGGCTGGTGGAACCTTCTTTGCAGTTAGTACCTTTCATTACAATCCTGCTAAACTCCTGTTTATCATCTGGTCATTTTCCCTCTGTGTGGAAATCAGCCATAGTCCATCCCCTGCTAAAACAGCCTTCTCTCGATCCCTCAGTACTATCGCATTGGCGCCCGGTTTCTATTCTCCCTTTCCTTGCAAAAATATTGGAGCGTCCAGTCTTTCTTCAACTCTCTTCCCATGTTGAGGCTACCAATGCCCTTCATCCCCGTCAAACAGGTTTTAGACCAGGACATAGTATAGAAACTATTCTCCTGGCCCTGCTAAATGAGATTCATGTAGCCCATGACCATGGCGACATTACACTTTTGGTTTCACTGGATTTATCCGCGGCTTTTGATCTGACCGATCATCAGACCCTTCTCTCACGTCTTTTTGATATTGGTTTGCGGGGTGTGGTGCTACGTTGGTTCCACTCTTTTCTCACTGCTCGCTCCTTTGTTGTCTGTGCCAATCACCAAACTTCTCCGTCCATTCCACTGTTATGTGGAGTCCCCCAGGGATCAGTTTTATCCCCTCTGCTCTTTAATATTTTTCTTGCTCCACTTCCTCTTTTGGTCCAATGGTTTCCAGTTTCAATTTACATTTATGCTGATGACATTGTCCTTCTTTTCCATACTTCCCCAGTCATGGTTGATATCACCCCCCTTAATACTTGCCTCACTCATATTGCCACCTGGCTCTCTTCTAATTTTCTCCATTTGAATCCTTCTAAATCCTCAGCCATGTGGGTGTCGCTGAGCACTCCCTGTCTGGTCATCATGCCTCAAATAAATTCCACTTCTATTCCTCTCACTTCCTCTCTTTGTTACTTAGGAGTAACCCTGGATTCGTCATTGTCTTTTCATGAACACGGGTCAAACTTATCCCGCTGCTCTTTCTTTACACTGCGTCAATTACGTTCAGTCCGCTCGATTTTGTCCCCAGACTCCCTCACTACTCTGTTACTGGCTTTAGTCATGTCCAGATTGGACTATTGCAATGTGGTTTTTGCCAATCTCCCTGCTTACCAACTCAAACGCTTACAACTTCTACAGAATACAGCCGCCCGACTTGTCACTTCTGCCCAGAAATCAGATCATGTAACTCCTCTTCTGTTTCGCTTTCACTGGCTACCGCTTCGTTTTCAGTTTAAATATAACTTTCTTATACTATTACATAGAGTCATCCGTACTTCCATCCCACAGTATTTAGCGAACCTAGTTTCCCTTCACACTCCTTATCGCCAGCTCCGTTCTTTACATGCTAACCGTTTGTTTCTTCCCCCACCCGCATGAGCTCACCTCGAACAAACACGCCGTGCCGCTTTCTTTTTCCTGGAACCCTCACTTTGGAATTCTCTCCCATCTTCTCTTCACCTAGAATCCTCATATCAACATTTCAAAAACTTATTAAAAACACATTTGTTCCAACAGGCATATGATCTCCCTCCCAGCAGTCCTGTCTAATTTTGTTTTGTTTGTCTTTGGTTGCCTATAGTTTTGCTTAGTTTTTGTCTACTGTTTGTCTTGTGACCTCTTTGGTCCATCTTTCTCTTTATTTTATTGGATTTCTTTTCCTTTCTGACGCTTTTATTTTATATTATTTTATTGTAAACTGCTCTTACGTCTCGACAAGGGCGGTATATAAAATGTAAATAAAGATAAAGATAAAGATTATGCACATTGGCAGGCTGACACTGGCAACAATGCAAGCAGTGTGGGCTGAGGAAGGTGTTGGCAGCCACCACACACTGGATAGACAGACACACACTCCCCACACCTATGCCAGCATTGTGCAACTATAGAGGTGTTTGGCAGCCCTGGCCAACGCACCAGTCCTGGGCACAGAGCAGGCATGGCTATGGTACGCACTACTGTTGGGGTCACTCCCCAGGGTGGTAAACACTGTCAGAAACCAGACCTGAAGCACACTCCACAGACATCAGAAGGGTTGCTATGATGCAGCTCAATCAGCAAATTGTGCTTAACTTAGGAATTGCTATCTGCCAGTAATCATAGCAACCTTTTGATATATGTGTACCATATTCCCAGGTTTAGGGTGGCATTGCTAAGGTATGCAAGTGCTAGTATTGGGAGATGCACGCAGGGCCCAACATCCTGCCTCTCCAGGAGGCTTTGGATAATGGAGCCTGTGGGTGCGGGTGTTTCTACCCCTGTTGGCCACTTCTCTAGGGCAGAGGTTCCCAACTCCAGTCCTGGTGGGCTAAACACTGTTGGGGTTTTCATGCTGTCCCTAAAGAATATGCATGAGATACATCTGCATACCATGGGGGCGGCGCATAGAAATGCAGCACAGGCATCTTTATTAGAGACAGCATGGAACCTGAATGGTGTTTGGCCTTCCAGGACTGCATTTGGGAGACTGCTGTAGGTAATGCGCATGTTTATGGTGTCTGTGCTCTGTAGGGTAAAATATAGACATTTGAGGCATGTTTATGTTATGTGCAATAAAGGCTCCTTCTTTATTACCATGGTTTAGTAGTGGGTAAGCAGGGACCACAGCTGGGACTTGAACCTGTGATCTTCTGCTCCTGAACACACTGGCTGTGTGTACTGCACCACACTGTTGCCACAGGAACAGTTCATTCCCTGGGGATACCATGACTGATTGTCAGACAGAGCCTGTCTGTTGCAGTGCACGGCACCCACCTAAACAGGGCTAGGCCATGGTCTGCTGTGGGCAGCAGCCACTGCCCCCTCCACCACCAGTACCCCTCTGCCACCATGCTGACATGCCCTTCTGCTAGTGGTGGTGGTGGTGCGCAGTCTCAGGCCATCCAGTGTGCCGGTAGGCAGCTGCCTATGGTGGGGGTTCTGGGGTAGGGGTGCCTGCATAACAGTCCACGCTTCCCCCCAGCACCGCCTGCCAATGTTCTGTGCCCTTGGGGGTACCTGCTGGGTACTATCCCCTCTGACACTGTGGGAAACACACTCATGCCCATGTTGGGCCCTCATCAGTTGCTGTCTGGCTGCTCTACTGTTTCAGCATTCCTATGGGCCACCTAGGCATCACCCTAGTCCGCACTGTGGCCCAGCTGTACCACAACATGTGCCGCCTGCAGCCCTCTGTGTCCCCTTTTCCTGCATCTGTCCCGTTGCCCATTCCGACATGCCCACCCTACTGTTGCGGAACATGTGCACGCCATAGGAAACATTTTGGTGGTGGTGAGAAGCGAGGAGGAATGTGACAAAGTCTATCTACCCTTTTGATGTCTAGGACATCTGTACCTTGCACACTCACAATCTTAAATGACAGAGGTGTAAGGCAGGGGTCTCCCAATCCAGTACTGGAGGGTCATAAACCAGTCAGATTGGGAGGATATCTCTAATGCATATATATCTCATGCATATTCATTAGGGCTATCCCAAAAACCTGCCAGGATTGCGGCCCTCCAGGACAGGTTTGGGGACCCGTGATCCAGTGTGTGGTGACTGCCAACACCTTACTCAGCCCACACTGCTTGCACTGTTTCCAGTGTTAGCCTGCCAATGTGCATAATGAGGAGCAAGGTACTGTGGGTATAGCCTGGACAGGGTGGCCTGGGCAGGGTGCATCTGCACAGGGCATAGGGCAATGGCTGGGACATTGTAGTGCCCGGCCACCACCTGCACGGACACGGTGGCCATGTCCTGCTGGGAGGTCACTCTCACCCTGACTGAGCAGTGACCATGGCATGGCTAGGTTCCCCCATAGTACTACATAGATTTCTCTCAAATTAAATTTATGTGTTCTCTTTTCTTGGGCATAATCACTGATTTATCTGCTTGGTGGGTGTGCTCACATCCCAGTTCTGGGTGCACTCATCTTTTCCAGGAACATGCACTATGGATTAGCTAGTGGACTGTCTGCAGTTATATGTGTATGGCTGGAACACCTTGCAGGGTGCAGCTGCTGGGGAATGTCAGATGGTGGTGGGAAGCAGCTGAGCATTTCCAGGCCTACTGTCTTTCTGCTATTGCCTTATGGATGTGTACAGATCTGCATTAACTGCCCTGTAGGGTGTCTGTTCCTTAGCAGGACTGGGGTTGATGGTCCTCTACTGCCACCATTGTAAGGATGTAGAATGTGGATCTGTTGGTGGGAGACCCTGTTTCCTACCCTGAGCCACAGAGGGTGGTGGTCCATAATCTGCCTATGGGTCCAAACACCCCTCTTCACCAACTTCATGTGACCATGGTACCAACACAGGATATGCACTGTTCTGGGGGCATAATAGCCCATAAGGGCTATATGTGACTGACAAATACATATAGACACATATGTATCCTAGGTGTGTCTGCAGGTGCTACCTATCACACACACTAGCACTGATGGGGACCAACAGTATGACCTATTTCAGCTATAACAGGTGCTGTGGACCTGGTGCTGGGCGCCCCACCTCATCCTCAGGGTGAGTACAGTACCAGCACAACGTGACGGTCTGTAGTTACTCTGTGCCAGTAACACACATGGTCAGTACCCCCTACCAGACTGAGGTGCTGTGGGGGTGCACATGGTCAGTTCCACCTACCAGGCCGAGGTGCTGTGGGGGTGCATACCACATCTTGTGATCATCTGTAGACTGCTGATTTGCATGTGCAGTGCATCATGGGTACGGGTGGGTTAACCTTATCCTGGTAACCACAGCAGACAGTTTGTGTGGTGACCTGCAATCCTTCTGTAGCCAGCCAGGGGTTTCTTTTGCAGTTGTAGAGCTCTAGCCCACTGGTTTCTTCACTAACTGTGGAGCCAGAGGTCATGCGTTTGATCCCACAGTGGGGTTATTTGATAGGGCTGTCTGAGGCATTTTCTTTTTTTAATTTAAATTAGTGCTACCAGCAAAAACACACTCACAGTGCTGCAACCTTAAGGTGCCTCATAAGGCGCCCCATAAAGCACCCTATAAGGTGCCCTATAAAGCACCTTTAAGACACCCTATAGGGAACATTATAGGGTGCCTTGGTGGACAGTGCACTTTATAATGTGCCCTTTGGATTGCCTTATAGGGTGCCTTATGCGGCACCTTAGGTTACGGCACTGTGAGGGTGTGTTTGCTGGCAGCACTAATTTAAAGTAAAAGCGAAATTGCCTCAGACAGCACTGGTTTAAAGTAAAGGGTAATGTCTCAGACAGCCTTATTCATTAGGTCCACTGGGGGATTGAACTTATGACCCCTGTCTCAGCAGTCAATGTGCTACAGCTCTGTTGCTGCATTTGCAGGTCAGCGTGTCTACTTAAGATTAACGTGCGTTAATGTGCACGTCTCCCTCTATCACGTGATAATGTGTGCAGCGCACATTATCACGCAATAACGCGTGATTGCTACGCTTAGACCGGAATGCCCACTCCTTTTATGGCATCCTGCACATTATCGCTGGGTGCACGTTAAGACGCTTTAGTAAACATGCCCCATAGTAATTTCTGAGAAAAAAAACAAAATATGACCTGGACAGGATTAATGGTACCCGTCACTAATATTTGGTTGCACAATCCTTGGCAGTGATGACAGCCTCCAAACGTTTCCTGTAGCCATCTATAAGTTTTGAACATCTGTCTTCTGGCAGTTTCTCCCACTCTCCATCTGAGTTTTGTTCCAGCTTATGAATGTTTCAAGGATTCCTTTTACCAGTGGCGGATTTCAGCTCTTTCCAAATGTTCTTGATTGGATTGAGATCAGGACTTATTGCTGGCCACTTTAAAACAGTTCAATTTATTCCTTTTTAACCATTATTTTGTACTTTTGGATACATGATGTGAGTTAATGTCCTGCTGGAGAATCCATGAGCTTCAACTCGCACCTAGCTTTCTGATACTAGGTAGCACATTTTGCTTCAAAATACCATGATAGTCACTGACTTCATGATTCCTTTAATACCTTCCCAGCCTCCACTTCCTGAGGAAGCAAAACAACCCCACAACATTATGGAACTCCCACCATATTTAACTGTAAGAAGGGTCTTTTCTTCCTTATAAGCTTAGTTTCTTCACCTGTAAATGCACCACTGGTCTGCATTGCTAAAGAGCTCAAGTTTGGTTTCATCTGTCCACAGAACATTTTATCAGAAGGATTGTAGTTTCTCAAGGTGGGTTTGGGCAAAGATCAGGCATGCCTTTTTATGATTGACTTTAAGCAGTGGGGTCCTCTTTGGCCTTCAGTCATGAAGTTCTTCTTTGTTTAGTGCATGGCATATGGTGCGTGTTGAAACCACCACTCCAGATTGCTCCAGGTCAGCCTTAAGCTCTTTGGATGTTGTATGTGGTGTTTTTCCATCAGTTTGCACTAAACCTCAAAGACTTTTTGGATTAATTTCACAGGTACACTACCAAAAAACTGCCTCCAGTTTTGCAACTGATTCCTATAGATTTTGGGGTGCTGAATCCAGGAAAAATAGCCAAAATGTTCCATCACGTCACGTTTTCTTGCAAAATTAGATTTCTTACCCATATAAGGAATGTTCACATAATTTCTTTTTAGCCGACTGCAGTTTATTTTCTTGGCCCAAAATAGAGGTTGTAATGGTTAACTAACTAGAAACACTCCCTCATGATATTTTAGAGTGTTTTGTATTCATTTTATACATTAACAGGACAATTGGGAGGCGGGGGGCTAAATCCAGTACTCGCGCTGACGCATGTTCTTTCCTGTTCGCCTCGCCTCGTTCGCTCGCTCAAACACGGTGGTTGCGACATGAACGTTCCTGTCAAATTTCAGTTTCTTGCAAGTTCATTATTACCTTTTGTTTGCTCAGTCGTAATCCAGCTTTATTCCGAAGTGGTTCACTACAGTTGTATTTTGCAGTGCTGTGTATTTGTGATGGCTCACAGAGCCAGAGGTTGCGTCAACTCTCCGGACAGTTTTTGTTTTATTTGTGGGGAATATACCGTGAAAAAGCGGCAGAGGAACATTTCTGCATTTATTAAAAAAGTATATTTCGCCTATTTCGGTTTGAAGTTAGGCGATCAAGACAAACCGTGGGCTCCTCAAAAAGTGTGCAAGACATGTGAGGAAGATCTACGCTTATGGATGAAAGGTAAAAAACAAGCATTTCGTTTCGGAATACCTATGATGTGGCGTGAACAAAGAGACCACAGCAGTGACTGCTATTTTTGCTCTTGCATTGTGAAGGGATACAACTTAAAAAATAAGAACGTAATAAGTTACCCCAACCTTCCCTCAGCAATTAGGCCTATGCCTCATAGCAACGAAGTACCTGTGCCTGAACCACCAAAATCTTTGGAACATATTTGTGTGGACGGTTCTGATCATGATGAGACTCATCAGATGGCTTTTCCCAATGAGTCCAGTACTTCCGAGTTTGAAACTGAACCAGATCCGAAACCTGAACTTTTCTCTCAAGCTGAATTGAATGGTTTAGTCCGGGATTTAGGACTCCCAAAAGATGCTGCCCAACTGCTAGGTTCTCGGCTTAAACAGAAAAATCTATTGTCACCAGGAACAACTTTTTATTGGTACCGCAACCGCGAGACACAATTTTTGAAGTATTTCAGCAAAGAGGAAGATTTGGTATTTTGCAACGATATATACGGAGTGATGGAAAAGTTTAAACTCAAGTATGATCCTGCTGAATGGCGGCTGTTCATTGATTCGTCAAAAGACAGCATAAAAGGTGTTCTTCTTCATAATGGCAACACATTTGCTTCAGTTCCTCTTGCTCACTCTGTTATTCTCCAAGAAAAATACGAGAATTTGGCCCTGATTCTTCAGAAGATTCGTTATGATGAGCATAAGTGGATGATTTGTGGAGACTTTAAAATTCTATCCATGCTATTAGGGCAGCAATCCGGTTTCACCAAATATCCCTGCTTCCCCTTTGCTTGTGGGATAGCCGGGCCCGCGACCTACACTGGGGGAAAAAAGACTGGCCAATTCGGGAGTATTTGAGACCCGGTGAGAAAAATGTTCTTCATGAGAGCTTGGTACCTCGTGATAAAATTCTATTACCACCTGTCCACATTAAGTTGGGTCTCATTAAGCAATTCATCAAGTCCCTTCCAAAAGATGGTGAGTGCTTTCGGTACCTTTGCTCAAAGTTCCCCCGACTTTCTGAAGCAAAGCTAAAGGAAGGAGTGTTTGTTGGCCCTGATATAAGGAAACTCATTTCAGATGGAGCATTCGCTGAAACGATGTCTGAGAAGGAAAAAGAAGCCTGGGATTCCTTCAAGGATGTTGTTCTCAAATTCTTGGGGAACAGGCGGGATGAGAACTATAAGGATATTGTTGCCAGGATGCTCAATGCCTTCAAAGAACAAGGCTGTAACATGAGCCTGAAAGTCCATTTCTTGCACTCCCATGTGAACTACTTTCCCAAAAACCTGGGGGCGTACAGTGAAGAACAAGGTGAAAGGTTTCACCAGGACATCAAGGACGCAGAGAGAAGGTACCAAGGAAGATGGAACACCACTATGATGGCTGATTTCTGCTGGTTGCTGCTGCGGGAAACCCCAGATGAAAAATACGCCAAGCAGCGCACCAAGAGAAGCATTCGGGGGAAGAAGAAACGGGCCCACCAGGAGATTGATTGACCCAAGAATGACTTTAAAATCTAAACTGTGCTGACAAATACCGTGTTTTTACTAAACTTGGAAATAAAAATTTGCTAGTTATTACCACAGTGTCGGATCTCATTTATTAGAATTTTATTTTCACACCATCGGGTGTTTGTCTTCATGTATTGCAATGGTGCGGTTTGCGTTTTCTATTCTTACATACATACCTGTACAACATTTTTTGCACATTTCTTTGCTTTGCTTTGTGTCTAACCTCGCTCTTATATGCTCAATGTTTGTGCACATGTATGTGGCTGTTTTAAGTGCAGACAATTTTGCTACCATCACAGTGTGTTTTGTTGACATTACTCTATTCTTATGTGCTGCCTTGTTACAATTTTCTTTATTCTTATTTGAATAACTACTAAACAATTAGTATAAAGAATTCATCCAAGAAACTTTTATCTCGATTGCACTCAATCTGAAACGTTCACCTCAAACTGCTAACCCAATGTAGCAAAAAATCTGTACGTGATGGAGCAAATTGGTTACCAGATTTGGATTCAGCGCACCAAAAAACGTAAAAATCAATAGAAACATTAGAGGCAGTTTAAAAAAAATTGTTTTTAGTGTACCTGTGTTTTTATCTTCTCACCATGTCCTGGGTGATTCTTGACAGTTTCATGATCAGAAAACTTCTTAATAACATTGTGAACTGTAGACATAGGAATCCCAAGGTCTTTGGAGATGGCCTTGAATCCCTTTGAATTTTGATGTTTGATGATAATGGATTTTCTGATGGTGTCAAGCAGCTCTCTTGTCTTCACCATTGTGAACATGGAACAGGGAATGAATGTGGCCATTTTAAACATTAGAGCCATCTTTCCTTGGTTGATTCAAGTCATATGAGTACTAACAATTGATCACAGGTATGTCTAATTTTACTGCAATGGGAATGTGGTTCTTCAGTTCAAACTGACTTGAATTGTTTATAAGGGTACCAATAATTATGTCCTTGAAATGTCCCAGTTTCTATGCTATTTTCTATTATTTCCATTTTTAATTAGTCTTGTTTTATTTGATTCTTTTATGTGTCAAATATGTGTACATATAGGACACAATATTCATTTGGATGGGCTATGCCCGCTGACCTCTAAACCCAGATATTCAATGCCACAGTGATAGCATTGAATATCCTGGTTTGGCACCAAGCAGAGTCACCCATAGAGCCTAACCAGGTAACCGTAATATTGTACCGCTACCCGGTTAGCACCCACAGCTAGAACTAGGTGAACCAAAAGCTTGCCTAGTTTTAGGCATAGATTGCTAACCGAGTAGCGGTCCAATATTGCTGCTATCCAGTTACAGGCAATCTCCGTCCCTGCTCCATCCTGGAATGCCCCAACATGCCCTGATGCTAATCGGATAGCATTGGGGCATGTAGGGGACATAAACAGGGATATTCAATGGCACTAATCATGTAGGCACCATTGAATATTCCCATTTAAGGCATTTACATGGTTTACTGGGTTGTAAACTGTGTAAATGCCTTTCGAATATTGGGCACATATAGTCCAAAGCATTTCACTGGCCATTTCTTTTTTAGGAGATATTGAACATTAAAGGGTTGAACTGCAAGGGTGCTAGTAGTGTTGACCACAACTATATTGGAGTTGACGATGGTGGGGAGGGGAGGCAATGATTTTAAAATTGTCAACTGTTTACTGTAGACCACTCTGAACTATTGATGGTAAGGATCGAATATAAAATCCCTTATTAAATGAAATGGCATTAATCCCTGTTGTTGGATATGTGTAAGCTATAAATGCTATTTTAAAGTAAAATGAAATACCAGAACCTCTGCAGTGGTTGAACAGCTGGATATCTCGAGCAAAGCCTCCTCCAGTGCAAGTGGCAGCCCCGCGCTATTTCACTGCTGACAAACTATACTAAGGGGTATGTTTACTAAACAGCGCTAACGTCACAATGGCGACGTTATCGCGCGATAAGTAATGTTACCATGCGATAATGTTAAATTACCGCACAATATCAACGTTACGTATCACGCAATAACGTCTCCGGCGGCTTTAAGGCGCACAGAGGATGGAGTAAGTCTCTCCAGAGGGTGAAGAGAAGGGGTCAATGGGCAGAGAGTGGATGGGGAGAGGCTCCAGGAGAGAGAAACCATTTTCAGTCAGCGATGTACAACAAAGGCAGGGAATCCAAGAACAGTGATAGTAGTGATACATGTGCAGAAACAGCATAGTGCCCAAGTATGAAAGGGTACGACGGTGAGGCTGCAAATGGGGTACAGGGGGCTGAAGGCGGGACATGCAGTGGGGCAGCTGGGGCACAGGGTGGATTAGGCAGATGCCTAGGTGGCACATAGGAATATAGAAACTGAAAATCAGCAATACAGCAACTGACCAAGGTCAAACATGCCCACGAGTGTGTGTCCCATAGTGTCCCAGGGGACAGTACCCAGCAGGTACCCCAAAGGGCACATAACATGGACAGGCGGTGCCGGGAAAAAGCACAGATGTGTATATAGGCACCCCTATCCCAGATCCCACACCACATAGGCACTGCCTACCGGCACACTGGATGGCCTGGGACTGCGCACCACCTGCATCACCGGCATAAGGGCATGTCAGCATGGTGGCGGAGGGGTGCTGGTGGCGGAGGGGGCAGTGGCACGTGCCCACAGCACACCAAGGCCAAGCCCTGTTCAGGTGGGTGGCGTGCAGTGCAACAGACAAGGGCTGTCTGATGAACAGTAATGGTATCCCCAGGGAATGACCTGTCTCTGTGGCAACAGTTTGGTGCAGTACATACAGTCAGTATGTTCAGGGGCAGAAGGTCACAGGTTCAAGTCCCAGCTGTGGCTCCCACAGACCTTGTCCCCATATTTTACCCTACAGCACACATACACCATAAACATGTGCAGCCCCTAGAGCAGAGGTTCCCAGCTCTGGTCCTGGAGGGCCAAACACGATTCAGGAATTCATGCTGTCCCTAATAAATATGCATGACATGCATTGCTATGCAATGCCCCCATTGAATGCAAATGTATCTCATGCATATTCAATAGGGACAGCCTGAAAGCCTGAAAACCTTAATGGTGATTGGCCCTCCAGGACCAGAGCTGGGAACCACTGCCCTAGAGCATCAGCCAACAGGGGCACAAACACCCTCACCCACAGGCTCCACTATCCAAAGCCTCATGGAGAGTCAGGCTGTTGGGCCCTGCGCGGAGCAGCAGCTACCAATACTAGCACCTGCATACCTTAGCAATGCCTGCACTGTGCCCAGTACTGGTGTGGCGGCCAGGGCTGCCAACCACCACTATCGTTGCACAATGCTGAAATAGGTGTGGGAGTATGTGTTTGTCTATCCAGTGTTTTGTGGCTGCCTACACCTTACTGAGCCCCCAATGCTTGCACTGTTTCCAGTGTTAGCGTGCC
Source organism: Ichthyophis bannanicus (assembly GCA_033557465.1). Taxonomy (NCBI): domain Eukaryota; kingdom Metazoa; phylum Chordata; class Amphibia; order Gymnophiona; family Ichthyophiidae; genus Ichthyophis; species Ichthyophis bannanicus. The sequence continues at coordinate 436,808,507 of CM066035.1, forward strand.
AATGTGCATAATGAGCAGCAAAGTATTGTGGGTATGGCCTGGACACAGCGGTCTGGGCAGGATGCATCTGCACAGGGCATAGAGCAATGGCTTGGACATTGTAGTGCCTGACCACCACCTGCACAGACAAGGTGGCACAGCATGTCATGCTGGGAGGTCACTCTCACCCTGACTGAGCAGTGACCATGGCATGGCTAGGTTCCCTCATAGTGCTACACAATGTTTTTCTTAAGTGATATCTATGAGTCCCCTTTTTTGGGGCCCAATCACTGACATACTTGCTTGGTGCGTGTGCTTACATCTCACTTTTAGGGACTCACAATTTCTCCAGGAACATGTACTATGTACTAGCTAGCAGACTGTATGAAGATAGCATGTGTATAGCTGGAACACCTTGCAGGGTGCAGCGGTTGGAGACTGACTATGAAATACAGATGGACACAGGTGTATTATAGGTGTGTCTGCAAGGACTCTCTGTCACACACTGGCACTGACAGGAACCTGCAGCACAGCATCTCACTGCCAAGCCAGGTACTATGGACCTGGTGCTGGGTCCCTCACCTCACCCTTCACAGCTTCTTAAACGTCACATCACCCCCTCACCTCCCAACGTTTCCCCCCAGCCAACTCTTTATTACCCTCTGACTTCGCCTCCCTTACAGTAGACCAGCAGGTGGACTCCTGGACTACGACTCTCTCCACTGCGCTGGATGTTCTCGCTCCACTTCATCCTATCTCACTCTGCCCTTCTTCTCACCATCCCTGGTACCATCCTGGCCTTTATTTATTCCGCACACACCTTCGTCGCGCCGAGCGCCAGTGGCAGAAAAAGCCCTCTCCTACTTCTGCCTCTGCGTTCCATCAGATACACCATCATTATCGCTCCATGATCATTTCTGCTAAGAAGTCTTGCTACTCCCATCTTATCACCTCTTCCACAAATTCCTCTCGGTGTTTATATCAAGTTCTTAAATCCCTCTCTTCTTCCTCCACTTCTCCCCCTTCCTCATCTCTTATCCCAGTCGTTCCCAGCCCGACCACGCTTGCTTCCTTTTTCTCTGACAAGGTCCTCACTCTCAGCTCGTCTTTTCTGGCCTGTCCTACACCTCTTTCCCCCCCTCCCTCCCTCTCCCTTCCTGTCTCTGATTCCCCGTCCACCTCCCATACTTTCCCTCATACCTGGTGCACCTTCAGCTCTGTTACTTCTGCTGAACTTATTCAGGCTATCTCTTCTTCTTATCAGACCACGTCCTCTCGACCCATTCCCCTCTTCTGGGCTTCTCAATCCCTCACTCCATTTCATCCCATTCGCCCTAACTATTCTGAATTCTAGCCTCGCCACCGGACATTTTCCCACCAGCTGGAAACATGCTATCATTCGGCCCCTTCTCAAAAAAAACACCTTAGAGCCTCTAGTTCAGGAATGGGCAAACTACGGCCCGCGGGCCGTATACGGCCCGGCGGACCTTTTAATCCGGCCCGCTGTATCAGTTATCCTGGTGAACAAATGGACTGCTGCAGAGGGAGCCGGGGAAGCCCGCGCGAAGCCGCAGCTCCCTCTGCACAGCCCGCCAGCGTGAAGAGCCTTTACCTTCACGCTGGCGGCTGTTTCAATGAAGCCACGAATGCCGCGAGAGGTTAAAGGGCATTGCCTTTAACCTTTCCCGGCATTCGCGGCTTCATTGCAACAGCCGCCAGCGGGAAGGTAAAGGTTCTTCATGCTGGCGGGCTGTGCAGAGGGAGCCGGGGCCTCGCGCGGGCTTCCCCGGCTCCCTCTGCAGCCCCTTAGACAGCGCGGGGCTCTTCGGGGGGGCGGCTAGGACTGGATGGGCTGTGATGCGACATCTTCAGATCGATCAGAAGTGAGTGTCACGGAAATGTTTTCCACATAAACTTTAAAAAGGGACTTTCCTATGTTAACCTGATCTTTTGGAAGATGTCGCATGTTTTATAAATGCATTTCTGGTCTGGAATTCAGCTTGTGCTTTGCAAGAGATGGATGACTGAGAGCTCAAAGACACTTCAGAAGTGTATCAGATTCGAAAGTCTCATCACCATGGGTGAATGAAAGTTCAAAGGCGCTTGAGAAACAGGAGGTTAACCGGGATCTCGGGGCATCCTTTATATATCTCCTTGTAAATGCCTTTCAAAATGTAGTGGGGCAAATTATATTTTCTTTATGCCTGAACAAATGAGTATCTTCATCGTGGCTAAAGAAGCATCTGTATTTGCTTAAGGTTCGGGAGGTGAGGGTATTAGTAAATGATCAATTACATATTTACTGGGATATTAGTTTGATTTATTTTCTTTTCGTGTTTTAGTTCCTCATTGTCTCATTTGTTTGTTTCTCATTAGATTAACCAAAATTACCAACAATTTTGGTTAATCGAAGGGGTTTTTTTTTGTTTTTGATATTGTTTCCCTTAGGGCAGTGCAATTTTAGTTTTAATTATACCATGAGTGCCATGAAACTCCCTCCTAAACCAATTTATGTGGAGTATGATCTCAGTCTATCAGATTTAATGCTAATGCTCAGTGTAGTATTTGCATTGCTCATTTTATAGAAACAAAGGAGACTTTGAGGAACCAAAATACGAAAAGAAAAAACATCAAGCTACTATCCCAGTAAATATGTAATGGATCATTTACTAATGTCAGATCTGAAGTGTTGGAGGCTACAGAGGATGGAACGAGGGTTGCAAAATCTTAATTTACAAACTCCATAATGCCCTACTGCTAATACATATAAGAGATGATTCCTTCTCCATAGAACATTCAGTCTATTCAGGACAGACAAACAGGACAATAAGAAAATTAGGAATTAGGGCTCTTCGGGGGGGCGGCTAGGACTGGATGGGCTGTGATGGGGGGGGGGAACGGACTGGAAATGGGCTGTGGGGGGGGGGAGAACGGACTGGAAATGGGCTGTGATGGGGGGGGAAACAGACTGGAAATGGGCTGTGATGGTGGGGGGGGGAGAACTGACTGGAAATGGGCTGTTTTGGTGGGCACACAGACTGGAGATTGGCTGTGATGGTGGGTGGGGGTGGGAAAGGACTGGAAATGGGCTGTGATGGGGGGAGGACTGCAAATGGTCTGTGATGGTGGGGGGGATAGGACTGGAAATGGGCTGTGATGGGGGGAGGACTGCAAACGGTCTGTGATGGTGGGGGGGATAGGACTGGAAATGGGCTGTGATGGTGGGGATGGACGGACTTAAAATGGGATGGGATAGGGGAAACAGACTGGAAATGGGCTGTGATGTGGGGGGGGGGGAACAGACTGGAAATGGGCTGTGATGGGGGGGGACGGACAAATTGGGCTGGGATGGGGGGAAACAGACTGGAAATGGGCTGTGGTGGGGGGGGGAGAACAGACTGGAAATGGGCTGTGGTGGGGGAACGGACTACAATTGGGCTGTGATGGGGGGAGGACTGCAAATGGGCTGTGATGGTGGGGGGAATGGATGAAATGGGCTGTGATGGGGGGGAACTTGGACTGGAAATGGGCTGATGAAGGGCTGGATTAGGACTGTGTAAATGTGTTTGAAATTGAGAATTGCAACAACAAAGCTATCTCCTGACTTTGATGCCTTAACAAAAAAGGGAGACCAACAACACTGTTCACACTAAAATTGAAGGTACTATTTTATGAAAGAAATACATTGCATAAAAGTTTTGTAAAATAACTCTTTTATGCTTTTCTACCTTAAATTAATCTAAACATTTAATGTTACAAATTTAAATTTAATTTATATTAATTCACACATACACACCGTCCATCTACTCTTGGTCCGGCCCCCGGGTCCAATATATGAACCCATTGCGGCCCTCGAGTCAAAAAGTTTGCCCACCCCTGCTCTAGTTCCTGGTAACTGGCGTCCTGTTGCTAATCTCCCATTTCTCTCTAAAATTCTTGAAAAGCTCGTTTTCTCTCAACTCTCCGCCCATCTCGTCTCTACCCTCTCTCTTCACCCCTGCCAATCTGGCTTTCGTGCCAGCCACAGTACCGAGACTATTCTTTTGGCACTTCTCTCTGAAATTCACCGCTCTCACGACCGAGGTGACCTCTCCCTGGTTGTATCTCTTGACCTTTCTGCTGCTTTCGATGTTGTTGATCACCGCGCCCTTCTTTCACGCCTGTCCGGTCTGGGTGTCACTGGTGTCGTTCTACAATGGTTTCAGTCTTTTCTTTTCTCATGCTCCTTCACTGTTCATAGGGGCTCTGACGTCTCACCTTCCTTTCCATTACAATGCGGTGTACCTCAGGGTTCCATCCTTGCTCCCCTTCTCTTCAATGTTTTTCTTGCTCCCCTCGCCTTGCTCATCCAACAAACAGGAATCTCTGCCTACATTTACACCGATGACATCCTTCTAGTCTACCACACCTCCGCTTCTGCACTTAATCTCTCTCCACTTAATGATTGTCTTGACCTCATTGCTTCCTGGTTCTTCACGTTAATCTGTCTAAGTCCTCCGCTATCTGATTCCCTTTTTGTAACTCCCCTCCCGATCTATCCCCCACCATGTCTGCTCACCCCATTCCTCTTGTCTCTACCCTCCGCTATTTGGGAGTCACCCTGGATTCCATACTCTCTTTTCATCAGCACATTTCCTCTGTGGTGCGTTCCTGCTTCTTCCATCTCTGTAGAATTAGATCCATCCGACCTTTTCTTTCTCCCTCTGCTGTCACTACCCTTGTCATGTCTCTTGTGATCACTCATCTGGATTAATGTAACTCTATCTTTGCTGGTCTCCCCTGCCACCAACTACGTCATCTCCAGCTAGTCCAAAATGCCGCCGCCCGCTTGATCACATCTTCTCCCGTTACCACTCATATCACTCCCTCTCTTTTCTCTCTACACTGGCTTCCGATCAAAGTCCGCTTTGCCTATAAACTTCTCACTATCACCCATAAGGTCTTACACACTAGTACCCCACAATACCTGGCTGATACTATTTACCTCCAACCTGTCCCACATCTTCTCTGCTCTGCACACGGTAACCGTCTCTTTCTTCCTTCTCCCTCCCAGGCCCATCTTGAGCTCACCCGACACGCCACATTTTTCTTTCTTAGTCCTGCTCTATGGAACTCACTTCCTCACTCCCTCCGTATTGAATCATCCTTTCCACGCTTTAAAACACTTCTTAAGACACACCTCTTCTGTCAGGCATTCAATCTTCCCCTGCCCGCTGATGGCTCTGGCCTTCCCCTGTCTGACCCTCCCCTGTAGAGCGCTCCATCACCATTAATCTGGAAATGCCCCCTCCTTTTAGTTAGTAATTATTTCCCTCCGGCTCGTTACCCAGGCCCTCTTACCTGTCCCCCCCTTTTTTCCATTCTACGACACCTCCTCTTTTTCTTTCCTTTCCTGTCTGCTATTGGCGTTCTTTTTCCTTTTCTGATGCTTCTCTGCAGCCACCATTTTGTTTTATTGTACACCGCCCTGACGCTTCGGCAAGGGCGGTATATCAAGTCTTACAAATAAAGATAAAGATAAAGGAACCACACAATGTTACGGTCTGTAGCTACTCTGTGCCAATAACACACATGGTCAGTTCCCTCTACCAGGCCGAGGTGCTGTGGAGGCGCATACCCCATCTTGTGATCAGATGTAGACTGCTGATCTGCATGTGCAGTGCATCTTGGGTATGGGTGAGTATACCCTATCCTGGTAACCACAGCAGACAGTTTGTGCAGTGACCTGCAGTCTTTCTGTAGCCGCCCATCACTTTGTTAGAAGCTGTAGCCCACTGGTTGCTACAATGACTATGGAGGCAGAGGTTATGGGTTCAGTCCTACAGTGGTGTTCTTTATTAAGGCTCTCTAAGTGGTTTCCTTTTAATTTACATCAGTGCTGCCAGCAAAACCACCCTCACAGTGCCGTAACCTTAAGGTGCCTCATAAGGTGCCCTATAGGGCGCCCTTTAAAGTGCCTATAGGGCACATTATAAGGTGCCTTGGTGGACAGGGCACTTTATAATGTGCCCTATGGGGCGCTTTATGAGGCACCTTAGGTTACAGCACTGTGAGGGTGTTTTTTCTGGCAGCACTGATTCAAATTAAAAGGAAATCCCTCAGACATCCTTATTAAATAACATCACTGTGGGATTGAACACATGACCTCTGCCTTCACAGTCATTGTCATAACCAGTGGGCTACATCTCTACAGTGTCTAGCACAGCGCTGGCATGGACTTAAAGTTACTGCTCGTTAATGAGCCAAGGCACCCTCTATTGCGTGATACAGATTCTTGCTACCTTGCCGCCGGAACGCCCACTACCTTATATGGCATTCTTCGCATTAATGCTGCAACTAGCGCCGGTAACATTAAGTTGGTTTAGTAAACATACCCCTAAGTGTTCTTGGAATCGGCCTCCTTATGTATCTTGGTCCGCTATTTTGTTTTTCAGGGGTTAATAGACTGCCTATTTGCAAAGTATGAGCACAATTTCAACCTTGTAGCTAATGTTGATGGAAACATTTTCCATTCTCATTCCTGGTCGATTTTCTTTTAAAATTAGCTATAATAATGTACACACGTAAAAAGATCTGTCTACTTTTTATCATGTTGTTCAGATACAAACCTCTATGGGGTAAAATAGAGCATTGATATTTGAAAATCAAATGTATGGAGTCTGTTTCCCTCCCCAAACCTGAACAACTCCTCAAGAACCCATCTTTTTTAACTTGTCTATAAGTACATAAGGAGGCATGATTACTAAGGGGATCTTTTACTAATAGATGCTAATGAGCAGCACGTGTTCTGGTGCACACTGAACATGCACTAAGATGATTCCCATGCTAACGGTGCCACTCACATTAAGGTCATGAGTGGGTGGGTTAGGGGGCAGAGAGGAGGCATGCTGAGCTTGGTGCAGTTAGCAATGTGTTCACGCCATGTGCTAACTACATTAGCATGGACTCACCTAATGCCATCTCAATAGCAACCGCTAGGAGATAGGGCTCCGTGTTAACTTCCTGGGAAAAGATTTCCATTGCCCCGGCATGGTTTCAGAGCTATTGGGGTGTTACAGGCAAAACTTAGTGCCCATTATAAAAGACTCCCTAAGATGTGTGGTTTGGCATACACTAAGGGTGCTGCACTAATATTGCGAGGCTACACATTAAAAATCCTGTGCCAATCAAGTAGTGCATAATTGGATGGGCTAGGGTGTAGCAGGGACATTGAAGATGTGTCACAGTTAACGTGGGTGTTTTGGGTATGGGTTACTTGCACCTGTTGCTGTTAACATGGATGTACTTAACGCCACATGACTAGGTCATGGTAAGGACACTTGAAGAGTGCTGCTTTTGGATCTTGACTCACCTGATCTCCTTTTTCTTTTCCTTTCCCCCTTGTTTTATCCCTGCCTACACCTTATGTGTTGTCTGTCTTGACTAGATTGTAAGCTCTGATGAGCAGGAACTGTCTCTTACATGTCTGTGCAGTGCTGCGTATGACTTGTAGCGCTATACAAATGCTCAGTAGTAGTAGTAGTTAGCACAGTACTGCACATTTAGCAACATTTAGCATTATCCCAAAATATTAGCAGGAGCCTCCATGCTAATTTGGCAGCCTAATCATGCGCTATCGGTGTACACCTTATTAAACATGCCCCATGGTATAGAAGCCTGTAGTCGGTCAAAGGAGGACAATTTTCAGAGAGATCAATTTAACTCAAGCACTGCTGATCTAGAAGGGATCAGCATTTGTTACTGCACATTCAATACATTAGCAAACCTTAAAAATGTAGTGGATGGAAAATCAATTTAACCCACATTAATCTATATAAGTTGATTTGAGTAGGTTAAAAAGTTTTAATTCATGTTAAAAATTGTATTAACACAAATGTGTGAAATAAAAAAAGACAAAAATCGGGACTAAAAGATAAACAAAACCAAACATTTTCCCTTTGCCCAGTCCTATTACAAAGGTTAATTCTATCAAAATGGTCTTCCTCATGTCAAGTTACAGGGCTTAATACTTTCTTCCAGTGTGCCGGTAATTTGGGGAGATTTCAGTCTGTGATCCAAACAAGAGAAGGGTCACTGCATGAGTAGTCTGCAGCACTCAGCTCACATCATGGTGGATTAGTTAAAATCCCTTAATGTTTGGATAGCATGGCAAAGTTATTGTTAAGACATGCAAAGGAGGATTTTGAATGAATAGCTCAGCATATATTTTGTAAATATGACAGAAGAAAGCTACAGCTTCCTTCTAAATACAGGTTATTATTTCAGCCTGACCCATTATGTTTTTAAAACTGGAGTTTGTGGTATTTGGCATCAATTCTTCTGTTTCTTTGATAAGCACATAAACAGGATGTCCTTGTAAATTAAATGAAAACAGCTCTGGAAGTTTTCCTCCCTCAGGAAGGAGTATTAAGATTGGCAGATGGCTTAAGTGAAAATACACAGGAATGCACTTTAGCTAGCACTTCAAAATGGGTCTAGCAGAAATTACTAAGGTAGACTTTTTAAAGCTTCATCAAGCTTCCTTTTGACATTATGAATTCTAGTGTTCACAGTACAATTTGTTGCTTTCCACTTTCTGCAACAGAGTCTGACAAATACCAATTCAGATGTGAATCAGTAGGATTAATTAGTTTGACAATATTTTGCTCTAAGGAAAAAAGCATATTTAGATGCACAGAAAAAAAATGAGTTCATTTTTGGTTCTGTCTTAGAATTTTAAACTGTTTTCATACACCATTTTAATGCCCATTAGAATTTTTACAATAACGTGATAATTGGCAGGGGGTTATTTTAGAAGTCTTATTTGCGATTTACACACATGCAATCAGACATGTATACACCAAATATTTTCAGGCTCACCTTTGTTCACCAGAATACAGTATATGCATTTGGTTAGTCTTCAGGAGCCAAACCATTTATGTATTCATTCAATTTGTCCCCATTAAAGTCTAAGGGAGAATCTATTTTGCAATGAAACAGTTGGGATTGCTATCTAGTTTCAATTAAACCTGCTTGAAATTTGATAGCAGGCATCTCTAACAGCACTTCAAACCATCAAGCATAGCAAAACCCTCCCAGCAGCACCTGAAGAGGGGCAAAAAGTACGGACAGTGGCAGGATGAATACCAGAAACCACCATCAGAGGTGGTACAAAAAGCACAACAAGTACCTCCAGATAGTGGAAGATGACAAAGAAGCACCACAACTGGTGAATGCAGACAAAGGTATTTTGAGATATGTAAAATGGCAAGGATATCAACACAACAGCCAGAATGGGTGCAAGGTCATAAATTATTTGAGGAGGATCAGCTACAGGGCCCTAAATTATGCCAAGAGGACCAGCACAGTATCCAGGTCAGCTAGAAATTTTGTTGATTATAAGCTTTGAAAAATAAATAAACAAAATCAAACTCAGCATTTTATACAAAAATACAAAGGAAATAAATTAACAGTTGTTGTTGTTAAGTGCTGTCATTCAGCAGGATCATACTTGAGTTTAAACTTTTCCATCACTCTGTATATATCGTTGCAAAATACCAAATCTTCCTCTTTGCTGAAATACTTCAAAAATTGTGTCTCGCGGTTGCGGTACCAATAAAAAGTTGTTCCTGGTGACAATAGATTTTTCTGTTTAAGCCGAGAACCTAGCAGTTGGGCAGCATCTTTTGGGAGTCCTAAATCCAGGACTAAATCATTCAATTCAGCTTGAGAGAAAAGTTCAGGTTTCGGATCTGGTTCAGTTTCAAACTCGGAAGTACTGGACTCATCGGGAAAAGCCATCTGATGAGTCTCATCATGATCAGAACCGTCCACTCAAATATGATCCAAAGATTTTGGTGGTTCAGGCACAGGTACTTCGTTGCTATGAGGCATAGGCCTAATTGCTGAGGGAAGGTTGGGGTAACTTATTACGTTCTTATTTTTTAAGTTGTATCCCTTCACAATGCAAGAGCAAAAATAGCAGTCACTGCTGTGGTCTCTTTGTTCACGCGCCACATCATAGGTATTCCGAAACGAAATGCTTGTTTTTTACCTTTCATCCATAAGCGTAGATCTTCCTCACATGTCTTGCACACTTTGTGAGGAGCCCACAGTTTGTCTTGATCGCCTAACTTCAAACCGAAATAGGCGAAATATACTTTTTTAATAAATACAGAAATGTTCCTCTGCCGCTTTTTCACGGTATATTCCCCACAAATAAAACAAAAACTGTCCGGAGAGTTGACGCAACCTCTGGCTCTGTGAGCCATCACAAATACACAGCACTGCAAACTACAACTGTAGTGAACCACTTCGGAATAATAAAGCTGGATTACGACTGAGCAAACAAAAGGTAATAATGAACTTACAAGAAACTGAAATTTGACAGGAACGTTCATGTCGCAACCACCGTGTTTGAGCGAGCGAACGAGGCGAGGCGAACAGGAAAGAACATGCGCCAGCGCGAGTACTGGATTTAGCCCCCCGCCTCCCAATTGTCCTGTTAATGTATAAAATGAATACAAAACACTCTAAAATATCATGAGGGAGTGTTTCTAGTTAGTTAACCATTACAACCTCTATTTTGGGCCAAGAAAATAAACTGCAGTCGGCTAAAAAGAAATTATGTGAACATTCCTTATATGGGTAAGAAATCTAATTTTGCAAGAAAACGTGACGTGATGGAACATTTTGGCTATTTTTCCTGGATTCAGCACCCCAAAATCTATAGGAATCAGTTGCAAAACTGGAGGCAGTTTTTTGGTAGTGTACCTGTGTAATCTCTCTCTCTGCATGGTGTGTCCAAAGTATGAAAGTCAAAGTCTTGTAATCTAAGCTTCTAGGTTTGATCTCCTCTAGTACTGACTGGTTTGTTCTTCGGGCAGTCTATGGTGTACACAATATGCGTCGCCAGCACTATAATTCAAAGGCATCAATTTTCTTCCTATCTTTTTCACTGTCCAACTTTCACATCCATATGACATTATTGAAAATACCATGGCTTGAATGAGTTGAACTTTTCTATGGAGAGAGACATCTCTGCTCTTGAGAATCCTGTCTAGGTCCTTCTTAGCCATTCTACCAAGAGTAATGTGTCATCTGATTTCTTGACTGATTGTTGTTTCTGTATTGATAGTTGATCCAAGTAGGTTAAAGTTGTCCATTATTTCAGTTTCTTCTCCATCAACGATGAACTTATTGATTTTGCCAGTTGTCAGGATCTTTGTTTTCTTTACATTAAGGTGCAGACTCATTTTAAGATTATGTTCCTTGATCCTGAGAAGCAAATGTTTCAGATTGTCTTCACTTTTAGCTAGTAATGTGGTATCATCAGCATAGCAAAGGTTGTTGAGTCTCCCAACAATTTTCACACCTCTGTTGTCTTCATACAGTCCTGCTTCTCTGATGATTTGTTCTGCATATAAATTAAACAGGTAGGGGGAAAGTATGCAGCCATGTCATACACCTTTGCTGATTTTAAAACATTCTGTTACTCCTAGTTCTGTTTGAACTGTTGCTTCTTGATCAATATAAGGGTTGTGCAAGAGAACGATCAGGTGTTCTGGTATACTCATACTTCTTAATGTGGCCCAGAATTTCTCATGGTTTACACAGTCAAAAGCCTTGATGTAGTCAATAAAACACATATAGATATCCTTTTGGTATTCTTTAGTCTTTTCAAGGATACATCTCACACCCACAATGATGTCTCTCATTCCTTGCCCTTTCCTGAACCCTGCTTGCACTTCAGACAGTTCTCATTCTACGTAGAATCTTGCTGGCATGTTGGTTCAGAGTGATTATGCGATAATCTCCAGTCAGTTGGATCACCTTTCTTTAGTATTGGTATAAACATCAGTTGGCCATGATGTTGCTTTTCAAATTTCCTGGCAGAGTCTTGTAAGTATGTTAACAGCTGCATCAGATTCAATGGGAATGCCATCAATGCCTGGTGCTTTGTTCTTTGATAAGGCTTTCAATGCTGCTTCGACTTCTTCTTTCATCCCCGATGGTTCTGGATCATAAGGTTGAAATGGCTATTGGTCCACTTGATTTTTATCATATAATAACTCTGTATATTCTTTCCACCTTTTCTTGATCTTCTCAGCATTATTCAACATGGATCCTTGAGCATCTTGTAACATTCCATTTCAAGGCTGGAATTCTTTCTTTAACTCTAGTAACATTAGAAAAACTGATCTTGTTCTTCTTCTAATAGTTTCACACATTGACAACATTTCAGTCTTGCTTCCTTTTGTTCCTGCTGAACACCTTCCTCTTCAGTCTGCTCTGCTTCCAAACTTGGAGACTTTACCTGCTACAACTGCTTTGAATGTAGAGGCTGTCCATCTCGACAATTCTCGTGGCTTGCCATGGGAGAGCCTGCAGGCCTTGAGGGAGTGGGGACACTGGGAGGCAATGTGCATCAATAAAAGTGAGAGTATGGCTATAAGCAGTGGGGGTAGAAGGAATACACCATTGCACACCAGTGCTACTGCTTAATTGTGCTCTCAGCATGTGTGTTTTGTTAATTTTTGTCACTACTTGTTAAGCCTGCTGGCATTGTTGAACCTACTTTGTCTCAAGAAGAAGCAGAGTCTTATGCCAACATAGGCAATACTATGGTTGGAGGTTTCTTGGTCTCTGCGGGTTCAGTGCTTGGGCCTGTTTCTGTGGCATTGGTGGGAGTGAACAGTCCAACTAAAGAGCACAAATCCACGTGCCAATCAACAAACCCAGTCAGAAACCATGGATAGCAAGGAAGGAATTGTTTATTTAGACCATAGCACGTCTGGAACAGCGATATATTTTCCAGTTAGATAGCTTGCACCCCAATGGGTTGAATATGGAGGAAGATCTGTTGGTTTTTCTTTAAGTAATATTTGTCGGGTTCTTCTAGATTTTTCCTGATTCAGCACCCCCCTCTCTCTCCCCCCCTTCCCCCTCCCCTCCCCTTCCGCTTTGCCCTCCCCTTCTTCCCCCCCTTCTCCCCCTTCCCCCTTCCCCTTCCCCCCTCCTCCCCTTCCCCCTTCCCCCCTCTTCCCCCTCCCCCTCCCCCCTTCCCCCCTTCCCCCACCCCCCTTCCCCCTTCCACCTACCCCCTTCCCTTCCTCCTCCCCCTCCTCTCCATCCACCTCCCCCTCTCCCCTGCCCTTCACCATTCCCCCTTCCCCCTTTCCCCCTCCCCCCCCTTCCCCCCCTCTATCCCCTCTCCCCCTCCCCCCCTTTTTCCTTCCCTCCCCCTCCTTTTCCTTCGCCCCCCCTTTTTTCATCATCAGTTGAAACTTATTTTATAGTATTAATAGGGTAGTATACAGGATATATTATTTATGTGTAAAATGGCTATGGTACAGATGTTAATTGGTGTTTGGTCTCTTGCGTGGTAAATGTAATTAAAGATGGTTACATAAGAGGTTAGTTATATTATAAATAACAAAGTAAAAGTAGTTGCAGCTATCTTTAAAAGGTTGGACTACGATCGGTCAAATAATAATACAGCCTTGAGGCAGAGTTTTATTTTTATATAGAAACATAGAAACATGATGACAGAAAAAGACCACATGGCCTATCTAGTCTGTCCTTCCATATCAACAACTACAACAGTCCCCTTTTTACCTTTAGAGATCCTCTGTGTTGGTCCCATGCTTTTTTGAATTCAGTTACTGTCCTCATCTGTACCACCTCCACTGGGAGACTATTCCACGGATCCACTACTCTTTCCGTAAAGAAATATTTCCGCATATCACTCCTGAATCTATCTCCCTTCACCCTCATCCCATGTCCCCTCGTAGCAGAACTTGCTTTCAATTGAAAGAGGCTCTCTCCCTGAACATTTATGCCACGGAGGTATTTAAACATCTCAATCATATCACCTCTATCCCGCCTTTCCTCTAAGGTGTACATATTAAGATCCTTAAGTCTGTCCTCATATGCTTTATAATGAAGCCCACTAATCATTTTAGTAGCCACCCTCTGCACCGACTCCATCCTGTTCACATCCTTTTGAAGGTGCGGTCTCCAGAATTGCTCATTATATTCCAAATGAGGTCGCACCAAAGACTTATACAGAGGCATTATCACCTCCTTTTTTCTGCTAGCCATTCCTCTCCGTATGCACCCAAGCATCCTTCTAGCTTTTGCCGTCACTTTTTCTACCTGTTTAGCTACTTTAAGATCATCAGACACAACCACGCCTAGGTCCCGCTCTTCTTTAGTGGACAAAAGTACTTCACCTCCTATACTGTATTGCTCCCTTGGATTGCTGCAGCCCAAATGCATGACCTTACATTTTTTAACATTAAATCCCAGCTGCCAAATTCTAGACCATTCTTCAAGCTTAGCTAGATCCCTCCTCATGTTATCTACACCTTCCTGGGTGTCTACTCTATTGCAGATTTTGGTATCATCCGCAAAGAGGCAAACCTTACCCGACAGCCCTTCCGCTATATCACTAACTAATATGCATTGCTCAGCCACTGATTTATGCAGCTTGACAAACTAGTAGGAAGAGTTTATACAACATCTCCTTTTATAGAACGTTGAATGTGAGAAGGTTAAAAGAATAGTTTTATTATTTAATATCTTTTTAAACATAGAGGTCAATGGCTATTCACAGGCATGGGGGAATGACCAGTGGTTAAATCGTGACGTCACCTTTCCTCCCACGCAATTGACATATATTTTTCAGCCACTGCGCAAGTGCCGGCGTCTTATAGTCACTCGCAAAAGGTGCGGCGCGGCTAGCAAGCTTTTTTCAACGAGGTGATATTTTCACAAATCTAAAGCAGGTTGTGGAACGATAAGTGAAGTGCTGCAAAGTAGAGGTAAAAGTTTGATTCCTTATCGGGTTGGTTTGTGTGTTTTTGACGATGGATCCTCCTAAGAGAGAAAAAGTATGCTGACGGGTAGTAGGATTACAATATATTATTGATGGAGTGGTTGGTAAATAAGTTCTTTAGAATAAGGTTTTTAAAAGGTTTTATGGATTGGCATATGAGTTTTTGTGGGAATCTGTGATTTATTGGTTCTTTTATATTGCAGCCGTCAGCATCTCTAGGTTATGGGAGTAAGCTATACGTCGGTGGGAGAGTACTAAAAGTAGTATTCTTTGAGAAATAAGTTGCAGTGGAAATTGTTTAATAGAGGTAAGAGCATGGTTATTAATTAGGTCATAAGGGAATGGTCAGAAGATATGAGAGGATATGATATGTCTGACACTGGTTGTGCGCATGTATGATACTGGTTGTGCGCATGGGTTCCCACTATGATCCTGTTGCGCTTCTCCTTGGTTGCCCCTTTTGTTCAATGATGGTATAATATTGGAGTTACCCAGTTAAAAGGTCCTCTCATTATAGCAAATACGGTGTGGCAAGGTACAGATTATAGAACATAAAGGTATGGTTTTAACATTTACATAATCATTTTTAAAGACCATAGGTTATATTGTTTTTCACTCATTGATTTGTTGAGTCACGTCTTAAGGTGTTTGCACGGAGTTTTTATGCATATTTATATTTATGAATTGTATGTATGTTTTATATATGCATATTAATTTAGTTATTTATCCATGTTTCAATGGGAGATTTTATGCTGTACTTTTATATGCATGTATATTCATTTATTTATCCATTTTTATTCATATATTTATTTGATATAAGGTTATTTGCTGTTTTTATGGTGCTTTTATGATTTATCTTATATATTTTTACAATTGGTTTTAATTACTTTGGATGTTTTTAATATGTGTTTATGTGTTTTGTAGACTTAAGCCCCTGATGAAGACATAAGCGAAACACGGCCTGTGTCGGGCCTGGCGTTAAGAGTAAGAGTGTTCTAAATAAACAATTCCTTCCTTGCTATCCACGGTTTCTGACTGGGTTTGTTGGTGGGAGTGTCCATTTTGGTTTTGCTTCACTCTGTTACATAATAACATAGTATATGATATCATATAAAGATCAGTATGGTCCATATATTCTGTCTAGTAAGGCGGCTAGAATGGTGATGTCATCAGTGATGTTAGGTGAACCTGTGCTAATGCAGTTAGCACATGGTGTTAGCACACCGCTAACTGCACCAAGTTCACTATACCCACTCTATGTCCCTACCCTGCCCACTCGTGCCTCTAACACAGGTTGTACAGTTAGCAGGGGACTTATCCTGTGCTAACTGTCATGGCCCTGTACTACCTAGAAACGCACACCCCAGTGTATCTTCAGCATGCAACAGGTAGCATGCTGTCAGGTAGCGCTTATTAGTAAAAGATCCTCTTAGTGTTCCCTTTGCATTGAGGTTATTTTTGTTTTCATTTTTTTTCCAGATATACTCTTCCCAAGCATTAGGGTATGTCTTGTTTTGCCTTGCCCACTAAAGATACACACCTCTTCTGACACTCTTGAAGGGACAGCAGTATACTTTCAGGTACTGTATATATATTTTTCCCTTGTCCCTGAAGGGCTCACAAACTATATTTTTGTACTTGAGGCAACAGAGGGTTAAGTGGCTTGTCCAAGGCCACAAGGAGCACCTGTAGGACTAGAAACCCCAGTCCTTCTGGCCCAAGGTTGCTGTTCTCTAGTGGGATTCGAACTCCAGACCCTCCAGCCCAAGATAACTTGCATCAATCACTAGGCTACTTCTCCCTCATAACTGCACTTACAGCTATAAGGATCCAATGGCACTGGGGGAGTCCCAAGAATTACTCCTCTTTTTTCAGCTTTTTACTTTTAAATTTGTATCTTTTAGTTTCAATGTTTACTATTCTATGAACAATGGAATGGAATAGATATAGTACAATAAGTAATTCTGTTCCCTGCCAACTACCCACCTACAGTCACAAATAATACACAAAAAAGATCGTTGTAGAAAATACGGTTGCACTGAATCTTATGTTTCTGTAGTGGAATACAGTTTGATACAGTAACTTCTACTACTCACTCTGCATTGTCTCAAAGTACAAATTATTTACTAATTAGTAGGGGTATGAAGGCCAAAAAAAAATTTGTTTGCTTAGTTTCCTATGCCATTTGCAGGTTTGTTTTGTTTTAATACATTTTCATTTTGGGCCTGATTCTGTTTTGCACGGTTATCCCCTTTGTACATCTGGTCTAAGCCGGACATACAAATGGGATTGCGATTCTGATCCCGCGGGGCACGTCTTGATCGCGATCAGGTCTGTACGTACAGACTGGGGCTGCAATTCAGTCACAGCCTGCATGTACAGCCGCTGCCCGGATAGCTCAGTCAGGCATTTAAATAGAGTAGCGTCGCCATGGTATCCTGTTGCCATGGTACTGCGGCTCAATTTAAATGTTGCGATGCCAACTGCCAGCAAGTAAGATTTTATCCCCTCAGCCTGACCCCTGATCTGGCCTCCTAAGGCCAGGGTCTGACTGCGGGGAAGAAATTCTGCCCCACCCAGCCCCTTCCACGCCCTGACTTTTAAAAAAAAACAACGTCCAGGGTAGTTATTCCACCTCGAAGGTGGAATAGCTTCCCCGGCCATTTTGCTGGCCATGGAAGTACAGAGGCAACATTAGAATCAGCCCTGTATGTCCAGGGCTGGTGAATGCCCACTGCTCTCTCACTCTCCGCCCCCGGGCTGCCTCTTCCCTGCCCCCAATTAACTTTCCCGCACAACCGGCAGGGAAGTTAGTCAGGGGCTGCCGCCAGCATGAATAGCAGGGATGGAACCCCATTGGGATGTCCATTCCCGTTATTCATGTCTCAGAATAAACCCCTTTGGGCCTGATTCTGTCCCACATGGCTATCCTCTTTGTACGTCCATCTGAGCTGGATGTACAAAGGAGATCGCAATTCTGATCCTCTGGGGCACGTCTAGCCCCGCGGGATCAGAATCGTAATCAGGCCTGTATGTGCAGGCCGGGACTGCAATTCAGACCCTGCCTGAATGTACAGGCACTGCCCGGATAGCTCAGTCAGGTATTTAAATGGAGCTGCAGTGCCATGGCGTCCTGTTGCCATGGCACCGCGGCTCCAACCACAATGCTGGCCGCCAGCAATTAAGTTTTTTTCCCTGTAGCCCGACCCCCTATCTGGCCTCCTAAGGGGAAGAAACCCTGGCCCCCCAAGCACCTTCTGCATCCCAACTTTAAAAAAAACAACGTCCAAGGAAGTTATTCCAAATCAGAGGTGGAATAACTTCCCCGGCCATTTCGCCGGCCCTGGACATACAAGGCCAACATTAGAATTAGCTCTGTACGTCCAGGGCCGGCGACTACCCACTGCCTGCCCACTCTCTGCTGCCGGGCCACCTCTTCCCTGCCCCCCAACTAACTTCCCCACACAACAGGCGGGGAGTTAGTCGGGGGCTGCGGCTGGCATGAATAGCGGGGGATGGACATTTGTGTCTCAGAATAACCCCCTTTTTGTCTTTTTGTTTTTATAATTTTTATTTCAGTGCAGTTTTAATTAAAGAAGTAGTTGTGGCTGCTGCCCAATTAATTAAAGAAGTAGTTGTGGCTGCTGCCCAAATGAAAATCATAGCTGAAAGGTTTCAGGCAATTAAAAAATCCAACTGTCTTTTTTTTCTCTTGATCAGAGACTGGCCTTTGGGTTAGCAAACAGGCATCTTGAAGCTCAAACCAGTAACCTTTGGGTTAGAAGGCAGATATTTTGCAGGAAGAGCTTTCATGCTGATTAGATTGTAAGCTCTGATAAGCAGGGACTGTGTCTTATATCTGTATGTACAGTGCTGTGTATGCCTTGTCACGCTGATTAGTAGTACTAGTAGTCTCCATGGGGACTGGCTCTTGCTAGCCTGTTCTTAATTGTGTCTTTTATTGTTAGAGATATTCATTCCTTTTTTTTGATTGGCCCAAAATTTGTCTAGTTTGGAGTTCTATGGAAACGCTAACTGGATTTTTTTACCATGTGAATCTATGGATTCTGGCTATAGAAATTTGCTACAAAGATATTTATTTTCCCATATTCTTGTGCCTGTGATTCTATGAAACCATATCTAAGTTCTATCAGAGACATTTATCATGCCTAATCCTGGTTTTCCAACTAGTGAACATGGATAAAGAATATCACTACTACTATTTATCATTTCTATAGTGCTACTAGGTATGTGCAGAGTTGAAAATATACATATAAGAGACAATCACTGCTTCATAGAGCATAAAATCCATTCATGATAGACAAACAGGAAAAATAAGAGAATAACTCACTTATTCAGAAACTATTTTTTAACAGCAATATTCATCTGCTAAACTGATCAAGTTATCAGATTTATTTAGGTATGCCAAATAGCAGGCCTAAATTTAAAACATTGTCACAAGTATTTTCTACCTATATGTATATTCAGCAGTGCTTCCTAAATAAATAGTGCCTCTAAAAGTATGTATATTGTTCGAGGGCCAGTGCTTATTTTTAAATGGTGGCTGAAAAAGTTGAAAATCAGGCCCATCATGGGTATGAACAGGAGAATGGGATTACAATTTAGAAGTAGCATCAAAAAGGTGGACTTTTAGGTTAGAATTGAATAAGGTAGCCTTGCTGAAGGAGCTCTAGTCAGGGCCGGCCCGTCCATTGAGCAAGAATGTTTTTTGCACAGGGCCCCGCGTTTCAGGGGGCCCTGCGCAAAAAACATCTTGCATCCCAGCAAAGTTTAAAAAAAATCAGAAACCGGCTGCGGCAGAATCGAGAATCAGCCCATTTACAGTCCTTACCACCCCCCCCCCCCATCAGCCCAGCTAAGTTTAAAAAAAAAAAAACCCCAGAAACCGGCTGCTGCTGCCGCTGCTGCCGTGGCAGCGGCAGAATCAAGAATCCCGCGGGGCCCCCCTGTCCTGCAGTCTTCTATGCGGCCTCAGCGTCGGCTGTCAGAGCTGCGCGAAGAGAGAGAGCTTCTCCTCTCGCAGCTCTGTTAATCCCGCCGTGGGGCTGAGGGTTAATCCCATCCGCCCCACGGCGGGATTAACAGAGCCGCGAGAAAGGGAAACTCTCCCTTCGCGCGGCTCTGAAAAGCCCGCACTGAGGCCGCATAGAAGACTGCAGGACAGGGGGGCCCCGCGGGATTCTCGATTCTGCCGCCGCCACGGCAGCAGCGGCAGCAGCAGCCGGTTTCTGGGGTTTTATTTCAAACTTAGCTGGGCTGATGGGGGGGGGGTAAGGACTGTAAATGGGCTGATGGGGAGGGAGGGGTGGGGGTTCGGACTGGAACTGGGCTGATGGGAGGGTGGGTTAGGACTGGTAATGGGCTATAGGGGGTTCGGACTGGAAGTGGGCTTATGGGGGGTTTAAGACTGGGAATGGGCTATGGGGGGTTAGGACAGGTAATAGACTATGGAGGGGCTAAGACTGGAAATGGGCTGATGGGGGAAGTTATGACAGGTAATGGGCTAAGGGGGGCTATGACTACAAGTGGGCTGATGGGGGGATTAAGACTGGAAACGGGCTATGGGGCGGTGGGCTAAGTCTAGAAATGGGCTGATGGGGGGTGTTAGGACTGGTAATGGGCTGTGGGGGGCATTAGGACTGGTAATGGGCTATGGGGGGGTTACAACAGGTAATGGGCTATGGGGAGCTACGACTACAAGTGGGCTGATGGTGGGATTAGGACTGGAAATGGGCTATGGGGGGGTTAGGACAGATAATGGGCTGATGGGGGTTACAACAGGTAATGGGCTATGGGGGGGGCTAAGATTACAAGTAGGCTGATAGGGGTTTAGGACTGGTAATGGACTGTGGGGGGCGTTAGGACTGGTAATGGGCTGGGGGGGTAGGACTGGTACTGGGCTATGGGGGGGTTACAACAGGTTATGGGCTATGGGGAGCTACGACTACAAGTGGGCTGATGGGGGGATTAGGACTGGAAATGGGCTATGGGGGGGTTAGGACAGATAATGGGCTGATGGGGGTTACAACAGGTAATGGGCTATGGGGGGGCTAATACTACAAGTAGGCTGATAGGGGGTTAGGACTGGTAATGGACTGTGGGGGGCGTTAGGAATGTTAATGGGCTGGGGGGGGAAGGACTGGTAATGGGCTATGGGGGGATTACAACAGGTAATGGGCTCTGGGGAGCTACGACACCAAGCGGGCTGATGGGGGGATTAGGACTGGAAATGGGCTACGGGGGGGTTAGGACAGGTAATGGGCTGATGGGGGGTTACAACAGGTAATGGGCTATGGGGGGCTGACTACAAGTGGGCTAATGGGGGGTTAGGACTGGTAATGGGCTGATGGGGGGTTAGGACTGGTAATGGGTTGATGGGGGTAAGACTGAAAATGGGCTGATGGGAGGGTAAGGACTGGAAGTGGGCTGATGGGGGGGTTAGGACTGGTAATGGGCTATAGGGGGTTCGGACTGGAAGTGGGCTGATGGGGGGGTTAGGACTGGTAATGGGCTATAGGGGGTTCAGACTGGAAGTGGGCTGATGGGGGAGCTAGGACTGGTAATGGGATGGGGGGTTGCTAGGACTGGAAATGGGCTGAGTGGAAGGGGGGCTTGAATGGCAAATAGCTGATGGGGACAGGGGCTTGGAATGGAAATGGGCTGAGTGGAAAGGGGGCTTGAACTGCAAATAGCTGATAGGGAGGGGGGCTTGGAATGGAAATGGGCTGTGAGGAGAGGGAGCTAGGACTGGAAATGGGCTGAGTGGGGGGGGGGGGCTAGGACAGGAAATGGGCTGATGGAGGGGCCAGGATAGGACTGGAAATGGGCTGTTGGGGGTGCTAAGGTTGGAAATGGGCTGTGGTGGGGGCTTGAATTGAAATGGACTCATGGAGGGGCTAGAACTGGAAGTAGGCTCATGGGGGGCTTGGATTGGAAATGGGCTGAGTGGAGGGAGCTAGGATTTGACATGGGCTGATGGTGGGGCTAGGAAAGGAATAGAAATGAGCTGATGGGGGGCTGGGATTGGAAATGAGCTGATGGAGGAACTGATAGGACTGGAAATGGATGGGGGAGCTAGGACTGGAAATGGGCTGATGGTGGGGCTAGGATAGGATTGGAAATGGGCTGATGGGGGACTAGGACTGGAAATAGGCTGATGCAGGGACAAGAAGGGAGCAGATGCTGGGTGGGGCTGGAACTAGAAAGGAGCTGATGTTGGGGGAAGATTAGAATGGGATGGAGCTGGGAGAGTGAAATGGAGAGGGAAAAATATTTTGCGTGGGAGGGAAGACAAATCTACAATTGGCCGGATATTGGGAGAGTAAGTGGGGATTGAGGATGGAGGGGTAAAATTTGAGTGGATGAAATAGGAATGAGGAAAGAGCAAAAGGAGAAAGATTAGTATGTTAAAGCAGATGTAGAGAGAGAATGGAAAAAAAAACAAGAAGACAGAAGAAAGGACAAATGGACAGCAGATGGAGAGTTCGCAGAAGACACGAAGAAACCAGAAGAAAGTGGCTGGAACAATTGCAACTGAAAAGAAATGCACAAAAGGTAGAAAAATATCTCTTTATTTTGAATTTATTAACTGGAATATGTCAGCTCTGGGAAATGTGCATCATTAATTTTTGCGCTTTGTTTAGTACAAGAGGAAATTAATTTATAGTTTTATTTCTACAGTGTTGTTGTATATTCCAAGTTTGGCTTTTGGGGTTCCCAGTTTAATTATTGTCTTCCTGTTTCTAAATTGTGATTCCTTGTTTGCTGATGGTCTATGTTCTGCATGTGTAACTGAGCTGAGGTATTCTGTTTATATAATTCCTATTTGACATTGCCACTTGTTCTTTCCCCAGTAGGTCATGTATTGTTGTTCTCTGAAATGTATTGGTTTAATATTTGCAGTGTTGCCTTTTGATAGTTAAGGTATGGTGCTTTGTGAGTCCTGGTAGTGCTGTTAGGATACGGCTGGTTTGCTATGGGTTCTAAATGGGCAGTGTTTGTAGTAGTTCCTAATGTGCCTGGCGGTTGGTACTGGATTATAGTAATGTAGAAACCTTTTAGTCTTTCTTTATCCATATACTCATTAAGAGGCATGTTTACTAAAAGTTAGTGTATGGTAACATTATGCAAATATTTATGCAAATGAGGCACCTTATGCAAATGAGGCCCCGCACCGAGTCTCCGCACATGGCCCCGCACCCCCCTTGGGCCGCCCCTGGCTCTAGTCAGCGCTATTCAGTGGAAAATGTCTCTTGATTACCTGTAGGCCCTGCTGGGAAGATCATTAAAACACAATGAAGTGAGCACAGGTGTTACTGTTCTGGACCCTGCCCCCTTGCTTGTGGATGTCACTAATGAGGGTCTGATGCTACCATGCAAAGAGGCAGGCCCATAGGTGGGCCATTACTGATGGGCCATCTGCTAAAGGCCCAATAGAGCAGAAACACCCATAGGTGATTATGGGAGCACCTGTTCTGTACTGTTCCCATCTGCTAAAGGGCTACATTTAAGGGCCTTTGCTGCAGCCCTTTCTGTGGCTCTGCTTGGATGTATTGTACGTACACTTTGATTATCTAATTTGTATTTTGATGACAGGCAGTATTGTTGGGTTTCAAGGGACTATTGTAGGTTTACTATAAAAAAGGCATTCTTGAATGTATTTTTGCTCATGAATTCTTACCACATCACTCGTGGTGTGGTTGTTATTAGAAATCTCTTGTAAGGGAATGGGGAATGGAGTTAAAGGGGGGGAGCAGGATTGGCGGATTTTTAAAATTTGCTTTATGAAGTTTTCCATTCCAGTGATGGTGGGGAGTGTAGATATGCAATTAGAAGAAATAGGAGTTAAAAATAGTGCTCTCAAAAAGAACCTTTCTAGTGGAGTCTTCTAAGATTAAATAAGATGTGATGTCTGACAATATTATTTTTAATGAATGGAATGCTAAATTAATTAAGGTGCAAGTATTCACTCTAAAGTCACCGTTAAGTCATGTTGTTATATGATGAAATAGATATATTATGCATTACAAAACACATGGTTGAATGGGAATAATGGAGTTTCTTTAACTGACATTTGACCTACAGTGTTTTTAATTTTAATGAACCTCAGGTAGGTAAGAGAGGAAGGGGCTGTGGCACTTTTAATACAGAATAAATGTGAAATTAGAGAGGTCGAGGTGCAAGAGATATTGTGAATGGAGTTGAATGGTTGTTGCTTAGAGCGGGTGGAGTCAGGTCTTTTGCACTCTTGGTGGCTTATAGAGCTCCAATGGAAAACCAATAGAGTTTGCCTGAGCTTATATAAGCTATATTAGATATCTATTTCATAACCCCAATATTATTTATTCATGTCATTTTAATATACATCCTGGGGAGAGGAAACCTAGCTAAAAATGATTTTCGGTTAGGACTGTAAGACTTATGTTTTTAATCAGTGGCTGACTCTCCCTTGCATGAGAAAGGGCTAATTCTAAGTCTGGTATGTCCACATAATGAAGGAAGCTTTATATTTACAGTAGAAGAAGTATCAATCTGCCCAGTTAGTTGGCTGGATCATTTTTCAATTCCATTTAAGTTGAGGAGCTTGGTAATATTATGATTGCCTATAAGATATGTAAAGGGCAATCTTTTAAAGATTTAACAGCTGTATGGTTAATATCTAATCTTAAGGGAGTAGAGCTGTCGTCCTAATCAGGAATAGTGGAAGATAAATTGCTGATCTGGGAGATACTTATGACTAAGGGGTATATTTACTAAACGGCGCTAACGGCGCAGCTCCGACGTTATCACGTGATACGTGATGTTATCGCGCGATAATGGTGCATTACAGTGTGAGAACGTCATGTATCGTGCGATAATGTCTCCTGCGGTATTAAGGTGAGCAGAGGGTGGAGTAAGGCTCTCCAGAGGGCAGAGTAAGGCTCCCTAGGGGTGGAGATAAGGGGTCAATGGGCAGAGGTGGGCGGGGAGAGGCCCCATGCACACTAACACCGTGAAATGAAGGTCTGAAAATTAGTGCCAGTGAAAACCTCGCGCTAGAGGCACATTTGCAGGGGAGAGAGACCATTTCAGTCAGCAATGTGCAGCAAAGGCAGGGAAACCAAGAAAAGTGATAGTAGTGATACATGTGCAGCAACACCATAGTGCCCAAGTACGAGAGGGCACTATGGTGAGGCTGCAAATGGGGTACAGGGGGCTGCAGGCGGGACATGCAATGTGGCAGATGGGGCACAGGGTGGGCTAGGCATATGCCTAGGTGACACATAGGAATGTGGAAGCGGAAACCAGCAGGACAGCAACTGACCAAGGGCAAACATGGCCACATGTGTGTGTCCCACAGTGTCCCAGGGGCTAGTATCCAACAAGTACCCCAAAGAGCACATAACATTGACAGGCGGTGCCGAGGGGAAGCGTTGATGTCTATGCAGGCACCCCTACCCCATATCACGCACCATAGGCAGCCGCCTACCGTCACACTGTATGACCTGGGACTGCGCACCGAAAAACCAAAAAAGAGCACCTACTTGCAAAGAACCTTAGAGACACAAAAAGCAAGAGGTATGGTTGTCACATGCGTTTTATTAATAAAGAAACGCCCCAATGTATTTCGGCAACGCCTTCATCAGGGGGCTGAGAACTGCAAACAATAAATAGGTAAAAACATCAACATAACCAAACATATAGAATAAATATAATATATATAAGAACAACCTTAAAAATATCAAAACATTGAAATTAAAGGTGCATTTGTATAACAAAGTATAATAAATAATATATAAAAAAGAGATAATGCACACAAGTTGAAATATAAAAGGATAACAAAGATAAAAAAAGATAAAAAAGGACAGACATAGGCTGAATAAGTGCAATAGGGAGAATAATATCATCCCAAAGTACATCATTTGGTAAAAATACTTACGGTTATAACTTATAAGTTAGAACAAAGGTACATCTACGAGTTAAAATCTCTTCAGCCCCATGGCTTGAGCAAAGAATTCAATTTGGCTGTTTGCTTATGAGCATATATTGTTTATTTTTTATTCAATATATCTTGTTTTAGGCATTTCTCTATAACAGAAATGCAGCCATAATTTTGAAGTTCGAAGAGTTAATAGTCATCCCTCCCCCTTTCCCCCTTCTTTATTGCTTTTTGTGTCTCTGGGACTGTGCACCACCAGCACCACCGGCACAAGGGCATGTCAGCATGGTGGCGGAGGGGTGCTGGTGGCGGAGGGGGCAGTGGCATCTGCCCACAGCCGGCCACAGCCAAGCCCCATTTAGGTGGGTGCCGTGCACTGCAACAGACAAGGTCTGTCTGACGAACAATCATAGTATCCCCTGTGGCAACAGTTTGGTGCAGTACACACAGCCAGTGTGATCAGAGGCAGAAAATCACAAGTTCAAGTCCCAGCTGTGGCTCCTGCCAGCCTTGTTCCCATATTTTACCCAGTACTAAACCGTGGTAATAAAGATGGAACCTTTATTGCAGATAAAATAAACATGACTGAAACGCCTATATTTTACCCTACAGAGCACAGACACCATAAACATGTGCAATCCCCAGAGCAGTTTCCCAACTGCAGTCCTGGATGGCCAAACACCATTCAAGTTTCATGCTGTCCCTAATAAATATGCCTGTGCTGCATTTGTATGCGGCACCCCCATTGTATGCAAATGCATCTCATGCATATTCATTAGGGACAGCATGAAAACCTGAACAGTGTTCGGCCCAACAGGACTGGAGTTGGAAAACTCAGAGCTAGAGCTGAGGCAAACAGGGGTAGAAACACCCAAACCCACAGGCTCCACTATCCAAATCCTCATGGAGAGTCAGGCTGTTGGGCCCTGCGCAGAGCAGCAACTCCCAATACTGGCACCTGTATACCTTAGCAATGCCGTCCTAAACATGGAAACACCTTCCACATATATCAAAAGGTTGCTGTGATTAATGTCAGATAACAAATCCTAAGTTAAACACAATTTGTTGATAGAGATTCATCATAGCAACCTTTCTGATATCTGCGAAGTATGTTACAGTTATTGATTCTGACAGTGTTTATCACCCCAGGGAGTGACCCCAACAGTTTTGTGTACCATAGCAATGCCTGCACTGTGCCCAGGACTAGTGTGGCGGCCAGGGCTGCCACAAACCTCTATATTTGCACAATGCTGGCATTGGTGTGGATGTGTGTGTCTGTCTATCCAGTGTGTTGTGGCTGCCTACACTTTACTGAGCACACACTGCTTGCACTGTTTCCAGTGTTAGCCTGCCAATGTGCATAATGAGGAGCAAGGTACTGTAGGTATGGCCTGGACAGGGTGGCCTGGGCAGGATGCATCTGCACAGGGCATAGGGCAATGGCTGGGACATTGTAGTGCCCGACCACCACCTGCACGGACAGGGTAGCCACAGCATGTCATGCTGGGAGGTCACTCTCACCCTGACTGAGCAGTGACCATGGCATGGCTAGGTTCCCCCATAGTGCTATACAGCATTTTTTTCCAAGTGATCTATATGTGTTTTCTTTTCTGGGGCCCAATCACTGTTGTACCTGCTTGGTGTGTGTGCGCTCCCATCCCATTTTTGCATGCACACAGTTTCTCCAGGAACATGCACTATGTATTAGCTAGCAGACTGTCTGCAGTTAATATGTGTATGGCTGGGGCACCTTGCAGGGTGCAGTGGGTGGAGACTTACTGTGCTCTCTGCTGGTGAAGGTCAGATAGTGGTGCGTGGCAGCTGAGCTTTTACAGCATTCTGCCTGTCTGTCATTGCCTTATTGATGCATACTGATCTGCATTGACTGCCCTGTAGGGTGCCCGTTCCCCAGCAGGACTGGGGTTGATGGTCCCCTTTACTGCCATCATTGCAGAGAGGTAGAATATGGATCTGTTGGTGGGAGATCCTGTCCCCCATGCTGAGCCACAGAGGGTGGTTTGGGTGGCACTACGTAATCAGCTTTTGGGTCTAAACACCCCCATTCACTTATAACATGTGACCATAGCACCCACACAGGATATGCACTATTCTGTGTGCATCATAGTTGACAAGGGCTAGACATGACTGGGAAACACAGATGGACACAGGTGTATCCTCGGTGCATCTGCAAGGACTACCTATCACACACTGGCATTGATGGCAATCTACAGCATAGCCTATCTCAACCAAGCCAGGTGCTGCGGACATGGTGCTGGGCACCCCACCTCACACTCAGGGTGAGCACAGGACCTGCACAGTGTCACGGTCTGTAGCTACTCTGTGCCACTAACACACATGGTCAGTTCCCCCTACCAGGCCGAGGTGCTGTGGTGGTGCATACCCCATCTTGTGATCAGCTCTAGACTGCTGATCTGCATGTGCAGTGCATCATGGGTACGGGTGGGTTTACCCTATCCTGGTGTGCATTAGCTGCTAAAAAGATGTAGCCCACTGGTTACTGCAATGAATGTAGAGGAAGAGGTCATGGGTTTGATCCCACAGTGGTGTTATTTAATAAGGCTGCTTGAGGCTTTTCCTTTTCATTTAAATCAGTGTTGCCAGCAAAATGCACCCTCACAGTGCTGTAACCTTAAGGTGCCTCATAAGGCGGCCTATACAGAGCCCTATAGGGCACATTATAAGGTGCCTTGGCGGACAGTGCACTTTATAATGTGCCCTATGGAGTGCCTTATAGGGTGCCTTATGTGGCACCTGAGGTTACGGCACTGTGAGGGTTTTTTTGCTGGCAGCACTAATTAAAATTTAAAAAGGAAATGCCTCAGACAGCACTGATTTAAATTAAAGGATAATGCCTTAAACAGCCTTCTTACATAACACCACTGTGGGATCAAACCCATGGCCTCTGCCTCCACAGCCATTTCCCTATGGTAACGTGGCCTGGAAACTGCCTCAACTGTGGATCTCCCCTATCCCAGTATGCACAGCAGAATGCATGTGCGTTGACATGCAGTTGTTCTGTAGTCAGTCCTAGCTATGACAACAGCCATAGAGGCATAGCACACTGGTTAGTACAGTAACTATACAGCCTGCTCTCCTAGGTTCAAATCCCCGGTGCAACAACATCAGGAAGAGTGTCTGAAGTGGCACCTTTTTGCATGGCTGTAACAGTTAGACACATCTCTGTAGTGTGCGGGTAATCCCAACATACCCATTCACCCTAGTCCTGTAGACTACGGTGGCGCTGAGCATGGGCCGTAGAAGGCGCATTACAGGGTGCCGCAATTTAAGGTGCCCTAAAATGCGCCCGCTGGCCAATGCCAGGGAGCCTCATCGCCATAACGTAAACACCAATTATATTAATAAATGGTGGCGTGGCGGCGAGATCAGGTGTGTGGGGACTGGAGAATCGGCCCATACCATTCGCGGCACATTTCACTGTTCCAATAAGAATACTATGACGTGGTCTGGCCATCAAAATCCCACCTGTGCGGTGCACTGTAATTGGGCCAGGTAGCTTTTAGTACCACAAGATAGCGCATGTATGTGCGCGACACGGCGCATGTGCCATGTACGTCATCGCGCACGTACACGCACTATCTCGAGAGTGAAAAAATGGACAGGCGTTCACAGAAGCCCACATTCACACGGAGGGTGCTCAGGATCCTGTGTGAATTGATATGTACAAGATAGCAAAGTTTGTTCCTGGGCTCAGCAAAGAGGCAGGACCTTGGACTGGTGAGGAGAGCATGGGTGCACCTCACCAGGCGGTACAACAAATCTGCCGAATACCCCCGTGAAGTAAGTGTATGGGGACAGGTCACACAATGACGGTTGTGCAACACAAATACAGCAAGCATCATATATCATACATGCAGAACATGGTGGCCATACCAGTCTGTGGGCCAAGCTGTTGCCACTGTAGATGCATATGTTGTGGATTGCTATCCTGCCCTATCCCCAGAACGGCCACAGACCTGATTACACAGGTCTACTACACATCCTGGTGTTATGTTACCTGCATGTGATGTGGTCCCAAATGTCTGCTCCATCCCCAGGAGGCATCACACATGGCTACAGAGGTCTAGCATAGATCCTGGTGTTAGGTTAACTGCATCTGTGTCAGTCTCAGAGCTCTGCCCTAACCTCAGGTGGCCCTTGACCTGAATAAAGTGGTCCATTAGAGATCCCGGTGTCAGGGTACCTGCATCTGTTTCATTCTCACAGCTCTGCCCTAACTCCAGGAGGCCCTGGACCTGATTACAGAGGTCTATTAGAGATCCTGGTGTCAGGGTAACTGCATCAGTTGGGGTTTCACAGCTCTGCCCTAACCCCAGATGTCCCTGGTCCCCATTACAGTGGTCCATTAGAGATCCTGGTGTCAGGGTACCAGCATCAGTTGGGGTTTTACAGCTTTGCCATTAACTCCAGGAGGCCCTGGACCAGCATTCCCGAGGTCTATTATAAATCCTGGTGTCAGAGTAACTGCATCAGTGGGGGTTTCTCATCTCTGACCTAATTCCAGGAGGCCCTGGACCTGATTACATAGGTCTATTAGAGATCCTGGTGTCAGGGTAACTGCATCAGTTGGGGTTTCACAGCTCTGCCCTAACTCCAGGAGGCCCTGGACCTGATTACAGAGGTCTATTAGAGATCCTGGTGTCAGGGTACCTGCATCAGTTTCATTCTCACAGCTCTGCCCTTAACTCCAGGAGGCCCTGGACCTCATTAGTGAGGTCTATTAGAGATCCTGATGTCAGGTTAACTGCATCAGTTGGGGTTTCACAGCTCTGCCCTAACTCCAGGAGGCCCTGGACCTAATTACAGAGGTCTCGTATAAATCCTGGTGTCAGGGTAACTGCATCAGTTGGGGTTTCACATCTCTGCCCTAATTCCAGGATGCCCTGGACCTGATTAGAGAGGTCTATTAGAGATCCTGGTGTCAGGGTAACTGCATCAGTTGGGGTTTCACAGCTCTGCCCTAACTCCAGGATGCCCTGGAACTGATTAGAGAGGTCTATTAGAGATCCTGGTGTCAGGGTAACTGCATCAGTTGGGGTTTCACAGCTCTGCCCTAATTCCAGGAGGCCCTGGACCTGATTACAGAGGTCTATTAGAGATCCTGGTGTCAGGGTACCTGCATCTGTTTCATTCTTACAGCTCTGCCCTAACTCCAGGAGGCCCTGGACCTGATTACAGAGGTCTATTAGAGATCCTGGTGTCAGGGTACCTGCATCTGTTTCATTCTCACAGCTTTGCCCTAACTCCAGGAGGCCCTGGACCTGATTACAGAGATCTATTATAAATCCTGGTGCCAGGGTAGCTGCAGCAGTTGGGGTTTCACAGCTCTTCCCTAAATCCAGGAGGCCCTGGACCTGATCACAGAGGTCTATTATAAATCCTGGTGTCAGGGTAACTGCATCAGTTGGGGTTTCACAGTTCTGCCCAAACTCCAGGAGGCCCTGGTCTTCATTACAGTGGTCCATTAGAGATCCTGGTGTCAGGGTAACTGCATCAGTTGGGGTTTCACAGCTCTTCCCTAATTCAAGGAGGCCCTGGACCTGATTACAGAAGTATATTAGAGATCCTGGTGTCAGGGTAACTGCATCAGTTGGGATTTCACAGCTCTGCCCTAAATCCAGTAGGCCCTGGTCCTCATTACAGTGGTCCATTAGAGATTCTGGTTTCAGGGTAACTGCATCAGTTGGGGTTTCACAGCTCTGCCCTAACCCCAGGAGTCCCTGGTCCTCATTACAGTGGTCTATTAGAGATCCTGGTGTCAGGGTACCTGCATCAGTTTCATTCTCACAGCTCTGCCCTTAACTCACAGCTCTGCCCTTAACTCCTGGACCTAATTACCGAGGTCTTGTATAAATCCTGGTGTCAGGGTAACTGCATCAGTTGGGGTTTCACAGCTCTGCCCTAACTCCAGGAGACCCAGGTCTTCATTACAGTGGTCCATTAGAGATCCTGGTGTCTGGGTAACTGCATCAGTTGGGGTTTCACAGCTCTGCCCTAACTCCAGGAGTCCCTGTACCTGGTTACAGAGGTCTATCAGAGATCCTAGTGTCAGAGTACCTGCATCTATTCCATTCTCACAGCTGTGCCCTAACTCCAGGAGGCCCTGGACCTGATTAGAGAGGTCTATTAGAGATCCTGATTTCAGGATATCTGTGTCTGTTTCATTCTCACAGCTCTGTCCTAACTCCAGGAGGCCCTGGTCCTCATTACAGTGGTCCATTAGAGATCCTGGTGTCAGGGTAACTGCATCAGTTGGGGTTTCACAGCTCTGCCCTAATTCCAGGAGGCCCTGGACCTGATTACAGAGGTCTATTAGAGATCCTGGTGTCAGGGTACCTGCATCTGTTTCATTCTCACAGCTCTGTCCTAACTCCAGGAGGCCCCGGACCTGATTACAGAGGTCTATTAGAGATCCTGGTGTCAGGGTAACTGCATCAGTTGGAGTTTCACAGCTCTGCCCTAATTCCAGGGGGCCCTGGACCTGATTACAGAGGTCTATTATAAATCCTGGTGTCAGGGTAGCTGCATCAGTTGGGGTTTCACAGCTCTTCCCTAAATCCAGGAAGCCCTGGACTTGATTACAGAGGTCTATTATAAATCCTGGTGTCAGGGTAACTGCATCAGTTGGGGTTTCACAGTTCTGCCCAAACTCCAGGAGGCCCTGGTCTTCATTACAGTGGTCCATTAGAGATCCTGGTGTCAGGGTAACTGCATCATTTGGGGTTTCACAGCTCTTCCCTAATTCCAGTAGGCCCTGGTCCTCATTACAGTGGTCCATTATAGATTCTGGTGTCAGGGTAACTGCATCAGTTGGAGTTTCGCAGCTCTGCCCTAACCCCAGGAGTCCCTGGTCCTCATTACAGTGGTCTATTAGAGATCCTGGTGTCAGGGTACCTGCATCAGTTTCATTCTCACAGCTCTGCCCTTAACTCCAGGAGGCCCTGGACCTGATTAGAGAGGTCTATTAGAGATCCTGATGTCAGGTTAACTGCATCAGTTGGGCTTTCACAACTCTGCCCTAACTCTAGGAGGCCATGGACCTAATTACCGAGGTCTTGTATAAATCCTGGTGTCAGGGTAACTGCATCAGTTGGGGTTTCACAGCTCTGCCCTAACTCCAGGAGACCCTGGTCTTCATTACAGTGGTCCATTAGAGATCCTGGTGTCTGGGTAACTGCATCAGTTGGGGTTTCACAGCTCTGCCCTAACTCCAGGAGTCCCTGGACCTGATTACTGGACTCTTCTGCCCTGTAGCTCCCAGGAGGGAGTGCTGCCACGTGTCTCCAAAGGGCATCACCGCCGGACGTCCCATCCTCTACCGCTGCCCAATCGGGGCCCAGCTGCTCAACTAAAAGGAAGTGTAACCAAAAAAACAAAAAGAGTGGCAGGTTCACACACAACACCTTTATTAAATAATCCTAGGTGGCCAAAACCCAACACAGGACCGTGTTTCGTATTGTACTTCATCAGGGGTTGTAAGGGCACACTTGTCGGTGTGAGGTAGCAATGAATTTCACAATACACAGTGAAATGTGATTGAAGCCCTTAACATAAGGGCTAATAGTGCCTCTGAAATGTAAAAGACGCCCGAGGCACCACTGCAAGGCGTGTCACTCTCCAGAAAGTGAAACCTCAAAACTGGCAGGGAGCCGTACTCGTACTGAAGCATAAAAGCCACCAATAGCACCGCTTCAAATGCGTGTAGCACTCCAAAGGAGTGTTACACGCTGCCCAGCTGCTCAACTAAAAGAAAGTGCCAGCGGGCGCGCCCGCGCCTTGCGGGCCTGCGCCTGAGGGCCTCGCTAGAGGTCCCTTTGGCGTGGCCCTTAGGCAGTTGGCCCATACAGCTCAACGGCCGTTACATCAAGGATCATCTCCCAACCATCCAGCAGCTTGAGCTCCCCTGAGGTTGAGCTCGCGCATCAACGGCACAATCACACTTCCTCGAACAGCCCAGCGCTAGCAAAACAGTCACCATGTGACAGGAACCTGAACCAACATCTCTCATCTGATAATCATCCTCCCATGCTGCTCATCGCAAGTATAGCCTCACAATTATAGCTACCATATATCACTACTACTCAATCTCTATACTGTTGTCAGTAGCCTATCAGTGCCGGTTACCATTGTACTGTTGTCAGTAATTCTCCACTGCTATTTAACCACTATACTGTTGTCAGTAGCCTTATTGGTGCCAGTTACCATTGTACTGTTGTCAGTAATTCTCCACTGCTATTTAACCACTATACTGTTGTCAGTAGCCGTATCGGTGCCAGTTACCATTGTACTGTTGTCAGTAATTCTCCACTGCTATTTAACCACTATATTGTTGTCAGTAGCCTTATCAGTGCCAGTTACCATTTCACTGTTGTCAGTAATTCTCCACTGCTATTTAACCACTATACTGTTGTCAGTAGCCTTACAAAATAGATATCACGAAGCAGACGTGCCTAAGTAGATGTTACACAGTATCTAATGCAAAGTACCTGTTTTAACCCTACTAAATTTTCCATAAGAAACTGCTACATTGTATCCACATCTCAGCAATTGAATTTTGTTCCCATTATAACTTAGGACTGCTGACTAGCATCTGTCCTTTATCTCCTCCTTTGCGCCTGCCGCCAGTTAACAGACCAAGAGTCCCATTAATAATTTCCTGGTGGTCTTCCCTAAGCTACCCGTTCACAATCACACAGCGCCCTACCAAGATGGGTTCCCCCTTTACCACCATAGTCGGATGTTATATCATCCTTTCTAGTTGGTTTTCCTGCTCTCTTGCCTTAACTCCTTCTTCCAATCAGATCCCAATATTACAGAGCCATGGAAGGAGATGGGCTGGTGCATCCCGTAACAACATAAATTGGGACACCCGCTCACACCACCCCCATCTGTTACACATTGCACTTCAACACTCTATGAAACCCAAACAGGTGGAAAATCCCCACCCTCATAGCCTAAAATGTGCCCTCATCAATGCCCGTTCAATCCGGAAGAAGTGGCCAGTTGTCTCTGACATAATTTCCCTCCACGACCTTGATATACTCATGGTCACTGAGATGTGGCTTTCAGCCGAAGACAACGTCATACTCAACCAGCTCCTCCCCCTGAATTTCACAGTACATACTAGTCATAGACAAGACAAAAGAGGTGGAGGTGTGCTCATCCTCACCAGGACAGACCTCCATTTCCAGACGGTGGACTCCACCAACACAAATCACCTTGAGACCGTCACCATTTCCAATAACTTGCTTTACAGAGCACCCTCAGCTTCTCCGGATGATCTCGCTGCTATCATTGATCTCGCCTCCAACACTCATAACCCAAGCATCCCAAATTGGATCCTTGGCGACTTCAACCTGCCTACGCTACAGGACAATCAAGCGTCATCCTTCCTTGATGCCCTTACAAATCTCGGCTTCATGCAACTGGTTAAGGAACCTACTCATACTAAGGGAAATATTTTGGACTTAGTATTCGCCCCCCAGATATCCCTTAACCCATCTCAGGATCCAATAATGTCCATAACTTCTGTGCCTTGGTCAGATCACAAACTGATCATCCTCCAGATTCCTTCACACAAAGTCATTTCAAAGTGCAACATGATACCGAGCAACACCGCAAGACCACACTCCTGATGTTTCAAGCCATACAACAGAGATCTTATCCTTGCGGAAACGCAACAACTCATCAGTGAAAGCACTCCGAACCTTGACGACCTAATTTCTCATTGGAACAACTGCCTCAGCGCAATCGCCCTACGCACACCAACCAAGCCCCCAGGGAAAAGAACGAGTGCTCCATGGTACACAGCTGATCTTAGAGTATCTCTTACCCAACTACGGAAACTCGAGAAACGCTGGCGCCGATCTCATTCTTTAAATGACCAGACAGCGTACAACTGTCAGCTGGCTGCGCACCGCAAGGCAATCACAGAAACAATGAAACAGTACTACTCAGATACCTTAAAGAGATCACTTAATAAACCACACAACCTTTTTGACCTAGTCAAGACTCTATCAAAGGAACCAACCCCTGGGCCACAATTTGAGATTCACCCACAAGATTTTGCAACCTACGCACAATCCAAGATATGCCAGACCATCAAAACCTCTACTACAACCACCACACCAGAACAAGTTTGCCCAACAGTTCTCACCGTATTCTCTACCCCTACCAAGAAAGGAATTGAAGACACTATTATGGCCCTTAACACCACCACATCCCAGTCTGATCCATGCCCAGCCTTCTGGATTAAGGAGCTCCGCAGCCAATTCAGCCCAGTACTATCCAAAATAATGAACCTCTCCTTCTCAACCGGCTCATTCCCCTCAGCTCTCAAGCATACCTCTATCAGACCTCTCCTAAAAAACTGCAAGCTCGATCCCCAAAAGGTAGAATCATACAGACCTATATCCAGCATACCACTACTCGCGAAGATCATTGAAAAAGAGGTTCAACGACAACTACAGGATCACATAGACACCGCTGCACCGCTAGACCCCTGCCAACATGGTTTTAGGGAATTCCATGGAGTGGAAACTCTTCTCACCACTCTCTTCTGCAAGATAATCACTGGAATTGACGACATCCATCAAGGTTTTGCTCTCATCTTTCTAGACATTGCTGCAGCTTTTGATTCAGTGAGTCACGAGATTCTCTTAGGACGACTAATTGAGAAAGGCGTTAACGGAAGAGTGCTTGAATGGTGCAGATCTTACCTGTCTGGAAGATGGCAGCATGTTTGTTCTGGAGGGATAACTTCGGAACCCTTCCACCAAAGCCAGGGAGTCCCACAAGGATCCTCCCTTTCTGCCCTACTGTTCAACATTTACATGCAGCCAATTTGCAAGATCATCCGATCCTTCAGTGTTGACTGCATGTTATACGCTGACGATGTCCTGCTGTACATACCCTTCTCTACTGAACATCTGGACCTCTCTCCACTGACGAGCTGTTTCAATGCAATATCTGACTGGCTTCTCTCCCAAAACCTCCAAATACAACATAAGAAAACGGAAGTACTCTTCATTACGAGGAACCCTAACTTTACCCCACCACAATATCTTAAAGTAAAAGAAGCTGAGTTACAATCTAAACCCTCAATACGCTACCTGGGAGTCACTTTGGATCAACGCCTGGACATGAAGGCCCACATAGGAAACACAGTCAGAGCAGTATACTACAAGATCCGCTCGCTTAGGCATTTACGATCCATGCTCAAACCAAATGATTTCAGGACAATCTACCAGGCGTTGATCATACCTCATTTTGACTATGCCAATGCCATCCTACAAGGTCTGCCCCAATCCACCTTGAACCCACTGCAGCTTGCCATGAACGCGGCAACAAGGGTCATCCTTAGAGCCTCCAGAAGTGACCACGTGACACCTCTGCTGATACAGTTAATTGGCTACCCATCCAGGCCAGAATCGTTTTCAAGACCTTGTTACTCACTTTTAAAGCTATTAACAAGCTCTCCTCTGAATCCATAACTGCCCTCATCCATACCACATCTCCAAATAGAGCAAGAAGATCCACGGCTATAAACTCTCTAAAAGTCCCGAAAGCATTAACAGTTTGCACTACATCTACAGCCAATAGGGCTTTCAGTCTCAGTGCGCCAAGATGCTGGAATGCACTACCTCCAGGTATCCATGCTATTAAGAGCCTAACACAGTTTAGGAAAGCCTTCAAATTCCATCTTTTCAACAAGTACCTCATAGAGCCCAACGACACTCCATAGAGTCCAACGATACAATCCGCTAAGCAAATATATGGTATCCCAACAACATGCCAAGAATGATACCCTAACCTTAGTGGTGCATATGTTTCTATGGAATTCCTGTTCATATGACTCTGTGTAGCAAGTTTTGTAAATAGTTTACCCCTGTTATCCAAGTTTTTTGCCTTGTTATCTGTAAACTCATACGTGTATTTGTATTGAGCATTTTTGTTCCATGTAAACTGCGCTGATGCTGAATAGTGCGGTATATAAGAGACTGTAAATAAATAAATAAATAAATTGCAGAGGTCTATCAGAGATCCTAGTGTCAGAGTACCTGCATCTAGTCCATTCTCACAGCTCTGCCCTAACTCCAGGAGGCCCTGGACCTGATTATAGAAGTCTATTAGAGATCCTGGTTCCAGGGAACCTGTATCTGTTTCATTCTCACAGCTCTGTCCTAACTCCAGGAGGCCCTGGTCCTCATTACAGTCATCCATTAGAGATCCTGGTGTCAGGGTACCTGCATCTGTTTCATTCTCACAGCTCTGCCCTAACTCCAGGAGGCCCCGGACCTGATTACGGAGGTCTATTAGAGATCCTGGTGTCAGGGTAACTGCATCAGTTGGGGTTTCACAGCTCTGCCCTAACTCCAGGAGGCCCTGGACCTGATTACAGAGGTCTATTAGAGATCCTGGTGTCAGGGTAACTGCATCAGTTGGGGTTTCACAGCTCTGCCCTAATTCCAGGAGGCCCTGGACCTGATTACAGAGGTCTATTAGAGATCCTGGTTTCAGGGTACCTGCATCTGTTTCATTCTCACAGCTCTGCCCTAACACCAGGAGGCCCCGGACCTGATTACAGAGGTCTATTAGAGATCCTGGTGTCAGGGTACCTGCATATGTTTCATTCTCACAGCTCTGCCCTAACTCCAGGAAGCCCTGCACCTGATTACAGAGGTCTATAATAAATCCTGGTGTCAGGGTAGCTGCATCAGTTGGGTTTTCACAGCTCTTCCCTAAATCCAGGAGGCCGTGGACCTGATTACAGAGGTCTATTATAAATCCTGGTGTCAGGGTAACTGCATCAGTTGGGATTTCACAGTTCTTCCCAAACTCCAGGAGACCCTGGTCTTCATTACAGTGGTCCATTAGAGATCCTGGTGTCAGGGTAACTGCATCAGTTGGGGTTTCACAGCTCTTCCCTAATTCCAGGAGGCCCTGGACCTGATTACAGAGGTATATTAGAGATCCTGGTGTCAGGGTAACTGCATCAGTTGGGATTTCACAGCTCTGCCCTAAATCCAGTAGGCCCTGGTCCTCATTACAGTGGTCCATTAGAGATTCTGGTGTCAGGGTAACTGCATCAGTTGGGGTTTCACAGCTCTGCCCTAACCCCAGGAGTCCCTGGTCCTCATTACAGTGGTCTATTAGAGATCCTGGTGTCAGTGTACCTGCATCAGTTTTATTCTCACAACTCTGCCCTTAACTCCAGGAGGCCCTGGACCTGATTAGAGAGGTTTATTAGAGATCCTGATGTCAGGTTAAATGCATCAGTTGGGGTTTCACAGCTCTGCCCTAACTCCAGGAGGCCCTGGACCTAATTACAGAGGTCTTTTATAAATCCTGGTGTCAGGGTAACTGCATCAGTTGGGGTTTCACAGCTCTGCCCTAATTCCAGGAGGCCCTGGACCTGATTACATAGGTCTATTAGAGATCCTGGTGTCAGGGTAACTGCATCAGTTGGGGTTTCACAGCTCTGCCCTAACTCCAGGAGGCCCTGAACCTGATTACAGAGGTCTATTAGAGATCCTGGTGTCAGGGTAACTGCATCAGTTGGGGTTTCACAGCTCTGCCCTAACTCCAGGATTCCCTTGACCTGATAACAGAGGTCTATCAGAGATCCTGGTGTCAGGGTACCTGCATCTGTTCCATTCTCACAGCTCTGCCCTAACTCCAGGAGACCCTGGAGCTGATTATAGAGGTCTATTAGAGATCCTGTTGTCAGGGTGACTGCATCAGTTGGGGTTTCACAGCTCTGCCCTACCCCCAGGAGGCCCTGGACCTCATTACAGTTGTCTTTTATAAATCCTGGTGTCAGAGTAACTGCATCAGTTTGGGGTTTCACAGCTCTTCACTAACTGCAGGAGTCCCTGGACCTGATTACAGTGGTCCATTAGAGATCCTGGTTTCAGGGTAACTGCATCAGTTGAGGTTTCACAGCTCTGCCCTAAACCCAGGAGGCCCTGGACCTCATTACGGAGGTCTATATCCCAGCTAGGTGTGTTGGTGCATTTTCCTGTTGCAGTCTGCCACAAATGCCCTATTCGCAGGAGGCCCTAGTTGTGTCCACACAGGTAGAGTACACATCCTGGTGTTCTGGTAGTGGTTCCTGGTGATGTGTTCAGGGCCACCCAATCCCCGCACGACGCCAGAACACATCACACATGTTCCAATCCAGATATCATGGTGGCATGGCGTTTGTGTCTGTGGATGTGTGTTGGTGATGCAAACACACAGGTGTGTGCCGGACCCCACAGGGGCCAAGAAACACATCCCCTGTAGACCAGCATACCTACCCCACACATGGCATGGTGCTGCCATGTAATGCAAGGAGAGCATAGGATCTGGGTAAGGCTCGTCTGTGGGGTTGGCCAAACGACACGTAGGTGGCACCCCACACATGCCCAGAACCACAGCCACACATGCAGTCGGCGCTGGCAACACGTAGTATAGGACCCACTGGCAAGAGCAGCAGCAGCACCCTGCTGTACACAGTGATGTGTGATATGCATTGGGCACCCACCAGAGATATCTGGCACTTAATGTTCCCACCCATTGCATTTCCACCCAGGTGGAGGACCTAAGGAAAAAGGGATACGAGTTGCGTCTGCACTACCCAGATGTCCTTGAGCAGCTACAAAGGAGGGTATCGCAGGAACATGGCGGTGAGTGTTGCGGCCCCTGCAGCGCAGTACAGCATGTCACAGTGGGCCAATGGCCTATGGGAGGCCACTCTATGTTTATATGGCATTGTAATTGCATTATGGTGTGCTAATGACTGTCTTCCCCCACAGAAGCTGCTGCTGCTGCTGAAGGGACATCAGCCTCAGGGCCACCCACAACACGCCTCACAGCTGCAGTCCAGCCGGTGGAGGAGGAGGAGGAGGAGGAGGCATAGGAGGAGGAGGAGGTGGAGGAGGAGGAGGAGGCAGCAGAAGAGGAGGAGGAGGTGGTGGAGGCGGAAGAGGATGATGGGGACATGGAGGGGGTGGAGGGTGGGGTGGGGCGGGAGGGAGGGGAGGGAGGGTGAGAGTGTGTGTGATGTTTTTGGGGGTGAGGAGGAGGAGGAAAGCATTGAGGGTGGGGAGGGTGGGTGGGAGGTGCCAGGGGGAGGAGGGGGGTGTGGAGGGGGGAGTGGGGAGAGGACACAGGATAGCACAGGGCACTGTGGGTCCCTGCCAGCTGCTGCATGTTTGTGGTGATGGTGCTCGTCTGGGTGTAGCTACGCCACCCATTGCCACAGACAGGGTCAACTCACATGCCACCACACAGACACCTGGCATCTTGTGTGTATGTGGTGGCAGGTGCGTCCATGACCTGTATGTGGCAATAGAAGGTGTGCTGCAATGCCAGTGGGCCCAGGACCGTACCATCCGGTTTCTAGCAGGCTCCATTCAGTGGATGGCTGCTGAGATGCAGTGTGTGGCTGGTATGGGCAGTGCATCTCGACAGCCATCCCCTGATGGACATCCCAGGAGCGTGTGATGATCCCTGTGGCACCCACTCATGTGTCCTGTGCTGTCCTGTCTCCCAGGACCTAACATGTGGGCTTTGGTATATAGTGCCTGTTGTACATATGTTTTAAAATACAGTTATTTTAATACATCACAATGATCATGTGTCTTCCTTACAGACAGACTGTGGATGTGAGCATGGGACATGTGTTTAGATCCCTATGTGTATGCATGGTAGACATAGGTGACATACATGGACCGTCTCCACACGCAGTTGTGGGGGCTGCCCATGTGCGTAGGTGTCTGTGTCCCATGTTGCCCCTGTGATGTGCCAATGTGCAGTGTGTCTCAACAACTATGGCCACATGCATGCTGCTTGAGATGTGTGCACACCATATCTGATGCACCATGCCTGTGGGGCAATAGGGGGAAAAGGCTAGCAGCAGGTATGTGGCCAGAAGGGTAAGAAGGGATGCTGTACCCAGGGGCTTTACAGGGGGATAGCTTTTGAGGGTTAGGCAGGTCGATGCAGGTCTCAAGGATGAGCGGTGGGGGACTATAAGTGCTGGTGAAGAGTGATCAGCTGACTGAAGCGAGCTACCTTTGTCTGCCTGTGCTGCATGCAAGCCTATGTGGGTAGACAGCCACGTAGGTCCTGGTGTGGGCAGGGAGGATGGTCACACATGTGTGTCTAATGATGGAGAGTATATGGGGTGGAAGAAGGTGACAGATACTTACAACAGACATGTACCACTATGAACATCTCGCTGGGCAATGGGTGAGATTGGGTATACCCCAAGCATAGTTAGGAGGGTGACCACCTGCCACAGTCCATGGCACACAGGGCATGGTATAACCTATGTGCGATGATTGGTGGCAGTACAGACACCCCACCCCTGAGGGATATGGGAAGGCAC
This sequence comes from Ichthyophis bannanicus, assembly GCA_033557465.1. Classification (NCBI taxonomy): domain Eukaryota; kingdom Metazoa; phylum Chordata; class Amphibia; order Gymnophiona; family Ichthyophiidae; genus Ichthyophis; species Ichthyophis bannanicus. The sequence continues at coordinate 436,850,657 of CM066035.1, forward strand.
ATGTGGTTAGGGTGACAACATGGGTTGCAAGGTACGTAGGGGATCACAGTGCCACACATTGGAAACAAACACATAGGTTGTAATAGGTTATGATATCTTTATTTTTAATGTTCACTTCCTCCGTGGCCGGCCATGGTGACCACGGACCAACCCACCCCTCTTTCCCAAGACTGCTGGTGCCACCTCTGGTGCCAGTGCTGGCTGCTGGGTATGGGCAGCTATGGCCTCCTGGGCATCCGCAATACAGAGGAGCGTCCCTGCCATTGTGTCTGCTGAAGCACACAGCTGGTGGATCTCCTGGAGAATGGCCAACAGAGCCTGACGAGTGCCTGTGGGTGGGACACAAGGTGATGTTTGAGATACCTGTTACAACCCCCACTGTGACACATGCACATGTCAGGCATATCCCACCAGATCAGTCTGCAGAAGAATCATGCACACAACAACTAGCATTGCATGACCATGTTTACATCTGTGTGTCCCATGAGCCATTCTCATGCCAGGAAAGGGTCCTGATGAGGGCTCGTATGAATCACAGATCTCACACATGGTACAGTGTCACAGTTGAATGTATCAATGCTTGATCTGTACACTGGTCATATGAGATAAGCCAGATGATGTGAGGAGTCATGGCACACACATACATATATCTGGGGGGTCCTATTTTCTCTAACGCTGGCCCACAGTACAGACTACACTGACGAACTATGCTAGGTAACAATACCCATGTGGAGGGGTCAGTCATGTTAGCTATCTAGGTGACCTGGGATAAGTGTTTTCCACTGTGCGCTTCCTTGGGGTATATGGCCGTGAACAGTATGTGTGTGTCTGCACTCCTCACACATGCTGACACCTGACAAGCCATGCTACAAGAGGGGGGAATGCACATGGCACCCCCCCAGCACATAAGAAACAATTTGCTATGTTGCCAACATATTGTGGTGCACATGCAGTCTCATTGTGGATGTTACGTCCACCCCCATGGGGATTGTTGTGTATGCTGTTACCCACCTTCGGCATCATGCCTTGCTGAGGCACTGTGGGCCCGCAGCTCTGCCAAGATCATAGCCATGTTTGTGGGAGGGGTGGCTGATGTCTCTGGCACTTGCACGGTGTGGCGACTCCCCTCCATCTCCGTACCCTCTAGAGCCTGTGAGTTGCTGCTAGTGGCCCCCACTGGAGCATTGACATCCGGTGGTGTGTCCTCTGCCTCGGCCAGCAGATTGTTTCCTGTTGTGCCTTCGTCATTGCTGGAGGTGTCCCAGTACATTGCAGGCTCTGGTCCCTCACCATCCTGAGGCCCTGCCACACCTCATGTGCCTCCATGGTCCTGTAGTCACCTGGGGGTTGGAAAAGGGTACAGAGCACAGATGAGTTTGCACAGTGCACCTATGTACACCTGTGTAGTACATCCCCACCATAATCAATGTGTTGTGCGCCTGTGCCTGCTGTCGGTACACCTACAATAGGGACAGCAGAGGTGCCTACAGTGTGCTGTGCCTGGCAGGGGGTGGGGGGGGGTAGCAGCCTCATTCCCTGGTGTAGCTGAACCACATGGGATGCAGTGTGTGGGGGATGGTGTTTTGTGTGCCGCACCCTCTATCTGCAGTATCAGGTATGGACTGGCTGCCTGACTTTGTACGTGGCCTCAGAAATACATGTGGCCGTGGCACATGTGGGAGCCCTGAGTGGGATTGTGTACCGTCATTGTGTGTGTGAGCAATGTGCTTGCATTGCTCTGAGTGGTATGCACATTAGGTGTTGCAGGATGTGTCCGTGTCAGCCAGACGTCTCTGTGGGCCCTCCTCTTTGCAAGACACTGTGCGGTGTGGCTGGACAGATATCCCATACTCCATGGGTGTGGTGGGTTGTATGGGGGGATGGGTGGAGCACTGCTGTGTATGGGGTTGCACCATGTGTGGGGGTATGGGAATGTGTGTGTGGCACTGTGGGATGTGTATAAGGGCTGATCCCAGGTGTTGTGTGGGTTGTGCTATGTGCATTTGGTATGGGTGTGGCAATGTGCCTTCCAATGTCTGGTGAGGGTGGGTGCAGTAGCCCCACTGTGTGTGGGCCCCAACAGAGTGTTAAGTGTGTGACATGTGTGTGATTTTTTTAATGGTGTTTGTTTGCGTCTACGTCATCATCCCTGTGTGTTAGTCCTTTCCCTGTCAGAGGTCTGTGATATGTCCCTGGATAGGTAGGTGCATACTGACGTTCAATGTGTTTTGTTGGTGTGTGTGTGTACCCCCAGACCAATGTCTTATGGGCTAGTTGTATGTCCCTCTTGTATGTCTCCCCATGTCACAATGTGCTCGGTGACTGGCTGCAGAGGTATGATGACTGGCTGTGACCTATATGCCAGATACTATTTTAACAAGTAAACCTCAGGGTGACAGAGTACGCAGGCTAGTACTCTGAACACACCCCAAAAGGTGTATGCACCAAACAATAACTCAATGTAAGCCCTCATAAGCCATATGTGATGAAGGAACGCAGGACCAATCTGGGTAGGACAACTCCAGTAGTAGAGGAATCTGACCTCAGTTAGTCCCCCAACCACATATCCTTAGGAGGAGTACTTTGAAGGACAGAAAGTCCCTGTACTCGCATGAACTCTGCATACATCAGTGGCCAAACTCACCTATATGTACAGCCCAGTGGGTCTAGCAGAACAGCCAAACTTCACAGCACTAGAGAGAAACAATGTAGAAATGATACAAGGAGGTTATCTGAATACTGTCAAATGATATCCCAATGTGGCTCTTTACTGTTACATTGCTGCTCAGGTATGCTGTGATGCTCTTTGATTACAGTGGGATATCATTAGCCACTCCTCAGATATGTCCTTTACATCTCTGTTACATTGCTGATCTGTAGTGCTGTGAATTGTTGCTATGCAGCTTAACCCTCTGGGCTTTGCATGTATGTTTTCTGGACCACTGATGTATGCAGTGTTCAATCAGATATGGGCCTTGTTCTCCACTGCCCCCTGCCTCTCCACTACATTCAGGACTGTGTCTATCATGCACACAGGCCCAGGTACCTATCACACACACCCTGTACCTACCCTTCCATGTGCTGCTGTGTCATTACCCCATAGTTGCCTGTGTTAAGGCACACATGCTCTCAGGACATGGCCCCCCACCAATCCCCTCCATGTGCCACATGTGCTTGGGCGTGCCCTGTACATGTGCTGCATATCTACTACTCCTACTCCTAAGCATTTATAGGGCGCTACCAAGCACACAGCACTGTAAAAGTGAAAACACAAAAAGACAATCCCTGCTCAATGGAGCTTATAATCTAAAAGGACAATGCACTAACAGGTGTGGAAGGAGGTATGGAACAGGAGCAAAGAGACAAGAGCAGGGGAGACAGGTCAAAGGAAGGAGGTAGGAACAAGTGTGAGAGGAAGACAGAAAGGTGAGATTAAAAAGGGGATGAATGGAGAACAGCACACTCTTGAGCCAAAGGCAGAGGCAAACATATGAGCTTTGAACCTAAGTGGGAGGAGGGCCATAGAAGATGTCTGACGCATAGACAAAGGACGTTTATTCCAAACCTAAGGAGCAGCAAGATGTAAGGTGCATACCCATCTGCCTGTGGATGGGCAGTGTCCAGTGCTTCTGACAGTCCACGCAGGTAGATGGGCCCAAGACAGTCTGCAAGCTCCAGCTCCAGGGGTGTGAGAGTTGGGCAAAGGGGGCACCCCCACCGGTGCCCATGGCATGTTTGCCTCTCCACCACCATGTGTGCATGGACACCACGCTTAATGTCATTAAATCTCTTTCTCAGGCTGTCCAGGTCCCTGGTTGATCCCCCTGCTTGGGCTATGGCCTCCTGTACCTCCTCCCACATGTGTACGTGTTGCCACAGTGGTGCTATTGTTGAGCCGGCCATAGAGCACCTCATACTGCTCCAACACACTGGCCAGCAGGATGTGGTTTTCTTGCTGGCTGAATCTCACAGCCCTCCTTCGTTCCTCAGCTGGGATTGGTATATGCTTTCGTTTGGCACTGGGTGGCCCCTGTATGGGCTGCGACACACCCGATGGGCTGCAGTTACCACCACAGGCCCAACACTCCCTGCCGGCTCTGGGTCCTGCTGAACAGGTGCCCCCCTCCCCTCCTGCCATGTCCTGTTGCTCCATCTCCCTGCCCTCTATGCCCTCTCCAGCTTGTCACACATCCCTGCTCCTTGGCTCCTCTGCTACACCTCACACCTTCTCCTCGCCCCACCTCCTCTCCCTGCTGCCTGCTCCTCAACTCAGCTCCTGTCTCTGTCGCCTGCTCCTTGCCTCCCCTCCTCTCTCTCTCTCGCCTGCTTTGCCACACACCTCTCCACAACAACCCTGCCTCTGACACTCTCCACCATCACTCACCAACCCAGCCACTCTCCATGACACAACTGCTTCTGACACTCTTCACCGACAACGACCAAGACCTTGCGCCTTCTCTCCCTCGCCTACACAAACCCCTCAACGTGTACCAGGTGTGCATGTGTATTTATAGGTTTTTTAATGTTGCGCGTGTTGCGCATGCGCAGTGGCACGAGCATGTCAACTGCGCGCATTGTGCATGCACCACATAAGGTGCGTGTGTGGAACACCATGTTACGTATGCGCTGTGCGTGAGCGTGAGGCTTGGACATGCACGTAACCTCACGCAGCACATGCACATCTCACGCTCATGCTCAGCGCATCTCACACTCATGCACAGCGCATGTGTAACATGGTGTCCCACGCACGCACATTCCACGTCTCTGTGGTGCATGCACAACGTGCGCTAACCGCTGTGCTCGCAACACTGCGCATGCGCAATGCGCGAAACATAAAAAAAACTATAAATACACATGCATACCTGGTACACTTTGAGGGGTTTGTGTTGGCGAGAGAGAGAGAAGGCGTGCACTGTTGGTTGTTGGTGAAGCAAGTAGAGTGTCAGAGGCAGGTGTGTTGTGGGGAGTGGCTGAGTTAGTGAGTGGTGGTGAGGTTGTGTGGCTGGATTGCTGTGTGTTGGGGGAGGTGTGTGGCTAAGTTGGTGAGGTGAGTGTCTGAGTTTGAGTGGGTTGGAGGAGTTGAGGGGGGTGGAGTTTATGGCGGGCTTCGTGGTTGCTACATGTGCAGTGGGAGGTGATCAGGGGCTGCGGCTGCCTGACGGGGAGATGGTGTCGATGGGACTGAGGCACAGGGCATGGGTGTAGTCCCGCTGCAACACAGACCTGCAGCTGTGGGGGCAGGCCAGGCAGAGGCTGTGCCAGCATGGCACAGGAGGCATGCAGAGGCCCAGCTCCAGGGCATGTGTGAGGACCAGGTAATCTCCCTCTATCGCCTGAGCATGGAGGCTATTAGGGAGCTCTATGAGGATCTAAGACCTGACCTCGAGCCCCTGACTGGTCGGTCACATGCCATACTGGGTTTGGTCAAGCTCCTTGTTGCCCCACATTTCTTTGCCTCTGGCTGTTTCTAGTCATCTGTGGCCGCAGTGGGTGTCATGAGCTGCCCCACCTTCTCACACTGTCTCCACCAGGTACTGCATGCCATGATCATCCGGGTGGGGAATTACATTGCCATTCCCAACACTAGGCAACAGTGGGGGACCCTGAACCAGGCCTTTGAGGCATTTGCCGGGATACCACACGTGATGGGAGCTATTGATTGCACAAATGTTGCCCTGGTCCTGCCCAGAGACAGGAAGGTAGTGTTCTGCAACCACAAACTCTACCGTTCCCTGAATGTTCAGGTTGTATGTGATGCAAATATGCATATTTTGAATGTGGTCCCTGGGTTTGCAGGGTCCACCCATGACTCCTATATCCTGCAGGGTGTGTATTTCTCATCTCTGACATGCACATGGTGATCCTGTGACTAACCGTATGTGCACATGTCTGTCTTTGAGGTGTAACCCTAGTTGTGTGTGTGTCTCATGTGTCTGTGTGATCTAACGGTGGGGGGGGGGGTTGTGCCCTCCAGCTCTACTGTGCTACGGTGCTGCGTGTTGATGGTAGAATGGACGCTAGCATTTGTGTCGTGGTTACAGATTATGTTGATTGCAATCCTTACACCTACCCCTTATTTTATGTGTCATAACGTCACACGCTGATGCATAGTTGTGGTGTCCCATCATGTGATGTCATATGTTTCTGTCCAGATGTTTTGTGCATTTGGTTTGCATGTACATACTTGTGTCCATTTGGGTGGACATCAGCTCCTGCTTTAAACGTTCCACATTTCTTTCTGCAGGTGATTCAGGATATGGGTGTCGCCCCTGGTTGCTGACCCCTGTGTTCAACCACGGACATATGCAGAGAGGAGTTATAATGAGGCCCATGCCTCCAGCTGCTCCATCATAGAGCGCACCTTTGGCATTTTAAAGGGTCGCTTCAGGTGTCTGGATAGGACAGGCGGGGCCTTACAATACAAACCACAGACTGTGGCAGAGATCATTATAGCCTGTTGCATCCTGCACAACATTGCTCTCAGGCACCATATCCCTGTCCAAATTAATGAAGATCTGGAGGATGATCCTACGTGCCCTCCTGTATGTGGCCGTGGTGACACACATGAGGGCACAGCAGTCAGGCGGCAGGTGATTGAGGAGGTGTTCTCATGTAAGTACTGCATATATTGCCATATACCTTTGTTTAGATATGTGTGTACTGCTACTACTAGTGAACATTTGTATCCCAATAGCACCTTGAATATCGTGTGCAA